>RXID01014321.1:94270-632252 GCA_005019695.1 Trichopus zeylanicus subsp. travancoricus
TAATGTCTTTTTGTAAAATTTTATTTAAAATATGATTAAAAATATAGACTTATATATAAAAAAAATATTGAAGGGGTCTATTTATAAATGTACAATATGAAACTTGTAATTTTAAATTTTAAGTTTTGAAACCTTCAATGACTTATTTGTAAAATTTATTTATACAATAAATAAAATTTGGACGTATTTATAAAGAAAAATATTGAAGGTAGTCTATTTTTAAATGTACAAAATAATAAACTTGTAATTTGAAATTTGAAAATTTTAAACTTTCACTGTATTTCGCAAGGCAACGAGCGGACAACGATGGCAAGCCGGCAGGACAGTGACCCACGGCGGCAACGGCAGAGCACAGCGGCGGCGGCGACGCAGATGCGTTTAGAGCTACAGGAAGAAGAGGGTTATATAAGAAAGTTCTGGACTTTTTTGTAATTCGGAATAATTTCGGAGAGTTATTTGCAAAAATCAAAATTTCGGGGACGTTTCTGTAAATTTGAATAATTTCGGGGTGTTATTTGCAAAAATCCGCGCCCGCGCCCGGGGAAGCAGGCGGAGGCCGGGGCGCCGGCGAGCCGGCGGCGGGAGCGGAGGTAGACGCCGAGGCCGTTCCGCCCCCGCGTGCCGGGGACGAAGGCCAAGGCCGGCGCGCCGGCACGCGGGCGCGGACGGCCAAGGCCAAGGCCGTCCGTCCCCGGCACGCGGGCGCGCCGGCCTCTGCCTCCGTCCCCGGCACGCGGGGGCGGAACGGCCTCGGCCTCGGCCTCCGCGTGCGGGCGCGCCGGCCTTGGCCTCCGTCCCCGGCACGCGGGGGCGGAACGGCCTCGGCCGTGGCCGTCCTCGCCGGCGCCCGCGTGCGGGCGCACCGGCCTCGGCCTCCGTCCCCGGCACGCGGGGGCGGAACGGCCTCGGCCGTGGCCGTCCTCGCCCGCGCCTGCGTGCGGGTGCGCCGGCTTCGGCCTCCGTCCCCGGCACGCGGGGGCGGAACGGCCTCGGCCGTGGCCGTCCTCGCCCGCGCCCGCGTGCGGGTGCGTCGGCTTCGGCCTCCGTCCCCGGCACGCGGGGGCGGAACGGCCTCGGCCGTGGCCGTCCGCGCCCGCGTTTCGGCGCGCCGGCGTCCCGGCCTCCGCCTCCGCTCCCGCCGCCGGCCGCGCCTCCGCTCCCGCCGGCCTGCCGGCCTCGTCCTCCGCTCCCGCCCGCGCGACGGGGTGTTATTTGTAAAAATCCGAATTTCGGGGACTTTTCTGTATATCGGAATAATTTTCGGGGGTTTATTTGCAAAAAATTCGAATTTGGAGGATTTTTTTGTAAATCTGAGTTCTTTCGGGATGATATTTGTAAAATTCCGAAATCCGGGGGTTAACTATAAAAACATAAATATTTAGGGGTGTATGTGTAAAAATAACGGGGGTAAAATCGAAATTTTTTGGTAAAATTTTGATTAAATAACAATCGGGGGTTGTGGGTAAATATGGGCGAATTTGAGGGGGGTGGGGGTAATTACGGAAATTACGGGGGGTTAACCGTAATTAAGGCTAATTACGGGGGGTCACCCGTAATTTTCCCTTAAAAAAAGCCAAAATAAAATTTTATTGTTTGTTATGATGATTGTTGTGGATTTTATTGATAAGATGTCATGGTTTGTATTAGTCTCTCAAATGAATTAATATAATATCACGATATAATTCCTATTTGTAATCAATGAAATCATGAATTATTTATTATTGAAATATATTTATTGTATATTTAGACTATCCATAATAAAATTTATAGTATGAAATCTAATAGTTAGTTTTTCAAGGTCGATATCTTGAATGAATCAAATTACTTGATTGAGAGAAGTGAACTAGAAGTTTATTTAGCATTTCAAGATTTTGACATTACTCTTGATACTTTTGAACAGCTAATTAGATTTAGTTAGTTTGAGAGGTTTCAATTTGAGAAATGACACATAACAAATAAATTAACAAGATTGATAATCAAAAGAACATTTTCTAAAACTATTTGTGCCAGTCTGCCAAATGTTTGCTTTGCCAAAGAGTTATTTCAGAGTATTCATAATAGGTTTATTAGGTTCTCCAAAGTACATGAGTTTAAATATCTAGTTTATTTTGAATCAAATTATATTGATGTTTCTCCTAATGCATGGATTGTGAATTCAAAATCATCGATACATATTTTAACTGTTATGTAAGGGTTCCTGGATCTAAGGAAACCAAATGATCAAAAGAAGTATGTATTCATGGGGAACAATGAGGGAACTGAGGCCATTGGTATTGGTATATACTCTCTAGTTCTTCATGTTGGCCATACTATTTTATTATCAAATACAGTTTTGCACCAGCTATTAGGCATATTTTACTATCAGTGTCTAGACTCACATAAACTAGTTACTCATTTTTTTAGTAAAGATTATATATCTCTAATATATGACAATGTTGTTGTTGCTACTGGTGTTGCATCTGATAGTTTATACAGATTGCATGTAAAATTAGAACTTGACTCTGTAGTTCAATGGTATAATATTAATTTCAAACATATATCTTCTTGTGATCTAAATGTATAGTTGGATAAAAATTATTCCCAATTGTGGCACTGTCATTTAGGTATATGAGATCAATTTCGATGGCTTTGGAGCGGCGGAGACCTCGGAGAGCAATCTTGATGCACAAATCAAAATATGTTTAATTCAAAGTGCACTATCAGTTATTTTGAAAATATTGACTTTCAACATGTATAAGTCCCTATTATTAGTTATCCCGACAATTGTCAGAAATCTCATAAAGTAAAAAACTTATCTAATAAAATAGAAATACAAAGAAAACGAAAAAAACATCATTTGATTGATTTGAAAAGAGAGTACATAGCTTAAGAAAGGACATGCCCTCACTTTAAAGTGAATTTTAGCATGGAATTATAGAAAAACATGAGAATAATAAGAAAAAGAAAAAAAAAAGAGTAAAAAAGAAGCTTTGATGTATACTACTGCTTATCTTGTGCATTGGATCATGTGACATCTTGACTTGGATGGGTCTTGACTTGATCATTATCAAATATTGATGGCACTATTTGATAAAACATGGAAGGATGGAAGTGTTTCCAATGTCTTCGAGTATTGGCGATGACTTTGGTTCTTTGATCTTTAGGTATTCCATAGCCCGTGAGATATCAGTATTAACTTCTTCAATTTAAGATATTCCATGGTCTGTAGGGCATTATTGTTAACCTCTTTAATTTTGAAGTAATATAATCCACTACTTATGGAGTTAAGTTAAGCATTAGAGTGTTGTCAGAGGCTCTTATAGCACACTTAATGGGACTCAGTTTGACCTAATTTAGTTTTATTTGAACTAACTCTAGTTCAAGTTAGGATGACAATATTGCCCATTATTTATAGTCTTAGAGCATTGTTGAAGGTTTAGTAGACCCAGTAGGACTCAGTTTGACCCTATACAATTCTATCTAAACTAATATGGGTCAGGCTTGAGTTAGGTTCAAAATTCAAAACTCGATTTCAATTTGAGTTTGATTTGATTTAATTTGATATTCAAAGCTTGATTGAATTGTAATTCGCTAACTCCTTTCCAAAAGATGATCAAATGTTCCAATTTCCTCTTCTCAGAACCTTTGATGGTTGGGCTTGCACTGATACTTTACAGCATGAAATCAGAGTCACTATCATGAACTAACTACTACAGTTATGGAGGGTCATCAGATTAATCATGGAAATCATGTGAAATATCCATTCCAAAAATTATTATTGGTATTGACATGAATGTTCAACTTACAATAACAAATTCAATTCACCAAACTTGATATTGATTTTCAAAAGAACATTTGTCAAACACTAATCCTTGACACTAGTTGGGGCAACGTTGATTTCAATCTAACTCTAATTTAATTTAGTTTAATATTCAAAATTTGATTTTGTCTTAAGTTTGATTCATTCAATTTAGATTCAGTTTGACATTGTGTTGGACTCTTATTGGGTTGGGGTTTGTATTTTAATGGACTTTAGTTCAAATTCAAGTTGATTTGGCTCATCCTAGTTTTAATTCAGGCTCAGCCAAGTTCTGGTTTAACTTTGGCTTTTGGTTGGATTTGACAAGATTAGATTTCAATTTAAACTTAATTTAATCTAATTAGGATTTGATTCAAGCTTAGTTTGACCCCAATTGAGTTTGATTTGAACTTGATTTGATTTTGAATTAACCTAACTTGAACTTGATTGGAGTTAAGTTTGGGTTGATTTTGTTCGGATTAACTCAATTTGGATTTTGGATCTAGTTTAATTTGAGTTTTAGTCTACCTATTTGATCAAGTTAGATCTATTTGGTGATACTTTTGAGTTAATTTAGTCTTGTCCATTTATTTTGGTTGAGTTTGCTTAGGTTCAATATGGTTTAGTCACCCTGATGTAATCAACCTATATTAATCAATCTGGTTCAAGAGCCCTGAGCTATCATGATAACTTTGAGCAAGCCCACGGGTTGACCTTAAGTCAATTTGGATTTTTAGAGAGCTTGTGAGCTGGTCTTGATTTAGATGTTTAGCTAGTCCATAAGTTAACCTTAGTCTAAATAGATAATTGGCGAGCTTACAAGCTGGTATTAGTTTAAATAGATATTTGATAAACTCACAAGCTAACCTTAATCCAAATAAATATTTGGCAAGCTCCCATACTGGCGTTAGTTTAAATAGATATTCAGCAAGCTCACAAACTGGTATTAGTCTAAATAAATATTTGGTAAGCTCATAAGTTAAACTTAGTCCGATTAAATGTTTGACAAGCTCGCAAGTTGGCCTTAGTTAGAATAGACGTTTGGCAAGCTCGTAAGTTGGTCTTAATCCAAATAAATATTTGATGAGCTTACAAATTGGCCTTAGTTCAAATAGACATTTGGTGAGCTCATAAGATAGTCTTAGTCCGAATAGACATTTGACTAGCTTACAAGTTAGCCTTAGTCTAATCAAATATTCGGTGAGCCTATGGGATAGGCTTAGTTCAAATAGATCGTCGGCGAGCTTGCAAGCTGGCCTTAGTCTGAATAAACATTCAGTGAGTCCCAGGTTGGCCTTAGTCCCAATAGATGTTTGATAAGCTCATAAGTTGATCTTAATTTGAATAGACACTTGGTGAGCTCACAAGCTGGCCTTAGTTCAGTTAGATATTCAGCAAACCCACGGGCTAGGCTTAGTCTAAATAAATATTTGGAGAGCTCATAAGCTAGTTTTAGTTTGAATAGACGTTTGGCAAACCTATGGGCTAGCGTTAGTACAAATAGATATTTGGCAAGCTTGCAAGTTGCCATTAGTCTGAGTAGATATTCAGCGAGCTCACAAGCTGATCTAAATTCAATTAGATATTCGACAAGCTTGCAAACTGGTCTTAGTCCGATTAGATGTTTGGCAAACTCGCAAGCTGGTATTAGTCCGAATAAAAACTTAACGAGCTCACAAGTTGCCTTAGTTTGGTTAAATATTTGACTAGCTCACAGGCTGATTTTAGTCCAAATAGATAATTAGTAAGTTTGCAAGCTAGTCTTAGTCTGAATAGATATTTAGTGAACGTGCATGCTAGCCTTAGTTTGAATAAATATTTGGTGAGCCTACAGGTTGGCTTTAATTCAAATAAACATTTACTAAGCTCGCAAGCTGGCCTTAGTCTAATTAAATATTCAGCAAGTCTGCAAGCTAGCCTTAGTTCAATTAAACGCTCGATGAGCTGACAAGCTGGCCTTAGTTTGGTTAGACGTTTGCCAAGCCTACGAACTAGTCTTAACCCAAATAGATGTTTGGCTAGCCTATAAATTGACCTTAATCTGAATCGATGTTTAGGAAGTTTGTATATTGACCTTAACCCAAATAGACATTCAACAAGTCCGTAGACTAGTCTTAGTCCGATTAGACATTTGGTGAGCCATGGGCTGAACTTAGTCTGAATAGACACTCAACAAGCTCGCAAGCTTGCCTTAATCCAATTAGACATTTGTCAAGCTCACGGATTGGCTTTAGTTCGAATAGACATTTGGCATTAATCCAAATAAATATTCGGTAAGCATGTGGATTAACCTTATTCCTAATAGATATTCAGGGAGCTCGCAAGCTAACCTTAGTTTGAGTGAATGTTTGGCAAGCTTATCAGCTGACCTTAATCTGAATATATGTTCAGCGAGTATGAAAGTTGGCCTAGTTCAAGATTAACTTTCGGACGAGTCCGCAAGCTAGCCCTAGGTTGGTGGTGATGGTGGCCAGTTAATGCGCAGGAGATTGTAGGTGGCTATGGTGTTGATAGAGTTTCGTTGATGCATAAAGCCGGGGATGGCCACAGTAGTGATTGAGATCACTAATGTGCAAAGAACCATGGAGGGCTGCGGTATTGATAATGTTTTGTTAATGCACCAAAGACCACGAGTAGCCATGATGATGATGACATGAAAATTAAGATAAAAGAGCTTCTTTCTTTTCTTTTCCTTTTTTTGGCTAACAACTTTTTTTAAAAAAATTTCGTCCTTTCTTGTTCTATTTTCCTTCTTCTCTCCTAAAACTCTACCAAACCATGGTGGCTTGGAACTCCTCCCAGCCAGATCCAGGCATGACCAATGGTAGGGTGGTGGTAGCGGCCGCCTGGAGGTGGTAGGCCAATGAAATGACGAGGGCGGGCTCCGGCGGTGGTAGTTTTGCCTTCTTCTTCAGATTCGGAGCCAAATCCAGCCTTCTCTAGTGTCGAGCGGGCTGGCTGGTAACCAGGAGAGGATCGGAGGTGGACAATGAGGGCAGAGGCTGACAAGCTTGAGAACAGCCATTTAGGTGGAGTTGACATTGGCGCAGGCTAGGATAGCAATGGAGCGGCATGGGGAGTAGTTGGAGTGGGCATGCATAGGGTGGCGGCGGCTGGTGGAGTGCGATGTCCAGGGCCCGAGTTTGCGGGCAGCGAGGCTGGCAAGAGTTTGAAATAGCCCTCTACAGGAGGTACTGCTCAATCTAAAGATGTTACCGAGATTGTCTTTGTCGATGATAGTACCTAGCACGGAGGTCCGGTTGGGGCAAGTTATAGCCCCATACTGGCACAACGCTGAGCTGGTGGTTGATGCCATGAGAGCTCGAGTTGTGGTCCAACGAGGAAGCGAGGATGCAGAGGAGCAAGGAGGTGACTGTAATTTTTAGAGAAGAAAATAAAAGTTAAGTAGAGAATGCTAACCTCACTTTCTTCGTTGAAGCTCACTTCCTCTTTACTCCCATATTGATCCTCTGATCTCTCTCTATTTTGATTGTCTTGCTCTGCCTTTATTTATAGGTTCTTTTATTAATTTATAGACCTCAAGAAGATTTAGGGTCAATCTTTAATTGTTGATTTTGGAATGTGATATACTTGTGATAGGATCATGATATTTATTTCGAAAATATATTGAATTGTGATTGTAATTGGATTGGATTCCCATATTCTATAATTGACATATAATTCATTAATTGGGATTTATTTCCCTGACAAAGAGATTCAAAATATATATAATTTTTGGATATTGAGTTTTTAGGGGGTATTTGCAAATTTTTTCAAAAAAATTTGGACCAAAAATATAATTTGGTACTTTTAGAAGTCTTTTCGTAAAAAAGATATATTTATAAAATTTTGAAACTTTTGGGGTTTTTTTTAGACTTGTTTATAAATAAAAACTTTCGAGCAATCTATTTATGAAAATTAGAAATTTTAGGGGTTTATTTGTGGCTATAAAATTTTGAGGGATTTATTCATAAATTCTAGATTTTATGAAAATTGATTTAAAATTTCAGAACTTTCAAGAACTTTTTCATAAAATTTTCACTCTAAGGACTTATTCGTAAGAAAAGCCTGGTCAAAAACCCATTTGTAAAACATGTTTGGTCGAGGAATCTATTTGTAAAGATTTTATATTTTTTTTGGTTCAGATATTTGATGAATTTTGGGTCCAATTTTGGTCTAATTATTCAACCCAATTAACTAACTTTAATTTGAGCATGAATTTCTCAATAATTCAAGTCAAAATTGAACTCGATTATCGGTTGAATTTGATTGCAATTTAGGTCTAATTGAGATTTGTATTAGAGCCATAATCTAGTGGCATTCAACTTCTCATTGACTGAATTCTAATTAACTTTGATCTTTGGCCAAAACTGACTCAAACAAGATCATATTAATAAAGACAGATTAGAGAGATTGCTATAATGAAATTTTACACAATGTAAATTTTGATAATTTTGGTATCTATGTAGATTATATTAAGGGTGAGATGACAAGAGTATCATTTTCAAAAGTGTCAAAGTCTGATAATCTATTAGACTTGATCCACCAAATGTTTGTGGTCTGAATGGGGTTGCTACTCGGAATAGCCAAAGGTATTTTGTGATATTTATTAATGATTATTCATGTTATAGATATGTGTATCTACTACATAGAAAATCAGGATTATTTGAAATATTTAAAGTATACAAGGTTGAAGTTGAAAATCAACTGGGAAGAAAAATCAAAGCCATCAAGTCAAATAGAGGAGGTGAGTACATTTCAAATGTTTTTTTTTTTTTAAATTTCTTACAAGAACATAGGATCATTTCAAATACAATTATTCCAAGAAATATAGAGTAGAATGGAGTGGTAGAAAGAAAAAAAATAAGACTTTGATGGATATGATATGTTGTATGCTAGTTTACAGTGAGTTACTAGATTCCTTATAGGATGAGCATTGAAAACGACTACATACATTTTAAATAGAATATCATCCCAATATGTTCCTAAACTCCTTTTGAACTATGGTTTGGCAAAAAACTCGATCTTAATCTTCTTAGAATCTGGGATTGTGATATAGAAGCCAGAATTGCTAATTCTGGTATGCCAAAAATTATAGTTTGTAGTTTGAGTTATAAATTTATTGGTTTTCCTAAAAGGGCTAAAGGTTGCAGTTTGTACATTTTAGTTCAAGGTTCTATATTTAAAAGCAGAGATGTCAAATTCATTGAATAGGGAACATCTATCATAGGAAGTACGAGGAAAAGGAGTTTGAGGATGAATCAAATAAGGTTGAACAAAATATAGCACCAATGGCTGCCAACTCAGTTAAATGAAAGACCTAAAAGAATTTGTAGGTTAGCTATATTAGATTATTACATTATATATTTAGACAAAATAAGAGATTTGCATACTCAAAGTTTAGATGATCTATAGGAGGTACTTGTGTAATTAATATAGAGAATGATAATCCATTAAATTTTTCAGTCTAAGAGTAGTGAGGACGTAAGATTTTAGACAAATAAAATGATTGAAAAAATTAACTCAATGCAGAAAAATGAAGTTTGGTCTCTTATACAAATTCCTACGAACTATAAACCAATTGGTTGTAAATAGGTTTATAAAATAAAATTGAAAGGTGATGGTGAGGTTGACAAGTATAAAGCGAGATTAGTTGTTGAAGGCTATAATTAAAGAGAAGGGATTAATTATGATGAAATCTTTTCTCCAGTCTGCAGAAAAGATTCATTTAGAATCTTTATGACATTGATTGTACATTATCATTATGAAGTTATTCGGATAGATTTTAAAATAATAATTCTAAATGAGATTCTTAAAAAATAAATTTATATGATTCAACCAAAAGGTTCATCAGAAAAGATGATGAAGTAAAAGTCTGTAGATTACAAAAATTTATTTCTGACTTGAAATAAGCATCTCAATAGTGGTATTTCAAATTTTATGAGGCAATTATAAAGTTTGGCTTTTAGAAAAATGTTGTTGATAATTGTGTATATCTGAATGTTAGTGGGGGTAAAGTTTAGATACTAATACTTTATGTTGATAATATCTTATTGGCTGGTGATGAACTAAATTCTCTTAAAGAGATTGAAAGGATGCTATCTATAGTTTTGATATGAAAAAACTTGACAATGTTTCATATGTCTTGGGTATAAAAATATATAAAGATAGAAAGCGTCGACTATTTGGACTTTTTCAAAAAATATATATTACTAAAATTCTTCAGAGGTATGGTATGGATAATTGCAAACCTGAAGAATCACCTATAGTTAAAGGTGATAAGCTTAATTTTCTGTAATGTCTCCAAAATAAGCTTGAAAGACAAAAAATGTAGAAAATTTTTTATGCATCAACTGTTGATAGTTTGATGTACTTGATAACTTACAATTGTTCAAATATTACTTTTATTGTGGGACTTCTTGGTAGATATCAAAGTAATTTAAGAAATACCTCATTGGATAGTAGTTAAAAAGGTCTTTCTTTATTTAAAGAAAACTCAAAATTATGTGCTCCTATTTGATGGTTGTAAACTATTGAATATTTTTAGATACACCAGTTCTGATTGGAAAGATTGTGCAGACGATTTAAAATCAACATCTGGTTATGTATTTATCTTGGCAAAGGGAATTATTTCATGACACATTATAAAATAGACTATTACTGCTTTATTAATTATGGAGACAGAGTACATAGTTTATTGTGAGGCCAATAAACATGCTATGTGGTTAAAATATTTTCTTTCTAATCTCAAAGTATTTGATTATATTGATGGGCTAATGCAGATAGTCTGTGATAATGATATAACTATATCCTCACTAAAGATATTAAATGTCATTCCAAAGCAAAATATATTGAGTTGCAATTTCATTTTGCCCATACAAAAGTTCAAAAAAGGGATATCATTATTTCATAGATCTCCTTTGCAAATAATTTAGTTGAGCTAATAAATATAGATCTTGCGGTGAAAATATTTAAAGAACATGACATTCATATGTGGATCATTTGTATAGATGACTGTTTAAGTAAATTTTGCAATTTGATCCTAACTTTAAGTTAGAGTTGGACTTTGAACTTAATTTAAGATGATTTAGACCCACTTAAAATATAAAAGGGCTGAAAATTAGGCTCAAAACTTGATCGAGTCACAACCAAACATCCTATTCATAGTTGGACATGTTTGGCACAATCCTATTGCACAAAAAATATTCATTGTTGGACATCCACTTCCCAACTTCCAAACTTTCCATTGATAAGTTCTTTCAGAAGAGGGTGCGAGCTTGGCATTACATAAGTTTACTCGAACTTGACTTCAGTCATTCTTTCCTCTTTTCAATATTCTAACTTTTAGTTTGGCCATAGGCCCTACATTTCTTCCACTTTTCAGGGCACTACTTCTATGAAGCTCAGAGGGATACAACCTCCAAGAAGACCAAGGCTGAGGAGGAGGTAAATCTGCTTTGCTCTCAACTGGCATTCCTCCAAAGTAGCATGAAGGAGTCAAAGAGGAAAGTGGAGGACGAGAAGAATCTCCTCACCATTGAGTGTGATTTAGTCTTATCAAACATAGAGGCAACAAAGACCAAGATGGAGGTGATGAAGACTCGACACCAAACCACCCTAGATGAGACCTATGCCACCACTATTGCCAACTACCTCCAAAGAAAAGAGCATACCAATGCCCTAAAAATGATTAAGTTGTACACTATTACAAAATTTAGGGCTAGAAATAAGTATCTATTGGACCATGCTAAGCTCTTCACCAAAGGCTTCACTAAGGGTTACCTCGTCTATAGGGATATAGTAGGCAAACCCATCGCGACTTTGACTTCAATCCTGAAGACCTCCGCATTAAGCTCTACAATAACTTGAGGGTTCGACACCTCAGGTGAGAGTATGAGGTGCTATTTCAGAGGGAGAAGGAGGCTAATGCTACCATGGCTTCCACATGTCTCCTCATGAATTTCTCGGAGGGTATAATCAATCTATTTGGGTCTCAAGCAATGGAGTAGTGGTTGTGTGGGAGACCTCTCGTACAAGACTCGATTTACTAAGGTGAAGTTTGGAGATAGTCTTGTAATCCTCTGAGCTTCAACTAGTTCGTTAGAGTTCACCTTTTTCTCAAATAAGTGACAATAGAGTGTATCCAACTTGGCTCCATGTCTACTACATTAACCTCAATGTTTTCTAAATAACTAAGCCACTATAGATTTTTCACAAAAATCTGCCTCAATTTTGAATTTGAAGAGGCAAAGAAGAATCATGTGAGGGCATCTACCTTAATATTTCTATTTTGAGATACACAACAAATCTTGACTTGTATTTTGAGCTTTTATGCCTTAGCTAGGTATTGCACCATAGTGGCCTCTTTTGCCATGCATTCTCTAGTAAGCTGAAGGCACACAAGTTGGAAGTTACCGAATATCTTTAATTTCTTAGCTTCTATCACCAATGCTATATGCAATATGAGGAGAAAGGCTTCATATCCTAAGTCTTGCTTGAGAGATTTGACAAAAGGGAAGCATTTTTCTCCCAACCTTAACAAGAAATGGTTGAGTGTCATCAAATGTCTGGTGAGTCTCTATATTTCTTTAAGAGAACTCAGGGGCTTTATTTTTCTTACTATCTCAATCTTCTTAGGGTTAGCCTCAATTTTCCTCTCTAAGATAAGGTACTTGAGGTCTTTTAGTGAATCTACTCTGAATGGATATTTCTCGAGATTAAACTAACTTTGAACCTCCATAATGTGCTGAAGGTTTCTTCTAGATCCTTTAAGTGTCCTTCAGTAAGGACACTTTTCACCAGCATGTCATCGACATAGGCTTTCACATTCCTCCTAAGCTGAGCTTTGAAGACCTTGTTCATCATTATTTGGTTTGTAGTACCTGCATTTTTCAACCCAAACAGCATGGTCACGTAGCAAAATATACCTTGGTATGTGATAAAGACTATTTTTTCCTTATCCTTTAGGTGCATCCGTATTTGGTGGTAACCTAAAAATGCATCTAGGAAGCTTAGGAGTTGATGGCTTAAGGTAGAATCCACAAATTGATCTATTTTGGGCAATGGGTAGCTATCCTTCAAACATGCTTTATTCGAGTTAGTGAAGTTAATACATATTCTCCACTTGTTGTTGGTCTTTTTCACCATCACCATATTTGCCAACCACTCAGAGTACCTACCTTGAGCATTTTATTTACCTTTTCGGAGATGGCTCTTAGATACTCAAAAGTGAATTGCCTCTTCTTTTACTTGATTGGTCTATGGTCTTCTTCTATTTCAAGCTCATGCAAAGCAACTGAGGGATCTATACCGAGTAGATCTTCCAAAGACCATGCAAAAACATTCTGACTCTTTTGCAAGAACTTTTCTAATTCTATGTGAAGAGACTCTGTGAGGTTTGCACTGACCTTTAATGTTCTTCTAGAGTCTTTATCGATAAGGAGGTTGATGAGCTGCTCCATGGGTTCAGTGTGAACCTTCTGTGGCTCAAGGGAAGACTCATTGATTTTTGCTATCGCCAAAGCTTTGCCTTTCAGATCAATGGTGCTTTGCTAATAAGAGGCCTCGTACCTCTTAGCAAGACTCTAGTTGCCCCATGCTTCACATGTGCCATCTTTGGTTGGAAAGCTCATAGCTAAGTGGAAGGTTGAGATTACCTCTTGAATTTGATTAAGTGCTAGATAACCCAGTATCACATTGTATGCCTAGCTTATCTGAACCATGACAAACTTTGATTTGATGGTAGTGTTTTTGGAGCTTTCTCTGACTATGAGGAGTAGATTGATAGTGCTAATTAGAGTAAGCATCCCATGTACGGCTCCATCTTCTGCTTGACTTTCATCTAGTCATAGGCCGTAGTAAAAAAGATGTTAGCCAAGCTTTCCATATCTACCATGACATATTGTGTAGCATAGCCATCTAGAATTGCTGAGATCACCAGTGTGTCATTATAGGGCATTAAAATTTCTTCCAAGTCCTTTATGGAGAAGATTATATCTTGATATCTAAGTTCACAATGTTGCCTCTTCATTGGCTCCTCTTGAGCCTCTTACCCACCAGTGATGGGCTAACATTTGCTATTTGACACCGAGATTTCACTTTGGGTTGGGGGACTTACCAAGATCATATTAAGATTCCCTTTTATTAGGGATTTATGCTACTTTGGGGTGGAATTCCTTTGTGGTAAGGTCCAAAAATGATGCTCCGTGCATAAGCTTCTTCTATTCGCTCACCTCAGTGAACAAATTGCCTGAGGTATCCTTCTCATATAAGCCTCTTGATTTTATCTTTAAGGTGCCTACATTCTTCATTATCATGGCCATATTATTAGTGAAAATAATAGTACCTTGACTTGTTGAGGTGTTGCCAAGTTGTGCAAATTGACAGAGGCCTCCATAGCAAACCTTGGTTTTTAATTTGAAGGACTTCAAATCTCAAGTTGTTCAGTTGGGTGTAGGCCTAGAACTCAAGTCTTTGTTCTTCAGGCCTATGCTCCCTCCATTCGGTCCTCGATTTTTTTGGCTCAAGGAACTTCATTTCTCAAGGTTCTTTCTTCAGTTTGCTAAAGCCCTTAGACTCTCTCTTAGCTGTGATTACTTCTTTTGTGTCAATGTGTTCTCAAGTTAGCTGAATATTCTCTGTGAGGCTTCTGGGAGATCAGCAAGCCATTTCATAGGTGACCTGAGCCTATCGGATCCCATTGGTTGTAGCTTCTAGGATGATGGAACTATTTAGCTTAGTGACCTCAAGTCAAGCCTTGTTGAATCAAGCCAAATACTCTCTTAGAATTTTTGTTTTACCTTATTTTTGTTTCAGTGCCAATAATGTAGAATGATCTTTTTTTAGGGTACCAATGAGACAAACTACTGCATGAATCTATCTATTAGATCATCAAAGCAAGTAATAGAGTACCTCCGAAGTCTAGAGTACTAGGCTTGGACCGAACTCTGCTAAGTCATAGGAAATGCTTTGCACATAATTGAGTTTCATGCCCCTTGTAGGATTAAAGCATTCCTAAATGTGCTAATATAATCTATCAGGTCCTTTATGCCATCATACACTTCATAAGGAGACTGTTGAAACTTTGGTTGTATAGGGGATTATGCTTCCTTAGGTATTAGTAGGGTGTCATATCTCACCTATGTTGGATCAGTTAGCACCCCGAATAGTTCTCGGCTTGAATATGAGATAACCTCCATTTGAGTACCTTGGGTGGTTCTGACCGAGGCTTGACTAGCATATGTGTAGTATATGACTTCGTTGACTAGATCATATGTGTGATCATTTCTTTCATAGTCCCTTGAGGCATGTCACCGAAGAGGACGAGTTACAACCAGGGGGCTATACTGACCTTGATGAAGATGCCCGCTGAGTTGTACAAAACTAAATGTGTGTTGATGTGAGGATTCACCTCATTGGTTTGACATGGCACCTAGGTTCAGTGTTGGAGAGTGGGTTGGTTGCTAAGAATGATGAGGTGGTAGGCTCGGTACTGCTTAAGCTTGATTTTATAGTTGCTGAGCTTGAAAATTCTACATAGCTTGCACTTGAACCTCAATGAGATAAGTCATCTGCTTGATGATTATTACTAAGGTTTGAAACTCCTAATGACTTACCAAGTTAGAAGGTCCTAGTAAAATCTCGGGTACCATTTAAAGAGGGGCACTCGAGGCTATTATGGCATTTGAACCATGAATTGGCTCGCTGGGCTGGTTCACCCGATCCATTGGATGGATTGTATGATCCTGCGGGCTCTGAGGCCATTTGCCCCCTAGTTGGGTTTTTTGATGATGATAGTCTCGCTACTCTAGGAGGGATGGTGGGAGGACCATCGAAATTCTGTTGGATCTACAAGGAAGAATGGTAGGACAGCTCTCAACAAAAGCACTACTATTGATGGAGCTCAGTTCACTATCGATTTTGGTTCGAGAGGCTCCTTGAGATCTTGATCCGTTAAGCCATTTTTCCTTTGACTTTTATAGAGAAGAACCATGAAGAAGACCATGGGGAGCTCTCAAGCAGTGGTCTCTCCGACACTCAAGTCAGTTCCACCCTCAGGAATAGAGATAGAATGAGAAATTGGGCATTAATCATTTACCTCTCTAGTTGCCTTATTATTTATAGTACTCCAAGTAATTTGGCATATTCGGATCCCATGATCTCGGGTAAGAATTTCACTAATATTCTCCATAAATGGAGGGCTAATCCTGGATTTCTCAAAATTGACTCCTAAAGAAATTACGGATTTATCGGCTAGTATATCGATATTGTGGAACCGAATCTAGTATGTTCAATTATAGCTAGATTTTGAGATATGATTGACTCTTCTTATGAGCTCATTCTTATCTAAGGTTACTAAGCTCACAATAGCTTGGTGTATTGGTGAATCCTTATCTTGGACACTTCTATTGGTGGCTTTTCCCTTGAGCTCGGTTTCATTGACTTTCCTAACTTAGAAGGTTTGACTGAAAACTCACCCTTTAGTTGGCACAGTTGGTTACCTTGGCTATTGGCTTTTCTTTCATTCCATGCATATCTAGTTTTTTCGAACCACCACTTGATAATTTGATATATTATTAGAAGTAATTCCATTAATGAGTTTTATTTTCAGTCTTCTAATTTGTAAGATAGAGTCCTTATTAATACTATGGGTCCCTAGGAAAGTTGGTGGTGACCACCTATATGAGGACTTAGTGATCATGTGTAGTGATTCCTAAAATACTTGAAGTAAAATTATGACTAGCATCATATCCGTTTTATATCTCTCACTTAGATGATATGCATTAATACTTGTGAGATGTTCTTAGTAAAATTTATGCATATAAGTAATGTATTTTAGAGAGAAGCATGAAGCGAGTAGACCGTCATTGAAAATGTCATGAGAATTCTTACTACTATTATGTCTTATTGTATGCCTTGTTTTATAATCACATTATTTATGCTTATAATTTGATATTATTCAAGTCAACTGATTTAGTACTTTATTTTCTTTAACATGAAAACGGTTGATATACTATTAGCATACATCTATTTATGATTAGATAGGTATGAGAATTGTTGATGAAGAGTGGTATAATCCACTATCTCTAAATTGCACAATTGGGATCCCATATAAAAATTAATTTCTTAAAAATTATTTTTAGTATACATCTATCTATTTATGTATATATAAAAAGACCTATAAGCCAAGTGGGGGATTGTTAGTTTCGTGGTATTATAGACTATTTATTGGTTTATTTTTAAATGAATTTGATTATGCAATTTAGATAAAACAGTTTGAAAATATAGTGAGTGGTTTAAAATTGATTGTCTGATTAAATATTTGAATGACAATAGATAATAGTATAGACAAAAATAAATTTTATTTGTATACTCAATTAGGCATTTCATAATAGATTAGAATATTTTATTATGTACTTAATATCTGGTCTCATCTAAAGGTTGTCTAATTAAAGGAAGATAGATTTTTGGGCTTAAATCCAATTGAAAAAAATTAGATTTAAATTAATTTATTACAATTTTTTGGTCATTGAAACATTTTGTAAATATTTTGACCTTGATTATAATTCATAAAACCCTTGAAGAATTTTTTGTAAAATGGCATAAATTTTGTTTTTTAAAGGTAGTGAGGTACAGAGAGAAAACGATATGATTTCTCTTTGTTTTCACTCTCGTTTCCTTTAGCCTTGATCAAAAAAAAGAGAATTTATCCTTCCTTCTTTTCAATTTTTTTCATTAAAGAGTGGTAAAAATTTAAGGTAAATTTGCTGAAATTCACAAGAAAGAATTTAAGAATTTTATAAATCAAATTTTTGGAGTCTAAAGTGTGTAGATTCATTTTATATCATTTTTTACTTATAGATCTTGCATTAAAAAATAGAATTAGAAACCACATCTAAAAATCAACAGATTCCACTCGATGCTATTCTGATTACACACACAAGTTTCTCTTTGAATAGCATTATTCACACGAGGCACCGAATTTTTCTCTCGAGAGCAACTCCAAGAGATCACTTGCATCGACCATATTCATCTTCATCAAGGTAACATATGCATCTTCATCAAGAATTTTTTTTATCATAATGTAAAACTGATTTCTTATGGAACATTTTGATTGTGGATTCCAATATTCTTGAAAAAACTTTTTGTGTTCAAATTTGTTTGTAAAAAGTTGTTGTGTTTATGTGTTTATGAAATGTCAATATTAGTGTAGTTTGTACTTTAATCATTAAATAAGATGATATTGGGGTCTATACTTTCTTTTACTTGTAATATTTGGAGCCTTTTATTTTCTTCAAGGGTTTGTTCTTATAAGTTTAATTGTTTGACAAACAAAAATTTGATTGTACTATTGAAATATGGTGGATATTTAATTAAAGAAATTGATGGTAAATTTTTTATGAGGTTGAATTTTTGCAAAAAGATGGTAAATCTATTTCCTAATTAATGGCAATTACCACGCTTCCCAAACAAGCCCCATATCCTTGATGAGACAAATCAGATCCAATTGGGTGATGACATGTTGAGTTTTAGATGTCTTGAACTCTAATTAGAGTTTGAGTTAAAGTAGGAATCCAAAGTTGGATTTAGATTTATATTATTAGGAGTTGTAATTGTGTAAAACTCAGGTCCAATAAGAGTCTATAAATATACTATAATATATAGGGCTTATGTGTGGCGTAGTATTGAGATTGAACTAGAGAGAAATAGAGAGAGAGGAATAGAGAGAATAGAGAGAAGAGAAAGAGAGAGAGTATTTGCTCTCGTGTGTGGGTCTTTCTAGTGCTTCTCGGTGGTCTCTCGTGGTGGTTCCTCGTGGTACTCTCTTGGAGATTCTCTCTGAAGGTGGAGGCGTTGCCGAGGCTTGGAGAAAGAGTTTAGTTGAGTAAGAAAGAGTAAAGTCCTTATTGTAAACTCTTGTCTATTGATAGTGGATTTCCCATTGTCTTATCTTGTTATTTCCTTTTATCTTGTATTACTTCTCGTTTCTTGTGATCTCCACCTTGGCTTGAACTCGGGCGTGCCATCATCACGAATCGTCAACCGTTATCTTTCATCCAGCCCCTGCCCCTGGGCTACTAGCTTATTCAGCTAATTTCAAGATGCGAACTCGAGCCAACCTCGAATTTGCTCTTCATGCCTATAGTTTTGTACTTTTGGAAGTTTTTTTGGATGACCTGTGTCTGCTGTTGTAGTAAAAGTAATTTAAGGAGACATCAAATTACTCCGAGTATCATGCTTCCTCTTCACTACTGTAGCCATCGGAACTCCACCTGCAATGGTGTTTCCTATCAATCGATAAACATTACCGCACTTCTCACCTTTCATCAGGATTCTAATACCACGTGTCACCTTCATGACTCCATCTCTTGCTAAATAATTACAGCCTTTTGAGTCCAGTACACCAAGTGAGATTAGATTCCTTCGCATCTTGGGGACATGCCTCACCCCAGTAAGAGTACGAATCGCTCCATCAAACATCTGGATTTTGATTGTTCCCACACCGGCAATCTCACAGGCTGAATTATCGCCCAACCAAACAGTACTTTTCTTTTTATTCTCCTCATAAGAAGTAAACCAATCCTTCTTAGAGCAAATATGATCAGAACTACCAGAATCTAAAATCCACTTACCAGAAGTGTCGATTTCTGCGGATACTGCAAGAACGTCTCCATCCGCACTATTATCAGAAGTATCATCCGCTATTGCCGTCGTCATATTGGAGGACTCTATCTTCCCACGTTTAGAGCAATACCGTCTAATATGGTCATACTTCTTACATGAATAGCATTGTACTTTCGCCTTCAATTTTGATTTGGACCGTTGCTTGCCTTCTCCACGCTCTCTTAATTTTTCTCTTTCATGAGCCACCAATCCTTCACCAAACTCCATATCAATGTTGGAGATTCTTCTTCTCTCATTAGAAAGAATACTAGTTGTCACATCTTCTATCTTGAGAGTTTCTTTACCATAAAGAATTGTGGTCACAATATGATCGTACAAAACAGGAAGAGACATCAAGAGAATCAGCGCCTTATCGTCCTCTTCAAACTTCACATCAACTTTCAGCAAATCATTGATAATCTTATTGAAAGCATTTAGGTGATGTAATATAGTTGTATCTCCGCTCATACGCAGTCCGTACAATTGTTGTTTCAGATAGAACTTGTTCGTAAGGTTTTTTGACATGTACAACTTCTCGAGTTTTGTCCAGATGTCCATCGTCGTCTCTTCATCAATGACATTATACAAAACCTCATCAGTCAGGCTTAGAATAATTAAATTCAATGCCTTTTGATCTATCTCCTTCCAGTCTTCATTGTTTATCTTGACCGGCTTCTTTTCTTTTCCCTCTAACGTCTTTTGTAGACCTTGAAAAGTAAGAACTGTCTTCATCTTCTTTTGCCATAAGGTAAAATTTATCTTACCGTCAAACTTCTCCACCTCAAATAAGGACTTTGCCATCTTGGTTGTTTACTCCTAGACTCTGATGCCAATTGTTGGGATTCGCAGCGGAAGTTTCACGGATCGCCTTTGCGTCAAACAACAATGACAAAGATGTCCTGTGATGATAACGTGCCAGTTGTAGCTTTCATTTATTAATTTGTATGTGGTAGAGGAAGAACTCAGACTTCAATGTAGTGGTGATGGCTCTAGCTTTTTCTGATGATCAAAAGAAATGGAAGAACCTAAAATTCCCCAAACACTTCAACATCTTCAAAATTATTAGGACTTCATTTAGTTCTGAACTAGAATTAAAATTATCTTAATTTTTAATCAGATTAGCAAGTAAATATAAAAAAATAAACAAACTAAGCCTTTACTTTTTTATAATAAAAAAATAAAATACCCCTAATGTCTTTTGAATTAATTCCAGTCATGAAGCCATTCTTTGTTGTCCAATGCGGGAGAAGGAGCTTCGGCAAATATAATTGAACAAAACTTGGCTAGCATCCACCGAGAGCTCTGCCATTAATCCGCTATCCGCTTAGAGCTCAACCACTGGTAGGTCATCCATCGGGAGCGCCATGACCACCATAATTTTCATTGAACCATCATCCCTACAATCTCCACTGGTAGTCCAAGGATTTGCCAACGGCCCATCATCCACTAAATTGTCATCAAGCACTCTCGTGAGGGTTGACCACTACCCACAACTCTCTTCGGTTCAATTATTTCTTTCTCTTTCTCGATTTTTTTTTCCTTTTAATTATTTCAGTTGAATGATAGGCAATTTTATTGTAATTTTTTCATTGTGAACAAGAGTTCTCGAAATATAGATAATAAGAGTTATTGTTAGCAATTTGGTGGGTGGTTTGATGAATATTGAATAATTTCATTGATTTTGTATAAACAGATAACATAGATAGTTGCACTTTTTTAACCATGTAGAACAAATTTATTGATGAATATTGAATATATTCATTGATTCTATAAAAAATATTGGGACCTATTTTTAGCAAAAAATATAGATTATTTTTTTAATAATTATAACCATGCAGAATACAATACCAAAAATTCTTATCACATGAAGGTTGACAGCTAATTTTTTATTCTTTTTCTTTAATTTTTTGTTATGTTCCTCAAAATCAAGGCCCCTAATTTGTTATTTTGTCTTCCACCTAAAATCATATGGGTCTTGTGTCTGTATTTCAATAGCAACTTATTTTTTCTTAAAATGGTGTAAAGGTCAAAAGTAGATGGTTGCACTACTCCATTTACCAATATTGATTAAACAACCCTATTAGTCCTAGCTAATCCTCTCTAGCTCTTTGAAATAGACTAGACTTTGGTTTTGTGCATATCATTATCTCATTTGATGTGTTCTTTTCCTTTTCTTTTTTTCTCAAAGACTTCATCAAGAAGTCAATGGATTGCTATCACATTAATCACAAATGGAAAAAATGCACTAATCTAATTTGAAATAGAAATGGATATAGAATCAATGAAAATAATTTTAGTGAGTTTTTCTGGCTACTAACTCTAACTAATTGAAGAATAGATCACATGAAGTTGGAGTTTAGAAAAATTTAAGTTAGTGAAGTTTGTATTAACATCTATAGGCTTTGCTGCAATTTGTTCAAATTAATTTGATAATGTATGACTGATATTTTATTAGATCCTTATTTTGTTAGACATTATTTCTGTTTTCCATATAGTTGCAGAATTTTTGAAGTTTTGTTAGGTGCTTTATCTCAATAAGATTGATAAATTTAGATTAAAATTACAACTATAACTACTTCATACCTACTAGTCAGCTATTTGTACTTACTAAGTTTTTCCCCTGCAAACAAATGAAAAATTTGACTATAGGTATGGGCGGTCGTGGTACACCTATTCGGCAGTCTTAGAATACATGGTAAGGGAAAGTTAAGACAATAATCAAATGCAAATGTTGATAGACTACGATCTCCAAATTAGAGTTTAAAAAATGATAGTTAAATTATCAAATTGCTAATGGAGGAGCATGTCAAGGGTAGGAGCAAGGGTGGGAATTTCAAAAAAGAAACTTGGAATAAGATCACACATAGGTTCAATGAAGGAGCGGGAGTGCCACAAGATGTTGAGTAAGAGAAGACTGGATGGAAAAAATTGAAAGAAAAGTGTAGCAACTTTCTGTTAATGAAGAACAAAAGTGGGTGGACTTGGGCCCACGACAATCATGGGCCAATAACAGACAATCCAAAAGTAATGAAAGATTTTTTCTATGATAAACTCCACTATATAATATTGTGATAACTATGTGAAATACTCTTTCTAATTAATTTTTCTCTTGCAACATAATCCACAATATGAACATATATGGAATAATGGTTTTCCTTAATTCTTCAACATGGAGTTGATGGTGAAGTGCTCAATTGTGACAAGAAAGTGGATGCTACATCAAAAAGTGCAATTCAAGCAACAATGACACTGCAAGAGGGATCAGGTTCAAGCGACTCTCTAAGCCAGCATATCACCAACATGGAAGAGAATCCTAAAAATCCTCCATCCAAAGAAATTTGCTTAGAAATTTGGGGTAAGTATCTAGGGCTCATTTAAAATGCTCTCTTGTCACATTGGATGGTAGTAGTGGAAGAAGCAATAGGAGATGCTATGGCGAGAATGTGAGCAGTATTACAAGCCCAACCCTTATGCTAATCCTAACAAGATGAAAAGGTGGATGGAGATTCTGGGGAAAAAAATGATGTTCTAGATGATATCTTTCAAAAGAGTGGCCAAAGTGGAGAGGAACTGATGAGAGCTGACACAAAAAAGGTTAGGTGCTTGGACAAGTTATCCCATCTTAACTTTTTGTCTAGTCTTGACAAGTTGAAATGCATCCAAAGTCTCTGGGATCCATGGTAGCAAGATTATTTTCTACTGAAGGAGGATCTGAATGGTTTGAAATTATATGTCACACTACGGATAAATGAATCTGATGCAAAACATGAAATAAAGGTGGGAAGATCAAATGGTGCATCCACAAGGGTCCAGCAATTGGAGAATATGCTTAGAGGGAATCAAACTAACCTAATCAATGAATTCATGAACCAATTTGTTCAGCAAGTTCAGCCTTTTTTATCTATCTGCACATGTATAATTCTGTATTGACATGTTAGCCCCTATTAACTATCCAAACATGCATAACTTTGTAGTAAATCAATTTGAACTTATGTGGAATGCATGCTTATGTTGCATTTTTAAAGGTAGAAGTGTTTTGTTAGTGGAGGTCATGTTGAAATGCTTCTTATTTGTATTGCAAAAACCATGCCTCTTAATGTACGAGACATTTTTAATAAAGAAGAGATTGAAATAGAGAGTATGTTGGAAGATATGATATTATATCATTTGCAAGAACCTCTACACTATACGAAAAGACCACCATGCCTTTTGAATAATCCACCTATCATCTGAATGAAGACTATGTATAAGTTTTTTGGTAGTGAGGAGTGATATTTGTGATCGTTTAGAGTGGTATCACAAGTGTTTCTACACCTTATTTGAATATTGGTTGAAAGGAGGGCAATTGCATCCTTGTGATAGGTATTAGTTAAAGAACAAGTTTGGATTTTCCTTTTCTTAATTGCTCATGGGGCAACTAATAGAGACTTACAACTTTTCTTCCAATACTCTATAGAGACAATTAGCAAGTACTTTATGTTAGCCCCAAATTGGTAACATTTGAGGGGGTTTTGAAACAGGTTATGAAAATACAAAAATACGATTTATAAAATTTTAAAACTTTCGGAGTTTTTTTATAAAAAATTTCGAATTGGGATTTATTTATAAAATGTATTTGGTTTTGGTAAAAATCACCTTAAACAGACTTGTGAGATAATTTTGAAAAATTCAGGATCCACAACAAAACAATTGCATAAAATCTCGGCTATAAATGGAAAATCAAATATGTCAAATCTTTCAAATTCGCTATAAATAAAGAACATATAATAAAGATGGGGACCAATGCATAATTTTTTTCTCTTTTACTTTAATTTAACAATGGCTGACCTGAGCATCTGCTATCAAAGAGTTTTCAATAATTTTATTCACGATTTTTTTTTACATATCAATAAATGCATCGGCCTAGCAAATCAAAATCTAAAAGAGTTTCTCGACCAAAATTGATGATGAATTAAGGTTCATCAACATAGTTCTTAGAGTTCAAAATTTTGAAGTATAGTAAATTATGATGTTTTTTAAAAATTTTATAATTTGACATAATAAATACTGTATTTTAATGTGTCAAAAATTTTAAAATATGTCAGATTTTAAAGTCCCAACGAAATAAATAAGCCATTAGGTTAATTTGGTCGGAGGCTTGTGGCTCGAACCCAAACACCGAGCCCGACTGCCCCAGCAACCAGCCTAATGCATCGAACCCTGAAAGTATCGCAGGCGCGGCCGAATTTATGGCATTTACCCGACCCGCAATCCTACCCCCTCCGCCATTCCCCTCGCCAAATCCCCAAATTCTCCGGCTCTGAAAACCTAATCCCGAGCGAATGGACGCCTTCCAGCAGCAGCAACGGCCGCACGGTCCCTTCTGGTACCCTCCTTCCTCTCCTTCTCCGGCGATCGCCGCCTACCAGCACCAGCCACAACCGCCGCCACCGCAGCCGCTGCAGCAGCACTGGCCACCGACGGACCAGCGGCACCACCACCACCACCTCCAGCACCCGCTGCCTGTGCCCATGCTGCCGCGGGCACAATATCACGGCCCTACCCAGCTCCCGCCATTGTATCACCACCCTCGCCCCTACCCTTCTCCTTCCCGCCCTCACCATGCACCCCCGCCCCAGCCTCACGGGCCGCCATATCCTCCGGCTCATCAGGTTGCTTTCCATGTTTTACCGTGCGTTACCCTTTCTGTTTGTCTGATTGAATGGAAATTGTTCAGCCCATAATTGGACACCAGAACAATTTGAAAATTCCTTAATTGGATGGAAGTGTACACGAGGACATTCGGTTCTCGTGCAATAGTCAGTTGAAAAAGCAATCGAAATTGCAAGTCTTAATTTTACTTAGTATCTCTCAATGTTGTCTCACTTATGGTGATCATAACGGCGGTCTATGCATCTGAAGCATACACAAGTTGGAATGATCAAGTGAATATTTGTTAGGATTGTTTCTTATGATTAATTATGATCCTTGTTACATCGAACAGGTTTATCTTCTTATGATTAATTATCATTTTTGTTACATCTAAAAGGTTATCTTTGAACACTTATGTATGTTTTATTGGTTGACTGGATCCTCATTAAAATTACTACATTGTTTCTGACAAATGCAAATGAAGAACTTGATTATAAGGATAGCTTGCTATTTATTGGGATTCAGATGTAATAGTATCATATATTGACCTGTAATCACATCTTTGGATGCTAATGTAGAATATCAAATCATTGGCTGCTGTGATGATGATTTCCCCTGAACCATGTTAACTAGTTATTTTTGATCTAGAAGATAGAAATACTTTCTATAACATGTTTTCTGGCATATATCAGTCACATGTAGATGTAGATATTAGATGATACAATTGTTGCTAAGATGTATTTCATTTTGATTATGATATGCTTTGCTTTGTTCACGTCCATAAGTGGCTTTTCCATAATGTCTTTTCATACTTAGAGGTTCTCATACCATTATGACTTCAGCTAGTACAAAGTTCTACTTGTTTTTGTCCTTTGAGCATAGGAGCTTTCTGTTAAGAGATTTGTCACAAATGTTAATTGCTCTTTGTGATGCTTTCTTAAATTGGATCACCAGTTTGAGGGTTATCATTTTAGAATTGATGTGGTTCAAGTAACTGTCATCTTACTGAGTTATTAGTACATGCTTTGTTTTCATTTGTTAGTTTTCAGATATTTTGGTGTTTTACGGTTGCAAATCATCATGAAGCAAAATTGGAGTATAGCTGAAGCACACATATTGTTGTACTGATTAAGTTGACTGTTTTTGCTTATAGCCGTGGAGCACTACGTCTTGGTCTCAACATCAAGGATGGGAACCACAAGGTTAGTTTTACCCTTCAGTTTCTGTGTTTTTAACCTCTTCTGTCATTAATTGAATGACATGACAAACAACCACTTATTTTATGGAGTGATGTTGTTCTTTTTGCTTTGATAAAACCAACAAACTTGATATAATATATGAACAACCTGTAGAGCAGGGTTAAATGTAAAAACTTAATAGTTCCTTTCATCATCTCTAGGTAAACCTAGATACCTTAACTGTGGACATAATACAAGTACCTTTGGCAAGACTTTCCATTCCACTGATTTAAATAATCAATCTTGCTATCTTGGACAGCTATTTGATCAAATTTAATCAGCACAACAATAAATCATACTCGAATTTGAGATTGTTTCTACCATTTAACTTTCTATGAATGCTAGTTGGACATATCACGCCTATGACAGAGGCCTATAATACTGGCTGTTAGCTTGTTGGTAGAACACAGCCTCGTAAATGCATTTTTATGCACGAACTGTTATGGCATAATAATTATAATCTAGTCTTCTAGATTGCTTTCTTGGTCTTTTGTAGTGTGGCAGAAACAAAAAGGATGCCTGGAGCTGTACAAGATGGGAAAATAGGTGTGTGGACTGGAGAAATAGAACAAAAATAGGGACTGACATTGGCCCACATGGAAATGTATTGTTTGATAAAATATGTTTTTTGGAACTTCTGGAATGGAAGAATGGCTCTCTTTCATCACCACTTTGTGTCTTACAGATGTTCATCAATTCTCTAGGTTTAATGTGGTTGATTTCTGCAAGAAGCTAGCATAATTGGGCCTATCTATCTTCTTTAAATCTTCTTAGTCAATGACCTTTGTCTCTTGCGGTTTTCCTATCAAGTAGGTAAATAACTACTTGACGAATGGACTCTGTCCTCTTATATCTTCTTGTAAGTTGATTTGTCATAGCTAATTTATATCTAATTCAAAATATAAGAATGTTTGGAGATTAGTCAGACTAAAATGGTGACAGTTTGGATCTCTTATGGCTTCTGATGTCCAGGCATTTGAAAGATGTGGTTTTTTAATTTCCTATCATGAGATGCAACATCCTGAAATCACTTTTTCCTGATTCTTGTGATTTGAATTGCATTTAGGGTTGCTCCTGCACCTTGGCTCAAACTTATCTTATTTTTATAGAGGAAATTATGGTCCATGTTAACCATTTCAGCTATTAGCGTTGTCCATCATCTGACAAACAGCTGTATGAATTAGTTTGATACCTTGAATACTTGTGCTAAGTAGGAATTATTTGAATTGCTTTTATGTTGGACTAAATTTTATCTTGGGTCTTTACCTGCCTTTCTAAGTGCCATGGTTTTATGGAAAATCAGTTTTTTTCTTTTCATTGTCTTGTGCTGTTGTGTTAGTGGATATGAAAAACTTGTACCACTTTTTCCTAATGTAAAATGACAGAAAGGAATATCCCATATGTAAATGAGGAAGATTGGGCTGCCAAGGCCAGGGCATGGGCTGCTGCTAACTCTGTCACAGATAACCATCGGTTTCAATCACAATTTACTGCAGTTGGAAGAATGGAAGAACGAAATTATGCCTATCATGATCAGTATCAGCAAGCAATTGGTCCTTCACCAACTGCTTTTCACCAGCCGTCACTTACTAACTCAAGTAGTTCCCTTTTTGCTTGGTGGATCTTGCAAAATAAGTAAATCATTTTGAGGGGTCCAATCTTTTTGTTCTGACTCATCTTTCTGCACCAATGGAATAGGTCACATTGCTGCTGAAGAATCCAAGACCACAGATATGGATCACATGGTTTCTACTCAGAGAAGCTTTTATCCAACTTCATCGGCACATGAGCAGGAGGTATCTTGTAGTTATTCTTCTAATCCAGGTAATTTTTTTGATGTCATTTGAATTTCCATCTGACACGTTGCCTGATGAGTTCAACTTTTGGGGCCTTTTTGGGAAGTGAATAGCCAGTTGATCATCACATAATAGTCACATTACTCTCTACCATCCTAACATGTTTTAAATTTCTACTAAACTTATTTACATCCAAACCTCAACTATACCAATTTGGGAAATTCATGCGATTCAAATCCATCATATTCGCTAGTCACCCAACTAATTGCGATTTTCTCTCAATTGTCACTTCCCAAACCAGCCCTTGGTTTTTAAATAATAGTTACACCAAATTCTGAACTCTGGCTTGTGGCACTAACAATTGTATTACTATGAATTTTAATATTTTAATTGTGTCCATAACATTTTGGAATTTCATTTCTACCAAGTCTAGATCATTTTGTTTGCTTCTTTCAGGTTATCTTTTGAATTTTGTTGCCGATTTTCTATTTGGTTACATGTCTTGAACTTTAAGTTACTTGCAAGAACTCACTTTGATGCATACATCTGATTAATACAATTCCTCGGACTTATTAAATAACTATCTCCACCTTTTGGCAAATAAATATTAACAGTTTGATGCTTGAATAAATTTCACTTTGGCTATTTCTTGTTAACATTTTCAACAGGCACATATGAGTTGTGAGATTCCATTGTAGTTGTTGGGTTTGTATTCTATTTTGATGATCCCTGATCAGATTGTTGCATTATGTATGCTTGGATGTTGGTTGTCTTTATTTGCAGTATACCTTGCTTCATGCTGTGGAGAAGTGTTAATGAGGGCCTCTTGAGAGTTAACTAATTCTGTCATGTCTTGTTTGATGTAACCTTCCTATTGTAGTATTACTGCTTGTGCTAGTTTGAAGTATGATCCCATTCATCAGATTTTTTCATTCTAACTTTCAAGCTTGTTTGTTAGAAGGATGGAAGGATATTGTTAGTTTTTAGAAGCAGTTTATCAAATTGAACAAATTCATAAAGAATGTAATGAACACTTTCTGTTGTGCCAAAACAAGTGTTTCCATTTTAACTTTGTAGGTCCAAGCCTGGTTCAATAAATGTCTCAGGTGCAAATCTTGTTGAATTATTTTTTTTAATTGGCTTTGGAAAAAATAATTCATTTAGCTTAGATGGGTTAGTATGAAACTTTGGAGTTGTTGAAGATAGTGAGGTAATTTGTATCAAACATCTTCTAACCATTAATTACTGGCTGGTGGCCCTGTAGTGAACTTATGTTTAAAGGAAACACTCATTATGCACTTGAACCTGTTGACATCATTAACTTGTCATGGTTGGTTTTTTTGAGATTAAGAGAGTGTGTTCCTATTAAGAATCATATGACCTTTTTTCTTTGATATGAATGGTGAGCTACTAAATAATGTTGGCAGTAATTTTATTGAGTCTTGTGCGTATTTGTAGCTGTCTACATATTTTGTATTATTTGATGTATCAACCTTTAGAAACATGGACTATAACATGTTTATACATTCTAAAATTATATTTCTATATGTGAAGAGAAAAGAAAGAGGGCTCAAAATATTCCTCATTGGCTCAAGACATGAAGTATGGTTGTACTAGTGTATACTATCTAAATACTTGAAGTCTTGGATTCATCATAGCCCATAAAACCAGAAGCTCACATAACAAAATAAACTTATGTAAGTGGACTAGAGTCCAAGTCCAATAAGGATCTTGTCTATTTAAGAGACTAGGGTTTATAAGGATTGAGATCTTAGAAGCACTGAGTAAAGTTTTCTACTTCATCATTGATCAAAACCCTAATTCCATGTTTTGAAACCCTAAAAATTTAACACTGTATATTTGCGTCATGGTATTTTATTTCTATTTGTTAATATTAGTTTTGAATTTGTAGAAAATAACAAGGATCCTTTATTGCTTATATTGTCATTAAGTGATAGATAGACACAATGCTAATAAGAAATGTTCTTGATATTGAAGTGCTTTGAGAGGTTTCCAAGTAATACTATTTGTCTCCTATTAACCTGGTAGAGTTTTAGGATTCCGTTTGCTGAAGGATTAGTTGTGTGTGATGATAGACTGTTAATTACAAATTCATTCAAACGTAGTTTAAATTTCTACTCCTAAATTTGCTCACATTTGGCCATGACATACCAATTTGGAAAATTAATGTGATTAAAATCTCATCATGACTCATTATTCATTCAATTAGTTAATCGCATTTTTCTTGTGATCATTCCTTACCTAATGGACCCATAAAATCTTGGTACTGTGTGAAATGTTGTCATTGGTGAAGTAAGAAATTTAGATACAATGGCATTTAACAATTTGTTGAAGTATATACTAGTTATCTATATGGACTAGGATGTTGAAACTATTTAAGATTAGAGAGATAATATAGGAGAGGCTAGGGTTTTAAACTTATCTAGGGTTTCAAGTACATGAAAAAGATAGAAAACAAATAGGACAAGAGAACTTTATTCAAGTAAAGCTTATAGAGAATTCAGTGCATTGGTCGTGACCTCAATGTCTTACACATGTATACAGATGTAACAGTCCTACTCCAACTAGGTTAGTGTCTTAACTTGGTTTCTAATCCAATAAGAGAGCTCAGATTATTAGTAGAACTAGGAAAGGCTAGAAAAATAGCAGATAAGCAATAGATAAATAGTTGTTAAGTAATGGATAAATAACATACATACTTCAACATCTCTCATTAAGTTGGCGAATAGATATCAATCATGCCAACTTGAAGAAATTAAATTGTAGGCCTTATTTTCTCAAAGTTTTTGTTAGGGTATGTGGAAATAATTAGGGTTTTATAAAACTAGGTTTTTTTTGATGATGAAATTATAGAAAGAGAGAAACATCACTCTTATTTTTGAAAGAATTTCTACATATATTGCCATAGTATTCTATCCTTTTTATGGAAGAAAAAAATCTTATATAAGTCCTACTTCTACTTGGGCTTTACTAATGAACTGTTTATATTAAGTTAGGTCTCTTTTTTTCAGTTTGAAATCCGAGTTGGTTTTAGGTTTTTTTATTGGGTTGTGATAAATCCGAGTTGCTCAAGTATTGGAGTGTCTTTCAATGTGCAACTAGAGTTATAAGTCTCGATTTTGTACGAGTATTCTAACCCCTACTTCTAAACTGTTTCAACACCCTCAAGGTGGTGCATGGATGTCTATTATGCGTAGCTTGACAACATTCTCTGTTAAACATTCTTTCTTCAAGACTTTGGTGAGCACATTATTTAGTTGATCTTTTGTTGGAGTGTACTTTAAGTTTATCTGTCTCTATATCATCTTCTCTTTGATGAAATGAAAGTCAAGTTTAATATGCTTTCTCCTTTTATGAAATATAGGGTTGTTGGAGATGTGTTGGGCTGACTGATTATTATAAAAGACCTTGTTAAACTCTTCTATTGAATATCCAAGCTCTTTTAGAAAGAAATGCAACCAAAAAACACCACATATCTCTAGAGCTAAAGCTCCGTATTTAAAGGAAAGCTTTTGTACTAGATCTTGCATCTACTTCTTACGTCTTACTCTTTTATATGACTAAATTTTCTCCTACAAAGGTGCAACGTCTTGATGTTGACTTTTGTCAAATATTGAACCCGCTCAATCAACATCTGTATGACACTGTATATTTAGTTTTTCATGTCTTTTGTAATACAATCTTAGGCCTGATGCTCCCTTCAAGTACTGTAAGATCTTATACACTGCCCACATGTGTGGCTTTATTGAAATTTGCGTGAATTGGCTAATATTACTCATAACAAATGCAAAGTCTAGCCTTATTATGGTGGGGTATATAAGCTTTCCAACCAACCTTATGTACTATTCTGGGTTATCAATCTCAGATCTCATGTTTGAATACCGTTTTGTATTTGGATCCATTGGTGTGTTGGTACTCTTTACACCCAGTAAACCTGTTTTGTTATTTTCTTTGTGAGAGAACAAGTACTCTTGATGAGTGTGCCACCTCTATTTCAAGGAATAGTGCTACTTGGAATTCTTCTTTGTGAAGAGTTTGCTTTTCAATTTTGGTTGTTGAGGATTAGTACACATCCAACTTATTCTGTAAGCACTTCAATCTTCCAAAGTATTCTTCTAGTGGTATGCTTGATTTTTTGTTCTAAACATCTCCTCAAAGATTTAAAAAACCCTAGATTGATTATTCTTCCTTGAATACAATTTCTTTGCTTCATTCCTAAATCTCTCTAGCAATATCACAAGAAATCATGTTTGTGTTTACTATAGGATCCATATTATTCCTAAGTAAGGTTATTATGTGACCATCTTCTCTGTACCACTCTCTAGAGGGCTTGCATGGTGGCGGATCCATGATGTAAGGGGATTTGCCTTTTGTTCTTAGAAAAACATGGACTGTTTTAGCCCATTGGAAGTAATTTCTGGATTCAACTAGCTGAACAGATGTCATTTGAACACCAAATACTTCTTCAAGAGACAAGGCTACTTCGTTATCTTCATTGCTATCTCGCTTGGTGTTTGCCATCAGTATCAAAGTCTGAACAATGCCCTGGAGGCTGGAGAGATACTAGGTTTAGGGTTTGCAATGATGAGTGCTCTAAAGCTCTAATACGATGTTGAAACTATTGAAGTTGGAGAGATAGTATAGAGGCTAGGGATTCAAGTATAGGAAAAAGGCAGAAAACAGACAGGAAAAGGGAGAGCTTTATTCAAGTAAAGCTCATTTAGAATTCAATAGATTCTTATAGATGCAAAAGTCCTACTACAGCTGGGTGAATGTCTTAATTTAGTTCCCAGTCCAACAAGAAAGCTCGTATTCTTAATGGACCTGGATTTCTAGTAGAGCAAGGACAGAAAACAGGACAGAAATTAGGGCAGTGATGAACCCAGCTGCAAGAGTATCTGGATGAAACTTTTATGTGCAACCATACTTCGTATGTTCTGGCCAATTTTGGGAGCTGAGCCCTAAATAACAGTTATTATGTATTGGACCATTAATAAAGCCGACTAAGGATTCATGTCCAACACTATACAAGTAGAAGTGTTCTCTATGGTTAAGTATCTTTTATATCTGTTGAGGTATTCTGTGGCTTAAATAGATTATTGGTACAAAATACAAGCTCAAGATTGAGATAGGGTTTTCAGGGAGACCAGTGATAATGAGAGAGGGAAAAGGTGTCTTCCTTATCAATGAATAATAGACAGAAAACCTCTACCCTGATGTAGGTTTTAAACTTTCGAAAAAATGTCTATCCTGGTCCTTTCTCTACTTGGAAACCTCTTTTTAATTTTCCAAATGGATTGTAATGTGGCTTGCATGCACCCCCCCTCCCACCATTGATTTCATGCAGCCCCAAATCCTATGGAAACAATTACCTCTCTTGTCCTTTGGAATCATCTGATTCCATAGAAAAAGTAAAAAGAGATATAACCTCTTTTTACTTTTTCTATGGAATCAGATGATTCCAAAGGAGATATAACCTCTTTTTAATTTTCCTATGAATTTTGGCTTGCATGCACCTTCCTCCCACAACTAATGACCATCATTTAGGACAATTATTGCCTTACATGGGAAGTGTTATTGTTGCATGCATACACAAATTCTCTGGAAAACAGTCCAATGGATTTTATCTCTGAGGTGTCCAAGCAGGCCCTCATTCTTCATGAAGACTTGATACCATTGTAAACTCTTTGGAGTAAGCTTTCTTCTTGATAGTCCCCTTGTTTGAAGCATGGCTATTTATTCAGTTTTCGTTGTCCATTGCCTTGTGTTTTTGCCACCAATTTGCAGGAAATTATATAAGAGTAAATGATGTCTATAGGACCTGCAGGTTTTGGAAACTCTAAATGACACTTAAATCATTGTCAGTGCTTGATCAAATTTCTAAAATTTTTGGTTTACTATTTGATTAAACATCTCTGAATTTGTTACTTTTGGATTTATCGTACTTGTTACTATTTATGGTGATGTCAGATGGAACTCTCTATTAGTCTCTAAATTGGTCTTGAATTGGTGTGCCAACTTGCAGTTATTTTTGGATGACCATGAAAAATCAAAATCTGTATCTAATAAACTGATAGTTGACAAGTACAGATTAATTTTCTTATGGTTTATTCTTTAAAGGAGGTCTCCTGTGGTGTATATTGATTGAAATATGTCATATTCTAAATCAATTGCATATTATTCTGCTTTCTATGAGGCTTAATAATGTGTGTTCCATATGAACCAGACACAAATGATTCATAATTAGTTCTTACCTAATCAATGTGGCAACCTCTATGATGTAGAGTGATATACATGAATAGATGTTGACACAGGGCATCCAGAAATAATACAACTATTAATGGTTGGTTTTCTTGCTTTTCATATGGGTCAGGCTGTAGAACTTGCATGGATATCACAAGTATCATCTTCAATAACAATATTCTATTTTTGTTGGTTTGGATATAATCTTTTATTGTGTGAAGAAAGTATGCTAATTGGTAGTAAATATGTCCAAATTTAATGTCCAACCTAATTTAATAATCACTAAAATTGCTAGGTGGTTCTGCCCTTCTCATCAAAATTGTTGCTTGGCAAGCTTCTTTTCCTAATCTTATGAAATCCATGCTTGAACTGTGCCTAGGGTGATTTTAGTTGTTTGACAAGTGTATGAGTTGTATTCATTTGCAGTATTTCTTGAAGAAGGTTCTTCAAAGTGCTGGGTATAATATGATTATATATGTGATTTAAGGGTCCAGATGTTACCCAGCACTTTAACTTTGCTATGTTATGCCAGGCAGCAGAGAAGCTTTGGAGCAAGATTGGAGTTCATACGTCCAAGTGTCTTTGCCTGATTTACCAGTTCAAGAAGGATTACATCTACAGTCAATATCAATGGGAAATCTTCCTGGCAAGCAGCATGATTTCAGCCATGGAAGCCAGCCTGCTCCTTTTTTAGCTGATGCAAGTGATAAACCTCTGAATTTTGAACCCATACATGCTTCTGCTTATGATTCACACCAGGATAGTGGTTATGGGAATAATGATTCTGTGAACCCTGTTGGTGCACTGAACCATGATGTAGTTACAGTCACACCTTCAATTCATACTTGGACTCCAGCTCCTCCTGAGGCCACTTCCTTGCAAGTTCCCTTAGTTCCATCAGAAAAAGAGGTGTCAAATTTATGTTATAATTTGTGTATATCTACTTTGTCTTGCCTTTCTAGATCATTGAGTTAAAATTAAAGCTCGGTTGTGCAGTTTGATCCTGCTTTTATGTATCAGTCTCCCCTGCCTCAACCAGCACCAATCTTTGGTGGAATCACTGGGCCCAGTTTTCATCAAACTCCACCTGTTAGTTTACCCTTGGACTTTGGCAGTAGAACCTCTCTTCATCACGGAGCAACTACATCTATAGAAGCAAGTGGTGCTTTTAGTCTTCCTGAACGACCAAAAAAAGTATATAATTTGAATTTTTCTTGGTAAATATTGTTGCTGTCTTGTTTCAGACCAGATAAGCAAGTTTTTGGGGTTTTGTGAATATGCAGGCTGCTGTGCCTAATTGGCTAAGAGAAGAAATAATAAAAACACATTCGGCTATCTCAAGTACTGTCCCAGCCAGTAAAACTAGTTCTTCTTTTTCTGCTGGACCTGTACATGCTGATAAATCTTTTGTTGGAGGTGATCAATCTGACAACAAGAGCACTGATTCATTCAGGTCAATTGAAGATGATGAAGATGATGAGGTGAACTAACTTGATATTTCTACTTCTATGGAACTTCCTAGTAGTTTATGTGCAATATTATTTTATTCATAGGTATCTTTTCGTCAGTATTTTGTTTGGACCAAACTATCTTTTCATATATTTGCCTGGATGCCCCTTTCTTCTATTTCAATATGCTGTTACACCCTTTTGACTACAGAAAACACCTTTGGTTGTTTTTGCCTTTCCTACAAAGCAAAGAAATAAATTTTGGTTTTCTTTGCTCTTGCGTGGATGAAGTTATCCTCTCGTCAATGTTATTTTCAAATGTCCATGGGCAATAATGACCAGTTCATTCTTTTTGTTAAATTCTTTGTGCTACTTGTAATTAACTTCTAAGACCTGGATACAAGTACAGTGAAATATGTGTCCCATCGTAGTGACACAAGAACATGAACATGGTATCTGCCAGACATAATAATTTGGATTATGTGTTTCTGAATTTAGCTGTTCATGCGCAAATTATTATGCATTTTGAATCTATGGGTTCTTCTCCATTGTTGTTTGATATGTTTCAGCCAAACATGTACTCCAGGCACCCATGTGATTCATCCTAACCTGGATTCCTGGTGGCTTATCTACTCCCATTTTCCCCAGTTAGTAACTATTTGAAATCCACATGGACATCTCTACGACAATTCTATGAGTTGATTAGGGATCTCAGTTTGTCCATGCTTTTGACTAGTTCTTTCAAGCCATTTCATAGGCTTTTTCTTCTCTTAACTTCAACTTCTTCAGAAAATTGTTTTTTGATGCATGCCCTTTTCTTTGGGATACTAATTTTTTGGGTGATTGTGTTTGTCTTTCACCTTCCTTTTCTATAGTTGACAGACCTTTGAATACACAAAAATTGCGAGTACAATTTGTTATATGTCCAGAACTATGTTTTTTTTTTAACACCAGAATTATTTTTCTTGAAAATAAAACCATCAGATATATCTCTATATAAATATGAAGTACAATTGTCTACTACAAGTCTATCTAAAAGATTAGTAGTTAATAACAGGTGATGAAATGGTCTTTTTTTAATCTTCCAAAGTAATAGCATTCACCTTGCATGAGTAACCTAGGGGGTGACTGACAAACTCTCCATCAAATAATTCTATTCAGATAATATGTTTATTTTACTTGAATTTAGTATTATACAAAGCAGTGCAGCTTTCTGTTGATTACATAGTGAGCTTCGTCATAGATTTCAAGTACTAAACCTTGGACATTGCCTATATTCAGCAAATCTTTATAACTAGGTATTGTTCATAGTAAAATAATTTCTTGGAAACTGTTAAAAATTTTCGTTCTATTTGATTCTGAGTTGGAAATATCAACCTCATTGTTGATTTTAAGTACATGCAATGAAGTATATAGGTCACAGGAATTTCTTCAAAATGCCATATTATTATTCCTGACATTCTGAATCTGAAAAGGGAAGTTTTTGATCTTGGCTGGAACCTAAATGTATCATTCTAAACTTTTCAGTTTCAGTAAATCTTGTCTGCCACTGTGCTCCACCTCCCATCAGCCACTAGGCTTACTACTGTGGCTGGCTGTTTCTGACACCTGGTGATTGAAACTGGCTGAACTGCCAACAACTGAAAAGTTTCAGTTTAAGCTCTTCCTAATTCAAAATTGAGACTCAGTTTTTAAACTTTGCTCTAATAGGACCATAGCATTCTTCGAGATCATTCTTTTTTAAAAGTTGGAGCCAGGAAATTTTTTTTTTTAAAATAATAATAATAATAATAATAAAATATATATATATATATATACAAGAATATAAACCTATTACATTCAATTTTAATTAAATTGAAAAAGCCATCTCAAATTCTTGTGCTGCAACTAAACACAATACACTAGGTCCAATACTTCCATATTTGGAAGCATTATTTGGCCAGGGCTTGTCGAAGCTTGGTATTCATTGTATCTCACCAAGCCTAAATCTTAGCCCGAGCCAAACATAGATCCTGTACTGGTGGACCAGTGGTTGGCTGTTTCTGTAAAACATAACCGGCTTAACGTGTATTGAGGAAATTTGTTTAAACTTTTCCAGAACTTGTGTCAGGTCCAGCCACTCTTTTGTAGGTTCAGTTTGCAAATGTGCCAACTGTCTTGGTCTGTCACTACTTTTTTGCATTGGAATATCATTTTTGCCTTAATAAACATATTATTAAGGCTGAGGTTTATATTTAGCTTTCAAGTTATTTAAATTTTCCCATCCAGTTTTTTTGTTTGCTGGTATAGATCACATAATGTATATTTTTTTAAGTACCTTATCAATGATTTTCAATATTTTCAATTCAGAACTGCAAATGGCTAAGTGGTAACGAACTACCCAATATGCATTATCATATCAAAAAAATCACATACTACTGTTGATAACATTTGATATGTCCGCGACACTGAGTGTGGTACAATCCGTGCATGCCGAGCAGTAGTATGTTACTGTGTTTTTACTCTTCTTTTGGCAGTTGCTATTTGGCTTAGTACAAGAGAGGCATTTTCAGTGGTTTCTGTTCATGCTTCTCCATGGGGCCATCAATGGTACTGTTTTGGAAGAAATCGGGCTTCTGGCTTAGGACATAGTGCCTGTGTCTGTCATCTGTCTAGGATTCTAAGTGGAACACGCCTATCCTAATGCTCTCTGAAAAGCTTGCCATTTAAAAAAAAAAATCTATAAATGGGTGTGTTGTTGGGAAGCCTTTTGTTTAACTACAGACAAGCAAAGGCTGGCTCAGGCCTGCAATGATCTAAAGTTGCCTTAGCTCTTTTACAGCCAGATTTCTCTTAGGGCCTGTTTGGTTGTGGTTTCCTCCTTGTTTTTGGAAGTGTCACTTTCTCATTGAAAGTGCTTCACTTCTGGTGTTTGTTCCAAAAAAAAACGTAGTTGGAAGTCAAAATTCTAAAAATACAAAAAAGAACGAATAAAAAAATAATGTATCATAAGTAATGATACACAATGAAAAAATTTCTTATATGCATTAAATTAAATTGAAAACCAATGCAAAACAATTTATGGTAAAAATATGATAGTTTTATTTTTAAAAATAAAAATTTTTTATTATACATTACTCTATCTATTTATAATTAAAAGGAAGTAAGGGGTTATGTTGAGACTAATTTTTGAAAACTTAATTATACTAAACCAAATAGAACTAATTTTTTTATGGTCATACCTAAAAAATAACCTATTACATACCCAAATAAAATTTTTTTTTCCTCATTTAAATTTTTAAAATCATCTTCTACTCATTAAATGTCCTCTCCTTCACTTCTTTGTCACTTGTAACTTATCTCTAAAACAGCAAAAATGTCATATTTAATTCAAAATTGACTTTTGGGGAAGTGAAGAAAGTGTTGGTGAAGTAAGTTTCTACTTCTCCAGGACACTTCCCCACAATCAAACTCAATGAAGTGGGAGAAGTGGAGCCACTTCTCTACCACTTCCCCACAACCAAATGAGCCCTTGATTTCTTTAGCTTATCAAATCTTGCTTTTTATCATCTATATCACCAATTTTTTTTGCTAATAGTAACACTATGTGTTAGGTTTTAGTTTATGTTTATGTTTATGTTAATTATCTTCAATCTCTCTTAAATAAGGTGGTTTATATGCTCAAGCCAACAGTAGTCTATAGCCAGATATTAAGTGGGTTGAGCTGGATAGGGATGAGATACTCTGTCTGGGATTGGGCTGCCCCAAAATGGAAGCTTCAACTAGTTTTAGGCCTTAAAGCCGAACTGGACTTTAGTGTCAGGATTTCTAGGAAAATGTTGGAACTCATTTTACTTTTTCATTTGGTCTAGTTCATTCAGTTGGCTGCTTATAAGATCTTTTTATTTATTTTGAAGTTGTTATTTTGCATTGACCTTTGATGTCAACTGAGTATTCTTCACCAATGTCAGATGCCAGTTGAGAATTTTGTTGGACATTTGTTTTTATTTGCGTTAGAGGTATAAACACTCTTTAACTCAGGGCAATAGGATTTCCTTGATATTTTGGTAGACGGATGAATAAAGGAGTACATCATAGGCGCAAAACCCTTGACTCAAGCAATAAGAAAAAAGCATGTGGATACTTACAGGACCAGCTCCTTTCTGCTTTTCTAGTGACCCAAAATACATAGAAGAAAGAATAATTTCTAAGTTGGAGTCCAGATCCAAAATAGGAATTAAAATAGGAGTTAAACAGAATAGTAGGCTAATAGGAATCTGCACTCATGTATAGATTTATACTTCAATAATTTCAACACTCAATTTTGGGATGTTTGACTAAACCTGTTCAGAACTCATCTTACACCCAAACAGAATAGGAGGCTAATAAGAATCTGCACTCATATATGCAACATTAGTTTGATTGTATACTTGGATCTCTTGTGGATTGGGATCGTGTCATTTTTAGTTGGCCTAACTTTTTTCTAGCACACCATTGTTCTAGCACAATGTTAGATGGCCTAAGAGTGAGATGATCCCAACACAAATGGGGCTTTAGTGTGTACGTATTTACTTATATTTTGATTTAGACAGTGATTCTATTTTTTAAGTTTAGTAATATTATGCTAATGAGTCATGATTCAAGCTAGTTATCTAGCTAGATAAACCTGTCCAGGAGGCCATACACAATATCTAGGTTTTTCTTCTTCAGTGATAAAATCTGCCTTCTTTGTCCTTCTCTCTAACCTAGTCTTATACATGAGTCTACTAGATCTAACATGGTATCAGGGCCTCCTATAACCCTTATCCTTTATCTGTAGTTTGTTTTCTTCTAGTCCTTTCTCCCGCGAACTTGCAGAACCGGAGACAGTCTCTGACAGTCATCATGGCTGGTGTAAACCCATTGAAGACAAAGTCAATATAGCTCTAGGAGAAGTATTAGGCATGTGGATGCCTTCCGTTGAGCTTTGTGGTGGAAAAAACTATCTGCAATGGTCAAAAGTATTCCAAGGTATTTTTGGGCCAGCATGAAGCAAAATTAAATAGAAGACAAGCGGCTCATGAATCCTAGTTTAGAGTGGATTAAAGAAGATTCGTAGGTTCTGACTATGCTGCGAATTTCCATGAAGCCTATTATAAGTTGTGGGTTGATGTTCTGTTATACTTCCAAGCAAATTTCGGAACAAGTAAGAGAACTGTACTCGAGCGATAAGAATATCTCTCGAGTTTGGGCAGTTTATGAGGAGCTATTCAAGTTGAAAAACAATATGGGAGATAGCTAGATAGTATTATAGTAAACTAAGAAGCTTGTAGCATGAACTAGACATCTATAAATCCGCTATTGTTGATATGGATAAATAAAGAGCCTAGAAAAAGGAATTTCTTGTTGCTAATTTCCTTTCTAGACTTGATACTAAGTATAAATCTCTAAAAGGATGGTTATCAGGTGGTCATGAACTATCTTAGTGAGTGATTTATACTCCCGACTATTAAGAGTGAACTTTCAAATCATAAAGGAAGAACCCTGCCTTTGACAATTATTACCATCTTGGAGGAAGAGGAGATGCTAGTAGAGGACGTTATGTGTTAAGTTTGGATGTTTTAAATTTGGATTGATGTTTAAGTTAGATTAGGAATGTAAAATTAGATTTGGATTAATATCTAATTTTAAATATTTATTATGTAATATTAGAATGTGTAACTAGAGTAGCATTCAGATTCAATAATAGCGTATAAATACTTTATTAATATATAGAGTTTAATGTGGTGTTGTGCTATACAAAAAAAATAGAGAGAATAGAGAGAGAGAGAAAAGTATCAATTTTTGTGTGTGAGTCTTTCTGATTTTTTAGTGATAACTTGTCGTGATTTATTGTGCTGATTTGTTAGAAATTCTCTTAAAGTGTAGGCATCACCGAAATTTGATGAAAAATTTAGTTATATAAAAAAAAGTGAAGTTCTTTTTGTAAATTTTTACAAACTTATTAATAGTGAATCTCTTGTTTTTTTTATGAATGTAGTTTAATTTTGGGTGAATTATGTATATTATTATTTTTTTAATTTTATTTTGTATTATATCTACTTTTTGTATTGTTTGCAAATAAGATGATTCATTAACTTTTCGATACGAGTCACAATAATTAATATCAAAGCTCAAGAGCAAGCAATTAAAATGACAAATTTTTGTTTGTGGAGAAATTTGACGATAAGATAAACTTTGATTGGTTGATGATGTTTTTGCATAGTGTTATCAATAAGGAGATGATGGTGGACGTTTGGGCAAAATTTGAGAGATTATATATATATTAAAAAACCTCGCGAGCAAGTGTTTCTTAAAATAATAATTGTACGAGTTACATATGAATGAAGATACAACTATGTTTTAATACTTGAATATATTTAATATGATTCTCAATGATTTTTTGAAAGTTTATGTGAAATTTTAAAAGAACAAAAAGACACTAATTTCACTAATTTTTTAATACTTTTTTTGTTTCATATGATTATATTCTGATCACAATTTTTTTATCACAATTTTTATGATAAAAAAATTCTGAAAATTGAGGAGGTGATAATTTGTTTCTTTCTAATGAAAAAGAAACTCAAATATTGATATTGTTGTTAATGAATGATTGATGACTTATAAGAAAAGAAGATCAATGGAGCGTGGAAAAACCAAATAAAATACAATTCAAAATCGAAGTCGAAGGCATAATTTTATTCGTGTAAGAGTATGGTCACATTAGCTGGTATTGTCTGAAGCTTGAAAATATAGTATCTTTTAATACGTTTGAGAATAGTGCAAATAGAGTCGTCCTCGCATTACTCACAGAAATTGATATATTTACTAAGTAAATTTTATATTCAGATAACTCTTACTATATTTGCTTCAGGAAAGATTTGTTTATTTTTTATGAGGAAAATAAAAAGGAAGGTACTTGTTTGGTTGGATAATAATTTAACCTATCAAATTGCTAGTGTAGAGCCAATTAAAATCCATACGTTTGATGGAGTCGTCTACACTTTGATTGGAGTGGGACGTCTTTAAAATATGGAAAAATCTAATCTTATTTGATGCACTGGACTCAAAAACTATAATTTATTCTATGAAAGATGAAGTTATGAGTGGGATGCGCAATATAAAGATCTTGATAAAAGGATACCATTGTAAGTGGAGTTCAATCACTACAGTGGTAAAGAGAAAGAATAACACTCAAATTGATTCGGCGGGATATAGATGTCCTTTTAGAGTTAGTTTTGCTATAGTGGTAGTCATATTTTTACCACAAAATTTGAAGAATTATAAGACTATAGATATAAAGAGCAAATTTGAGATTGATCGAGTTTGTATTTTATAATTAGCTGAAACAACTAGTAGCTAAGAGGGAGGGGCTATTGGATGAGAGGTGATGATTGAAGGTTCGTGATGGTGGCACGTTCGAATTCAAGTCAATATGAGAATTATTAGGTTTGGATGTCTCAAATTTGTATCGGAGTTTGAGTTAGATTAAAAGTCTAATATAAAATTTAGATTTGATTTTGAATATCTATTATGTAATATTAGGAGTTATAATTAGAGTAAAATTTAAACTTAATAATAACTCATAAATACTCTAATAATGTCTTAAAATCTTATGTGGTGGTGTGGTGAATTAAAGAGAAATAGAGAGAGGAATAGATAGAAGAGAAAGAGAGAGAGCAAAAGCATTAATTTTTGTGTGTGGATTTTTCTGCTACTTCAAGGTTGTTTTTTGTGATGTTTATTGGTGGTGGTTTTTCGTGGTGTTTTCTTATAAACAATTTGATTTTGAGAGAATCACATATATCGTTTTGTCTCTTTTTGTATTATTTCATATTTTTAGTATTTTTTGAGAATACGGTAATTCGTGAAAGAGGGAGAAACAATCTTTAGTATGCTAAATGTTAGAGAATCAATTACACTATAGACTAGTGTTGACTTGTGGAAAACTAGCCTAGGCAAATTTATTTACTCGAGGCTCAATTGGAGGTTCTACTTTAGCGATGAATCTTGAGGTAGTGATCATCTCTAAAAATGAGTATACTTGGCTAGTGCAGAATCCAAGCCTTTCTTCCGTAACCATTGCTTTGCAGCCCACAATAACAATAGGTACTTTTTCCAATAATAAATCACAATAGATTATACTCTTGAGTTTCGGATCATATGTAGATAATGCTTGGTCCACTTTCATTAATATTACAATCACCTCACTAGGTTTGTAATCCTAGCTGATGGTAGCTGGCTGGGATGACATAAAACTCAATCGTCGAATTTTCTCCGCCTTGCTAGTTTCTAAGTACCCTTGTGATTTGCTATCGCTATCAATTAGTTAAATGACGCAAAACCTTGAATTATAGAGTTACATTGTTCTCTTATTTTTTTTTTCTAAATCTTCTAATGAAGAAAACGATTGATGGAGAGCATGAGGACCAAGGACTCTATATTTAGACCTGGCTGAGCTCAATCTACTTTCTTACCTAGTTAGCATGATTATAACTTGGATGACATTGTAAGATAGGTCCTCCTTTTTGTCAGTTATGAAGACATTTATTTTCTAGGATTTTTATACTAGACAAGTCTCCATGTGATTCTTGTGAGCTTTCAGAGCATACAAAGGTACTTAAGTTCCTAGAATCAATAAAAGTTTTTCAGTTTTCATTTAATCATAGTGATGTTTGAAAAGGTAGGAATTCATATGAATGATTACAAGTATTTTGTAATATTTATTGATAATTGTTCCTGCATGACCTGACTTATCTTGTTAAAATAAATTTAGAGATCTTTAGCATATTTCAGATCTTCTATCAGGAAATCTCTTATCTGTTTAGCATTAGCGTCAAGATCCAAGAGCTAACGATGTGGGGGGATATATTTGAAATAATTATCATGCCTTTCTTGTTTAAAAGGGGATTCTTTTTCAAACATCTTCCCCATATGCACCTTAGTAGAATGGTAGAATGGTATAGTTGAGAGAGAATTAACAACTTCTTCAAGTTGCTAGAGCTATTCTATTGGAAATTAAAGGGCTCTTTGGTGGTTGCGTCCATGAAAGGTGTAAAAGTTTCATTGTAAATAAACTTGTTTAGATCATGGTAAACCCTATGGTTCTCTTAAAGGTCAATAATTTTTAATACCTCCTTCATAACAAGATTCTCATTAACAAGATTAAGGGAAAATCTACTTTGAATTACAACTTTATCATCATAATTGTTCATAATAGAGAATAAAGTATAGTTGGAATTCACAATAAACAAACTAATTTAGCAGACATCTATGATATGATATAGAATCAACTTTTGAAAAGTTTTGTAAAGCTAAATTAAACTCTATTTGTTTCTTAAATTTTATGCTTCAATTTGGTGCATATAATTTAGTAACTCAAAATATCATCCTTATGTTAAATTTTTTTTTTTAAAAAAAACTCGCATAGCTTTCAAAATTTCACCAAATCATAATGTTCAAGTGTAGGTTTAGTCTTAAGTTGTTTTCACCAAGAAGAAGCACAAATCAAGAAGTTAGCCTTCAACAAGTTCTAGTTTCTCAACTCCTAGAGTCTTCTTTATCTAGGGCATGCGAATAATCTCTATCCCACTCATTAGTGCTCTTAGTTGGGGGATGTAGCTTTGGTAACCTCGTGAATTCATGTACGCTTCAATTGCCTTGGCCTACTATAGATAGTTCCGGATGCTACTGTGCATTGTTGAGGTCATTTGGATTGAGCTATCTCCATGTGATTTACAGTACTCGTCATTGTAGGCTTTGATACCGTGTTACTAAACTAGGGATTTAGAGTTGTCAAAGCAAAGCTGAAAGCATACTTCTTGTTCTCAAAAATTCAATATACCATAGGACTATGTTAGTAGTATTATCTTCCTTGTATACTTAATTTGTGCTGGTTTACTTAGAATTAGATTTGGATAGGGACTATCTTCTTAGTTATATTATGTAAATGGATCAGAAGTCAAATCCATTATGTAGCTATATATATTAAAACAATATAGAAGTAGTGCTCAAAAATACCCGAGCAAGTTCAAGATTTATAAGCATGATTGCATATTGAAATATATGAATCAAAGTAACACAAACCTCACTATGGATTATTGACTTAGAAGTTATTGATCACATATACGTTAATCCCAAACTTCTCTCGTCTTTATCTACAATGCTAGAAGCCAAGTATGTAATCCTTATTAATGGAGAATATGCATTAGTAAAAAAAAGTGGAAACATTCAAACTGGGATATTAAACATTTCAACTCTCCTTTTGAATCACTTTTCTTGTAATTTACCTTCAGTAAGCCACCATACAAAAATCTTGAATTATAGTGCAATCTTTTACTTTTTTCACTGTATTTTTTGCCCTTAACATGAGAAAGATGATTAATAGATGGATGAAAAACGAAAGCTTATGCCTTTTGGATCTTAGTGGAAAACAAGACAAAGCTTATGCAAGGCAAAAGTAAGACTTGCTTTTGTGGCACTATAGACTGTCACTTTTCTTCCTCTAAACTTAAAATTATGTTTTCTAGCTGTATTTGTGAAACTTGTGAGTTTGCAAAACGTTATAGGATTATTTTTCTCCATGTATTAATAAAAGAAACTTGCGACTCTTTTTCCTTGTTCGTAGTAGCGTTTGAACAGCAAGAAGCTTATCTCTAAGTGGCTTCAAATATTTTGTAGGTTTTATTAATGATTTTTTTAGAATAATATAGATTTATCTAATGAAAAATAAATATGATGTAGACCATATGTTCCAACTTTTTTATAAAGAAGTCAAATCAATTTAGTATGTCAGTTAAGGTCTTAAGAATTGATAATGAAAGGCAATATATCTCCAAAGAACTTTTAAGAGTATCTGCAAATTAATGAAGTATTATTTCAGGCCTCCTATTTATCCACACTACAATAAAATGACGTGGGTGAAAGAAAAAATAAACATCTTTTGAAATTATTTAGGGCTCTTGTGCTCTAACAAAACTTATCTTTCAAATTTTGGGAGAATATTATTTAAGCAACATGCTTCTTGATGAATTATATATCATTTATCCTACTTCAGTATAAGAGTTTATTCTAAGTTCTTTGCCCAAAAAATGAAATGTTTCACACATAACTCAAGGTATTTAGGCGAATATGCTTTATCTAGGATTTTCGTATTGGTATATAAACTCTAACCAAAAGCTATATAGTGTGTTTTTTAGGTATTCTAAAATTTATAAAGGCTATAAATATTTTGACCTCCAAAAAACTGGGAGATATATCTCCATGACTGTTACATTTTTTGAAATTATTCCTTATTTTAGCAATATTAGCAAAGACTTAATATTTCTTAATAGTGAACTTATGCATCATAAAACATTTTTGTTTGAGCTTGTTTTACATGCACTTGTGGGTGATCAACTACCCATAACTCACAAAAGTGAGAATGACAGAAGATATGACATTGTCTATATTAGAATACAGAAGGAAGATATAGGTCAAGAGATTAATCGACTAATTATTACGCAAAAAGGTCTAGAATAATCACCATCTCAAGAACACTCAATTGAAGGTTCATACACACCCAATACCCAAGTAGAATATTGTCAACATATAGCATTGAAAAAGAGAAAAGAATGTGTAAACTATCCTCTAGCTTCATACATTTTGTTTTAACCATTTATGCTATATCTATATCAAACACAATGATAGAGGCTCTGAAAGACCCCAAACGAAAACAAGTCATAGAGTTTAGAATGGAGGTACTATATCAGAATGAAATATAGGACTTATTATCTCTGTTGGAAGAGAAGAAACCAGAGAATTCAAGAGAATGTATACAGTGAGACACAAACTAGATGACAATGTGGAGAGAGACAAAAAAAAGATTTGTGACAAAGGATTTTGCTCAAATTTATGGGATAGAATACTTTTGATACTTTTCACCAATGACCGAGTTAAATTTAATGAGTCATAGTAGTAAACATGGGTTGGAGTCTCACTCAATACATGTAGATCACAAAGAGGAAGTATAAATATAATTAACAAATTTTACTCACATGGATAAACAACAAGTTGTGTGTGTAAGTTGAATTGATCTTTATATGGCCTCAAACAATCACTCAAAAGTTTGATTTGACAGGGTTAGTATAATTCTAATAAGTCATGAATTTCAAAAAAGTTATTTAGACTACTCAACCTTTATTAAAAAAAAATAAGGTAAAAAGATCATACTTTTGGTGTATGTTAATGATATAATTATAACAATTAATGATATAGGAGAGATTAAGAAGTTAAAAGAGTTTTTAAAATCTCAGTTCGAAAGAGGACTTGGGAAATCTTCATTATTTGTTTAGATTTGAGATCACACACTTATTAAAGGGATTTGTCCTCCCACAAAAAAAAACACACTGGATCTATTAACACAAATATGTTTATTGTTGGAAAGAGTACTAATACACCAATAGATCCAAATACAAAATTGTATCCAAATATAGTACTTGTGATTGATAACCTATAACAATATAGAAAATTGGTTGGAAAGCTTATATGCACATCATAATAAGGTCCGACATTGCATTTGTTGTGAACAATGATTGCCAATTTATGCAAAATTTAAGGAAACCATACATGTAGGCAGTATATAAGATCGTAAGATATTTGAAGGGAATAGCATACCTAGGATTGTGTTACAAGAGTCATGAGAAATGAGATATACAATTCTATATAGATGTTGATTGGTAGGTTCAACATTTGACAGAAAGTAACTTTTAGGTTTTGAATCTCATTGGAGGAAATTTAATCATATGGAAGAGTAAAAAGGAAGGAGTAGTTGTAATATTTTGTGTAGAAGTGGAATACAGAGCTTTAGTTCAAGGAATATATGAGATTCCTTAGCTGTATTCTTTTTTGAAAGAGTTTGGATATTCCATAGAAGAGCCTACCAAGGTTGTTTGTGATAATTAGTTAGTCCTAAACAATATTGTGTTTCATGAAAGTACAAAACATAAAACCTTCATTTCATTAAAGAGAAGGTGTTACAGAGACAAGTAGACTTAAATTATACTCCAACAGAAGATCAGCTAGCAAATGTACTCACGAAAGCCTTAAGAAGATAATATTTTAATAGAGAATGCTGTCAAATTGGGCATGATGGATATATATGCACTAACTAGAGGGGGTTGTTGAAATAATATAGAAGTAAAACTCAAAAATACTCGTACATGCTCAAGATTTACGGGTATGATTGCATATTAAAGTATTCTCCTATACTTAAGAAATCTTAGTTCATCACAGCCCAACATAAGAGGTCCAAAACCAATTCTGATTTCAATCGGGAAATGGAGAACCGATTTAATCTAAATGAGCTATTAGTAAAGTCTGAGTAGAAATATAACTTATATAGGATTTCCTTATATAAAAGATGGAATACTAGGACAATGTTACCAGAAAATTCTCTCAGAAATTAGTGATGCTTCTCTCTCTAGTTTCATCATTGAGAAAACCCTATTTCCATATACCTAATTGTTTCTACAATATAAACCTATTAGGAAGCCATAAAGAGTATCTAGGATTTTCTTTCTCAATAATAAAATCTTCCACCTTTTGTCCTCCTCTCTAACAGTCTCATACAGAAGCCTACCAGATCTAACAAGTTTGACTTTTGTACTCCGTGCAGGATGATTTGGAGGCAGCAAGATCAACAGCAATAAATCAAGAGATAAAACGAGTCCTAACTGAAGTTCTTCTGAAGGTTTTAATTGTTAATTTGGATCGTTATTGTCTTATAGCTTTAATTGCTAATTGTGCATCCATTAACAGGTGACTGACGAGCTTTTCAATGAAATTGTGATTAAAGTTCTTGATGAAGATGACATAGCTAATGAAGGTGAATGGTCATTTGAAGCTTTTGCTTTCTCAGAAATTATTTTTTTTTTTGAATTACTCGAGTATTTTGTATTGCAAAATTTCTCCTTCTGTCAGTTGATGGAAGTACTGTTGCAATCCATAAAGGTTCTTCTCCAGCAGTTTCAGCACCCATGGCAACTACCAAGCTTCTTGTTCCAGTTGAAATGAGTGACAACAAAATTAGTGCTACTGCTAACTCCAGCATGGATCCAATAGGAGGAGATATTTTAGGCCTAGCTAATTATGCTTCAGATGATGATGATGGTGATGAAAATCGAACCTCCAATGTGCCATCTTCTGTTGCGATAATTAGTGCTACTGAACAGGATAAAGTCTGTGATAAGAATTACAAAAATCTGCTTCAGGAAGTAGGAAATGAAAATGAGCTAAGAAGTGCTGTACGACCAACCGAGGATCAACAAAATGCATCTTCTGAGGGAAAGAGAGTGGGTCTACATGGTCCTAGTATGAATGAAGAAATTGTTATGGCTAAACAAGAATTCTCATTAGTCGATAATTCATCCTATTATGACAAGCTGCCAAAAACAGGTGATGGGATTTGTGTTCAGCATATTTCTGCTGAGATAGAGAAGGATGGTGATGGTGAATCATCTCTTGGTAACGGCAAAGATAAATCACATGATGAAGCTGCACACGATAATTCAAAAAATTGGGATGGAGTTATTGATGATTTAGGTGACCACTCTAGAGAATCTAGAAGCATCTCAAGAACCAGAATGCATCAAGATAAAAATTTTGATACCAAAGGTCCTGTCAAAGAGACAAAACAGGTTTTTGAGAAAAGTTGCGAACATCCTGATGCTGGGAAACACAAAGTTCAGGAAGAGAGGGACAAAATGAAGCTAAAATTGGACAAACGAATTAATTTGAAGGAGAAAGAAGAGAAAAATGTTAAACAAGGATCACATTCAAGGGAATATGATTCTAGAGGTAGCTCAAAGCATGAAACATTGAAGGATGGAAGGAAGGACACTGTAAAAGGAAAAAAAGGAAAAGACAAAGAAGGCAGCAAAATGAAGAGAGAGAAAACAAGAGATGAGAGGGAAGATCCTCCATTGCGACTAACAAAAGATGCATTTAGGCATAAGAGTCACAGTCTTTTATCCCCCAGAAGTAGAAGCAGAAACAGGCAAGAGAATTCACTGCATGATCATAGCTACAATTCCGTTGAAGAACCTCATCAGAATTCTAAAAGAAGGTAATAGATCATCTGCAGTAATATACCAATACAGGAAATTCTTTGTTTTTGTTATATGGATATTTTCATGTTCTTTTTTTATTTATAGGAAGCTCCAATCGCACAAGCGTAGCTTGTCACCATCACCATCAAGGTCAGGGATGAGGTACTATCAAAACTGATTTTGGCTGGCACTTAGAAAATGTTTTCCATTTCTTCTACTTCTTTAGTTAAGAGGAGTGTGTGTTCTAATTACATTTTTCGGTTTTTTTGCATTTATATATTGGACATTGCAAAATTGCACACTCCTACTTGAAATATTTGTAATTGCATACCAAAAATCTTTGCTGCTATTGCAAAAAACTGCTTCTAACTTAGTTGCAGGATTTAATAGCCATTTAATCATTTCTTTTCCACTTTTGCTTTAACCTTCCCTGCTTGGTGTCTCAGTGGTCCAAAACCCCACTGTTACGCATATTGAGCTTTTTCGAAGAAGACCAAGGCAGATTTCACCCAATAGTTGCTTGATATAGAAAAGGTTTTTGACTGCTTCTATTGTCAAATTTTTTGAACAAAGATTTCAAAATGTGGCTTCTGAAGCGGAGGTGGTGAGATAGGTGGCCATCTCACCACCTCGCTTATCTATAAGTGAAGTGGATTATGCAGTTTAACTGCTTATTAACTAGGATCCAACCTAATACTGTTTATCGGGTTGGATCTGATTAATTAACTTATACATAAAATTGCAAAAGGATTTCTTGGCGGCAGGATTTCTTCTCCTGATGGTGACAGTGCAATGCATCAGCTCTTTCTTCTCCCCACAGTCTGTGAATCCTCAAATGGCTTTTCAAGAGTTTGAGTCTCTGCTGTCTTCCTCCTTTAATCAGGCCAGGTTTTTGTTTGTTTTTTTTGCTTTTGTTCTCTTCTTAGAGTTGTCAGTTCTTATTTGTTAGAACTGGTATTGTGCAACTTTTCAACTTTTAGTTGTTCACTTCTTAGAGTTCAACTTTTCTTCTTGTTGTGTTTGCTAAATCAAATTATTTGACAGCACTAAGCAAGAATTCAGAAACCTGGAGCACTGAACTATGAAAACAGAGTTTCTGAATTCATAATTCTGGAGTGCTGAATTCAGAATTCAGAATTGTTTTAGAGCCTTATTTCATCAGTAATTAGTGTAGGAAATTTTTTTGGATAGAACAAGTATTTTAGAATATATATACATATTCATTCAAAGCACTGTTTCAATTTTTCATGTATTTTTAATATTTTTACATATTATATATATTTTTTCAATTTTTTAATTTGAAATTGCCTAGGTGTTGTGGTGTCCTCTAATTGCCCACTTCCTCTTACTGCTTTTTAAAACCTTGTGAACAACTGTTGCTAGCTGGAGTGGTTAGGGGTAAAATGGGAAGAGAGACTGGTTAAATGGGCTTAAAATTCCTCAGGCTACAATTGTAGGGCAGAAATAGCTTATGACAGAAGTTTGAGGTAGGTATATGCAATTATATAGATTTCGAATAGGAAGTAATAATTTCAAAGATTTCATGCAGATATATGCAAATACCCTGATTTTTTCTTAAGTCCTGTCATTTTTCTCTGACCTAATGGTTGGTGGAAATGTCTAGTTTTTGGTTAACTTAAAGCTTGTTTTATATGTCTTACTGGCAGAAAGAATCAAATTATGCTACTATACTTGCTAGACATTATAAAGAAGACATTTAAGTATGTTTAACATGTAGTTTGGCTTTCTTTGTTTTGTCCCCTTATTAGCCTTCTAGTGCCATTTCAAAACTCTTGCAGCATATTCACTGACAGTGTCAATGTCTACGACTCAATGTGAATGATAAGAAAGCCATTGTTGAGTTTGACACAATTAGAAAATATAGGTTTTTAAGACCATATTTCAAGAATCATTTTTGCCACTGGATGTCAATGCTGACTGCATATTTTATTTGGAATATATGTGTATATACATATATTTATGTTGATACTGTTTGCTGTCCTCTTGAAGACATTGGTTCTGAGGCTTAGATTCGATAATGCAAGCTTAGCAAATTGAAATGATATGCTTTCAGCGACTTGATTAGATGCAAGAAATGTTATGTTGCTGCATTCTCTTCTTTTATCATGCTTTTTTTCTTCTTGTTTCACGAAATCAAAAGCTATTGCCACCATCAGATGCCTTTCGGAGAATGGGGTTTTTACCAGTTGGACTATAAATTGGTCACAGACTTCCATCTGGATGCATGTATTTTCTATATCTTACTTTTCTCTGTTTTATTATAAACTTCACACCTACCATTTCTTCTAATTTTGTTGTTCTTTAATTCCAAAACTCATGGAAATCAGGGTTCATTGCTATATAATGCTTGAATTTTCTGACATCAGTTTCTAGGCTTGCTGGAAGAAGGTCTTAGTCCCTTTTGACCCATTGACCTTGCTGGTAGAAAAGTAACACTAACCTGATTAGCAATAGTTGCCATGTTTGACTGGTCATAGGCATTACTGATTTTAGTTTTATTACGTAATGCTTTGTAGCGTGCAGGTATGCTTTCAGTCTTAGGAAGTAAAAGGCAAAGCTTGTATGTTATTGAACATGGTTTTACTTACTCTGTCAGTATTGTTCTTTTTTACTTATAGACATGTCTCGCCGTCTCCACATAGCAAGCATAGCCATTGCAGGCAATCCCCCTATTCTTCTGAGGAGAGGAGGTAAGGGACCAAACATGCTTCTTTTTAATATTAACCTTGTGCTTGCGTGAAAACCATTGGCATCCAAGGTGAATTGGAATGGACTATCCTGTCCATTGTTGCTACATGATTGTGTTTCTCTAGCACATTGTCTCGTTGATGCACTGTCAATATTCTAAAAAAGGCTGCTTAGACTGCCATAGGCCACCCCAAATTGATTTAGACGGTGTACATTATACGGTTTGGACCACTTGGTTACTTCTGTGAGCTGTGACCAGACATCCCATATGTGGCCCAACTACCTAAACAAAGCATCTAGAGGCAGAATAAAACATGACCTATTTTGCATTATTAGGTCTTACCATTGTTAAGCTCCATGGTATACAATATTTCGATATCAAATACCATATCATGTAAGAATATATTATGACATTGTGTGACATAATTTTGCGTAATATTTCATTAATTAGATATGTTCATATTTTGTTTTTAAAATTTTATTCAAATTGCCTAGGCATTTGTCTGTGCCCACATATACCCCACCTTGGCACTATGCGGTCCTGTAACTGACGACATATGTTTACTGCTTTTTAAAACCTTGTGCATTTTATCTACTATTGCAGGAAGAGAAGGTCGAGGTCATGAATGCCTGATCGCCAGAGATCTTCTGATAAGAACAGAATATAAGCATAGGCAGTGACGTTTTGAGCAAAGATGTTTACACCATGAAAGTCGTTTTTCACGTAGAGGTGATCAAGCAAGTTTTGTTGAGAGTTGAACTATTTAATTATGATATTTTTGTGTTTCAACAACTAAAATATCTGTGGCTGCATAAATGCCCTCCTTGCACCATTTTGTGTTGTGAAATTGCAAATGCCTAGCACTGCTGGTACACTTTATTGCAATAGATTTTCGTTGATTGTTTTTGGTAGAAAAAGAAAATCCCAATTTGTTTAGATGCTCTGCGTCATGCCTTTATGTGATTCTTGCTTTCATTGTATAGATAGCAAATTTTAGTTTCTGTTTGTCTACATTTCTTATATAAGAAGCTTGAATGCTGTTGCATTCTGTCATTGGTTATTCTGGACGTGGATGAATTTTTTTAATGAATATTGATTAATAACCCAGAAGTTTTCGCGGTTGACTGTTTATAGCTTGTAATATAGCATCTGTTAACTGTGCTGTTGTCCTCGGTTGGTTTTCTTTGTATGTAAATTTTATTAACTGCCACATTAAACATATGATGTTTATTTTGATAATTTAAAAAATGAATGTATTTGTTGATCCCTTGTTAGCACAATGAGACACTATCCTATAAGAAAGAGGTTGGGTATAAGAGTTATTATGATGTGTTTAAGTATTTATTTGTCGTCCTTGTGATGTGCCAACTTGTATAGTTTCCAGAATTCCCAAGGCATGCAATGTAGCACAAGCCAAATAGTAGTCCTGGAGCTACATCAAGTAGTATATTCAGATAGAATTTCTGCGACTGTGTATTTTTTGCCTCTGAAGAAACGTGATCAATAACATTTGGAGATGGAGAAGTTCCCTTTTGACTCAACACCTCGCTCGGTTCAGATATGCTAGGATGAGTTTTGTGCATCAATGTGCAAAACTCATCTTGAGATGGACTGTTGGATGCTCTTCTCCTTGCGAGACTGTTCTCACGCTTTAAGTTGCGGATTTCAGTGGAGAAGAAACTGAAAAGAACTTTATGTAGGCTAGAATGATCTCTCCGCATGAGGTGTAGTCATAGGTTGTCTCATCGACTTGTAGAAACTTGGGAATACACATATATTGAGTTTAGTTTAAAACGTTTAAACGAATTGCTTAAGCATCCCGCCAGAAGTCTAGGTGATTTTATATAAAAATTACAAATTTTATATTAATATTATAAATTTAAAATATCAGTTATTAAATAATTGTTATGTAATGAGACAGCGGTCTTAAAAAAGAGGTAATTAGGCAAAATGATGCACATCTAGACAACAATCGCATAGTTTGGTGGCCACGAAATATTTAAAAAAGTTTTAAATTTTAGTTTTGAGATAGTCGAAACTGATCTGTTTTAGTCATTTCAATATGTTTCGGTCAAAATTAATTTATTTCTGTTTTGAACAAATTATTTTTAAAATTTTTGTTAAAACTGACTTTAAATTTAAAAATAGTAAAATTTTTTTAATATATATAAAGAATTATTAAATAAAAATTATTTTGGGTCAAAAAGTACTTAATTAATAAAAACTTGTCCCAAGTTAGATTCAAATCTGGATCACATTTGACTCAATATTAAGTTCTTAATTAGTAGGCTAAAATATTATTATGTTATGAGAATAATATATAAATATAAATATTATATTTTAAAAATTCGAAATTAATTATTTACATAAAAAATATTTTGGATTGAAATATTTCGACCTAAATGGAGACCTTAGCTGAAACTTAAAATCTCGGTATTTAATATCAGTAATTATCAAGTGTCTACACGGTCAATTTTTGCTAAGTGCATAGACAACTGTTCTTGACAACATTGGTCTTATTTCAGAGGCCAACCAAACTAGAAGTTGGGTCCTTCACTAGTGCCCCCAACTCCGACAACTGATCTTTGAGGGTCAATTGTTGAAGTCGACCTTTTATCGTTGTGTACACTGGGATCTACATTGGATTTGCATGAATCTTCCAAAATCCCACCAGAGAGGTAAATCGCCACCTCGTCTAATCACAAGCAGTTATAAGGGTTTCCGGGATAGTAGGTGATGTCATCTCATTCTTCGTATATGTTGTTCATTGGTTCAGTGATTCACAAATCATGCCATATCGATCTGACTCTGAACTTCGGTGCAAGGACTTTCTTGCTCATTGGTGCCTTGTTGCTCGAATGCTCGATGCATGTGGAAAATCCAACGATGCTCCGCCTATAAAGGAGAACCGGGGACTACCTCACCTTTTTCTTTCGCTTCCTTTTTTCTCTTGCTCTCTAGCTTTCTCGCCTCTTGTGCTTCGAGCTTTGCCTGATTATCAGAAACCCCGACAACAACAATGTTGGCCACGTTGCTTCTGATGCTAGGACCAACATTAATGTCGGTGAGGTTGTGGTCGCGATCCTTGCGCGTAAGCCCCCCGCGCTGCTAGATACACTGCTGCTAGCATGATCATTGATGCTCCTGCAGCATCTACCATTTCCTTTGCTGCCATTGGCTTGACCTTGACCACTACTGCTGATGGCCCTGCTTTTGTCGCCCGCGACCTCACGGAGAGTGCCGAGAACACCCTGAAACAAATTGGTGCTGGAGACACTGCTGGTGAAGTACGAAATCCAACTGACATAGCAAGAAGCAAGTAGGATAAAGAGAGTAAGAGTTTCTTGAATTCAAAAAACAAGAGAAAATAAATTTAATTAGAGCTTTATTGATAGAAGAATAATGTTCCCAAGGTTTGAAGGGTTAGGACCTATTAATACAATCACCATAAATTTAAAATTAAGTAGGATTCAATCACCTCAAATTCTAAATTGAATATAATTATTTCAATAAATTTAATTGGGTCCATTGAAATTCTAAAAACTCAAACTATAAAAACAAGAATCAATAAAATATAATAAATTTTTTGCCTTCTCAAGTCCTAATTTAAATAGGATTTAATTGAAAACCATAATTGATTTGGCATAATCTCAAAATAAAACCTAATTGATTCTAGTAGGAAATAGAAACTTAAGACACCTAGATAAAGATCATTTCAACAAATAAATGTAATAAATAAGATAAATCCTAATAAAATAAAAGACTAAATAATTTCAATGGTCTTGAACCCTTGATTTCTAATTTGGCTTATTTTGATTCTGCAACTTCTAAAGCTCCATAGTGCATTCTACATTAATTCCCTCCACTTATAAAGAACTTATCTTTGAGTTATTTTCCTACAACTTGTGTTCTTTTGGTGCGTGAAACTCAAAAAAATCTTAAATATTAAAAATATTTGAGATTCCCAAATCTTTCGGGAGGTCAATGACATAAACATTGTTTTTTTATCTTTCATAGTATCTTTAAGGGTCCAACCTTCTTGTACTTTAGCTTGTTGCAAGCTCCAGTCAGAAGTTGTTCCTTCCTCAAGTGAACCATTACTAAAGGACTACAAAGGTTCAAAATGAATTGTTGAATGAATTTGGTTTTCATGTGAAACACAAATAAGCTTAGCAAGGTAGAGATGACCAAGAATGAGATCCACATCATTGATGTGGCTTCCTATTGAAAACCTAGAAGGTAGCCTAAGAGGTGGGGAGGGAGAGGGGGACGGTAAATCAAAATTTAAAAGAATAATTCTAAGTTCTAACAATTAAAGTATTAAAATCACTTTACAATCCACAAATAACTCAAATCTCAATTTCCACAACTATATATGATCAAGTATAAATGAGAATGATCAATCCATAAATTATGCATGTAATAAAAGAAAGTTAGGAGAGAGCGAAGGGTACAAAATAAATCAGATTGATTTTTTGATCAAAAGTACAATGTGAAACCTTCGACTTTTTTTCTCTCCCTCTATCCCTATTCCATAGGGTGCATTTGAATTAATAGAGAACTTTTTCTTCTATATGAATCAATATTATTACATTCCAATTCCTTCCTGATACCTCCCAAGGAAGATCCTGAATTGGATCCAAAATTGATGGGTTGCTGTGAGCTTATCCATGCAGTTATGCACTCTTCAAATAGGAATCCATTTTCTGAAATATCTTGGCTTTCGTGCTTTGGTGAGTCATCCAAGATCCTTTCGATGACTTATGCTGTGTTGAAGGGATATCTATATAATCTGATTGATTGTATAAGACCACACCAATCTTTAAATGGTTTGGTGAGCAACCAAGCCTATTTGATGGTCCTTGCCTTGGTTTTAAAGACTTCAATCACTTCATTAATGATGTTCGTTTTTAAGACAAACTCAAGCCTTTACATCAACTCATAACTCACGAGAGTCACTTCCTTTGGGTGAAACTAAACCCATATATGTCCTCTTGCAATCCAAAAGTGCTGCTCCACAAGAGCCAATCTCCCTCAACAGTCTTCTAAAATTAGAAGAGCATCCAAACCTCACCTAACTATCTAGGAGATTTACAAGAATGAGGAATAGAAAGCTAGAAGGAAAACCACACTAAGAGCCTCTCAAGATTAATAAAAAGGGAAATTTGAGGATATAAAAGTTAAAAGTAATAAAAACTCTTGTTTGAGGCCAGAAGATTTAGGAGCTTAGATCTTACTCTAAGAATGTTAAAGTCCACTCTCTAATTGAGAACAAAAATGCCAAACATTTTTATAATTGTTGGAATTAAAATCTAGCCATTGGAAACTAACCCTAGCTTCTTCTTTTTTTTTTCACGTTTGGACAACTGAATACATGTTCAAACCTATTCCAATGGTTAAAAAAAAACTAGCCATTGTGTTTGGCTTCACTTGTTTGGATAATTGAATATTAAAGTTTGAATGAGTAAACCTTTGCATTCGAACAGTTGAACTTGAAGTTTATATAATTATTTTTATAGACATATTTCTTAGTTTCTATTTGCTAAATTTGAATGGCCAAACTCCCCTAATCGGATAATTGAAAATAATAAAAAAAAACTAAGTTTAAGTCATTTTGCAAATTTTGATTAAATAATTATATGACACTCCATTAAATTAACTTGGAGAAATGTAAAATAGGCTGATTAAGTCATTTTTCAAGTTAATTAAGGTGTTAAATAGAGATCTCTAAAAATTTAACTATTAAATGCTCAATTTGACATGCAAAAGAACAATAAACCTAGTCAATTGGAGTTGATCCTGTAGCTTGAGCGTTCTTGAACTCTCAATTCAATTCTTATACTTCATCTTCAAATTATCATCATTGTCTTATCTTCGAGTCATCATCTTCACAAAAGGTTGATTCAACAAGTAGCTTGAGACTCAATCATTCATAAACTTGGATAAATATTTGCTAATCCTAAAGTTATCACAACTTAACAAACCTGTTAAATTCTACTTTGATTATTATCAAAATTTAAAAGACAATAATCTCCCTCTTTTCGATGATGATAAATTATGTATAGTGAATATAAAAAAAATGATATAAGATAAGTTTATGTGACTAGGTAGGTATCCTTTTAGCAATATGAATAAACTATTGAGTTTAACAAGTCATGCAACTATACAAATTGCTATCTATTTTTTGACATCATCAAAAAGAGAACTCCTAAATGAGTGTATTATAATGAGCATGAAGTGAAGAGAAATAATAATAATGATTAAAGTTTGGCTCTCCTAATATCATGCATCAATAGATATGAAAACTTAAAAAATGAGTAAGATATTTTCTATCAAATAGACTCATAAGATTAAATCATCAAAATCCAAGATAATAAACTATTAAGGTAATTAAAGCTCCCTTTATATATATATATATACACATGTTAATTTAGAATTTAATAATTTAAGTCAAAAATGTGCCTCCTAAGCAAATTAGTACAATTAGTTCAAGAATACACATGGAGGATTTAACCAAACATAATTATGTAGTGTGAACGAAGAGAAAACGTATATATTAATTAAATTATTACAATTAGGGAGTTTAAAAACCATATACAATACATACATCATCCTTCTATCTATGACACATGACATTGATTAAAATAATGTTAAATACTATTACACATGCTTAATCAATTCATATTCTCTATAATATTTTATAACATGATCATTATATTGAAAGAAAGCCAATACAAATTAGTAGAGTTTTAAATTACCTCTTGTAGTTAAATAATCTTTGACATTTATTGGGATGAAGCCCATATGAGCCTTATGTTCATTGTATATAATGCAAAAATATCTATCTTCTAGAAGAAATTAGCCAAATAAAGGATATTGTAAAGAATTGTGATCATGTAGGAAAATAACATCGAGTTGCAAGTGAGGTCAAAACTAAAAAGTTTAAAATTTCATTTAAATGCAAAAGAGCCTACTTGAACTCACCTAGGTAGGAGATGACCAAAAAGATAAGACATGAGAAATCATGTATCATCCTTAGCTAACTAGATTAGTTTAAATCAAGTTTCTCCACCTCAAACCTCTCTAGCTCAGCCTCAGCAGCTATGAGCTTGGACTACCAAATCATGGCCAATTTATTGGCCTCTTACAACCTCTTCTTAGCATGATGGAAGTATTCAATCATTTGCAGTTGAAGTGGAAGTTAGAAACTATAAGAAAGAAAAAGAAAAAAGTAATGAATGAAAATATTTTTGTCAATAGACATATGAAGACCGTCAAGGATTAGGTCCTTGTCAGCCAACTAAACAATCCCAGAGTTTGGGTCAAATCCCTCATCGAGTCAAAGGGATCCACCACCCCATCTTTAGTCACTGGTGCCTTCTTGTGCCTCACAACAATGCAAGACTTCGTGTAGCGTTGTTCTACCTTGGAGGCTGAGGAGGAGATGCAAAGAGATCAATCACATCCAAAACCAAACTCCCATGTTGAATGTTGTGACTTGGATCTAAAGGAGAGAATGACCACCTCAATGTTGGTCCGAAGAGCCGCTAAGCTGAGCTCCACTAGTTTAGTCGAGGGAGGAGGAGGAATGTTTCTATTCTTTTCACTCTGTTGAATGGTGGCACTACTACATTCACTCCCAAAGTTCCTCACCTTCTTCTTCTTGTTCTTCATCAAACTAGATAGTTTGGTGGGCTCAACCACATCTCCAACCTCTTCCCTCTTCTTCTTCTGTGACTTCTCGGAGATTGAGGGGAAGCAAACTGTGGGGCACTGACTCACTTGACAAGAGTGGTGTTCATGAAGGAAATTTGGCTAAGACCTACTTTAGAAAGGAATACGAAGGTTAGAACCATCATGAGCTAGAAGTTACTAGATGAACATTTTGTTTCTTACTAGCTTGACAAGCCAAAGATAAACCATACTTGAGAAGGCATTTCTCAATGGACCATTGTTGGATAGAAAATATTTTTAACCTCAATAGTTTATGACACTAAGAATGTCAACCCTTCCTTTCCGTCAAGAACAATCAACCCTTGGTATTCAACCCATAGTACCTTTTGAAAGTGTCTCTAAACATCTCCACAATTAGGTCAAAACCTTTGAATGTCACCAAGGCTCGAAATGTAACAATGAATCTCATTTAATTAGGAACAATTTGGCTTGATTTTAATTGCTATGCTACCTACCTAAATTAAGATTATCATGACATTTAATCCAGTTGGTGTTATGCTCTACACAATGCTTTTGAGTGCCATAGATTTCTATGATTTCATAAGAAAAATAAAATTGAATGGCATTTGCATTCATGCAATTTTTAATAATCTCATCTACTAATTATAGTATCTTTAATAAAAATTAGATTTCATGTAACCTCAAATCCAATAGAAAATATTCCTATGGGTTGTTTTCCTAAATATCCATATAGACACAAGAATTTTCTTTTCATTTATAGGGTATGAAAATCTTTGAAACCACTCTTTTACAATCCTAAATTCCTTTTGGAATTATAAGCTTTCCTATATTTTCATAGAAAATTAAAATGAGGTCCAACTTGAGATCAATTTTTATTTACATATGAAATAGAACTTGCTTGCAATATCCCTCCTATTGAGTTTTGGGTGTCTCGAACTCGGATTAGAGTTTGAGTTAAATTAGGAATCTAAAGTTAGATCAGACTTATGATTACTTTTGAATACTTATTATGTACTATTAGAAGTTGTAATTAGAGTAAAACTCAGACTCAATAAGGGCCTATAAATATTTTTGTAATATATAGGGTTTAGGTGTGGTGTAGTATTGAGCTTGAACTAGAGAGAAATAGAAAGAATAAAGAGAAGAGAAAAAGAGAGAGTGTCGGCTCTCGTCTATGGGTCTTTCTAGTGTTTCTCAATGATCCCTCATGGTGGTTCATCGTGGTATTCTCTTAGAGATTCTCTCTGAAGGTGGAAGCATTAACAAGACTTGGTGAAAGAATTTAGTTGAATAAGAAAAAATATAATCTTTCTTATAGACTCTTGTAAGGCTTTTTTGATAGTAGATCTCTCACCTTTTTTTATTATTTTCTTTTATCTTGCATTACTTTTTATTTCTTATGTTGTTTGAGAATAAGATAATTTGTAAACCTTCTGCTGTGAATCCCAATAATTAGTGTTAGAGCTTAAGAGCAAACAATTAATATCGCAAAGTCTTTACTCAAGGTAGAGAAATTTGACGGCAAGATAAATTTTGCTTTATGGCAGAAGAAGATGAAGGTGGTTTTTATTTATCAAGATCTGCAACAAACGTTAGATGATAAAGAAAAGAGGCCGGCCAAGATAAGCGATGAAGATTAGGAGGAGATAGATCAGAAGATATTAGATTTAATTATTCTAAGTTTGACTGATGAGGTTTTGTAAAATATCATTGATGAAGAGATGACGGTGGACATCTGAATAAAACTTGAGAAGTTATACATGTCAAAAAGCATCACGAACAACTTCTACTTGAAATAATAATTGTATGAATTGCATATGAGACAAGGGACAACTATATTATATCACCTGAATACATTCAATAAGATTATCAATGATTTGCTAAAAGTTGATGTGTAGTTTGAAGATGACAATAAAGTACTGATTTTCTTGATATCTCTTCCTATTTCGTACGATCATAATGTGATCATAATTCTTTATGGTAAAAAACTTTCAAGATGGAAGATATGATAGCTAGTCTTCTTCCTAATGAGAAAATGAGAAATTTCAATATTGATATAGAGTTTGATGAAGGATTGGTGACTCACAAAAGAGAAAGATTAAGAGAATGTAGAGAAGAAAAATAATGGTCCAAATCAAAATTAAAGATGAAAGTATAATGTTATTCATGTAAGAAGTATTACTATATTAGACGGCATTGTCTTGAACACAAAAAAATAGTCTTCCAATATGACGATGACAATAGTGGATGATACTTTTGAGAATAGTGCAGATGAAGACATTCTTATAGTATTTGTAGAAATTGATATTTTTGGTGAGTGGATTTTAGATTTCGATAGTTCTTATCATATTTGCTCCAGGAAACATTGGTTTACTTCTTATGAGGAGAATAAGAAGAAAAGTACTGTTTGGTTGGGCAATAATTTGACCTATGAGATCGCCGATGTGGGAACATTCCAAATTCAAATGCTTGATGGAGCGATTCGTACTCTTAATGAGATGAGGCATGTCTCTAAGATGCGGAAGAATCTATTTTCACTTGGTGTATTAGACTTAAAAAACTGTAATTATTCAGTGAGAAATGAAATTATAAAAGTGACACACAGTATTAGAATCGTGATGAAAGGAGAGAAGTGCGACAATATTTATCGATTAGTAGGGAACACCATTGTAGGTGAAATTCTGATGGCTATAATGGTGAAGAGGAAACATGATACTCGGAATGATTTGACGGGAGATAGATGTTCTTCTCGAGTTACTTTTACTATAGCAGTAGATACAAGTCATCTGAAAATACTTTCAAAAATACAAGACTGTAGGCATGAAGAGCGAATTTGAGATTGGCTCGAGATCGGGTCTTGCGATTAGCTGAATAAACTAATAGTTCAGAGGGAGGGGCTAGATGAGAGATGATGGCTGAAATTTCATGATAGTGGCATGCCCGAGTTTAAACCAAGGTGGAGATTGTTGAGTTTTGGATGTCTCAAACTCAAATTAGAGTTTGAGTTAAAGTAGGAATCCAAAGTTGAATTAGACTTATGATTATTTTTGAATACTTATTATATAATATTCGGAGTTATAATTAGAGTAAAACTCAGACTTAATAAGAACCTATAAATATTCTTGTAATACATAGGATTTAGGTGTGGTGTAGTATTGAGATTGAACTAGAAAGAAATAGAGAGAGAGGAATAAAGAGAATAAAGAGGAGAGAAAGAGAAAGAATGTGGCTCTCGTGTGTGGGTCTTTCTAGTGCTTCTCAGTAATCTTTCATGATAGTTTCTTATGGTGTTCTCTAGATGTGAGTAAAATTGGTTTACCATACCGGTTTTGCATATTTTAGAACCGAAACCGGATTCCGGTTCTTAAAAAGTCAAGAATCGGAACTGTACCAGTTTGAGTTAAGAATCAGTTTTTTAGTTCCTGTTTTGAACCAATTTTAAACAAGTTCTAAAACCGGTATACCGATTTTTTAAATTATTTATTTTAAAATATTTTATTTTACATTAAAATTTTATAAAAATTTAATTTTAAATACACTAATATACAAATTACCCAAAAATTTTATTTTATTCATTATAATCCTATAAAGATATAAATTTAAATATATTCATATATAAAACATAAAAAATTATATTTTAAAATTTTATATTATACATAATTATATATATATATTAATAACCGGTACGGTTCCGGTAAACCAGTTTTTTACAAAATATAAAATCGGAACCAGAACCAGATTTTCGATTCTATCAAAATTAAAAACCGGAACCGTATTGGTTTGGTTTGAGAATCGGTTTTCCGATACGGTTCTCAACCGGTACGATTCGATATATCGATTTTTCGATTTTTTTGCTCACTCCTATTGTTCTCTTGGAGATTCTCTCTGAATGTGAAAGTATTGCCGAGGCTTGGTGAAAGAGTTTAGTTGAATAAAAAAATGTACAGTTTTTCTTATAGACTCTTATAAAGTCTTTTTCATAGTAGATCTCTCGTTGTCTTTTTTTTTTTATATATATCTTACATTACTTCTCATTTTTTGTGTTATTTGAAAATAAGGTGATTCGTGAACTTTCTACTGCGAATCTCAACACCCACCAGTATTAATGGCTCACTTGCAAATGATTTTTCAGTTTTCTGACCCAGCAAAATTTGATTAGTGGTGTATATCGGAAGGTGGATATATTCGCAGAGAATCTAATGATTCCAAGTAATTTCGTGATTATTGAAAAAATATATTGTGGAATACTTCTGAAGGAAGGAATTTTAACTATAAAAAGGAAAAAAATCCGAGCAAACCTCTAATTCCAAAGGAATTTGGGGATATCGTAAAATGTGTAAAAAAATTTATGACATCTCTAACTCATTCCAAGAATTTTTAACAATAACAAAAATGAGAAAAAAAATAAATATTGAAACACTCTTTACCATAAATTAAAGTAAAATCTATTGATAGTAATATGGACTCAAAAAGCAAAAGACAAGAGTTAACCACCAATATTCTCTTCGCCATCATCTTTATCATGTTCACTGTGCCAACAATCATTAATTTTATTTTCTTTGTATTATATCAACAATTTTATTTACAGTCATCACTGTTAAAAGATTCAATATTTTCCTTCTTTTTATTCTCTACACTATGATGATAATTCATCAATAATGCCACTATTCTTTTAATCATTTGTATTATTACTGCTGTTGACACTATCATCTCTTTCTTTTAATTTTTTGCTATCAATGTCAGTGAGTATTTTTTTCGAGAAAGCTAAGAAAAAAAGGAAACACGTTGAAGTCAGAACTTAGGTTGAGAAGTCGCTGCCACCATTGTTTCGTTGTTTGCGGAACTATCAAATCGACTTGCAAACACAAACTTAACCTTTCACACGACGACAGGAAAAAAAATACACTTGTAAGTGGAAAAATATTAAAAGACTACTACGCCCAGACCTATTCAAGATTAAGGGTAATCGAGATATGCGTAATTATAAGTGATATATGTAGAAGAGTAAAATCCAGATAGATTTCATGAATAAATAATCAAAATAAATTCAGAATTCAAGAACAAGAGAATATAAATTGAAGGAAGATCTACGTACTAGTGGGACGAAAAAATTAGAGATTTAAGAGTAATTATAGAAACCACTATTGCCGCCACAAATCTCGCGGCCATATTGACTACGGCAGCAACCACGCTCAATGTTCTCTTTTCACGACCACCACCATTGTCGTCACCTCCGTCACGACCACGACAACCACCACAACATAGGCTAGTCTTTCGTGGAAGAATGCTAGCATCCCTTGTTGCTAGTTCGTTGCTTTGTATCTTCTCGAAAGAGAGTCAAATCGGAGGAGCCCGGTCATTTCCTCATCATGTCGTCGGGTATGTTTCCTCTCCATGTTCCCTGGATCCTCGTACACCTCACCACCGCTCACGATGACCTACCGGATCTTAGCTTCGCATACAACCACTACTTTAAGGCTTCTCTTTTGGAACGGAACACGCCGCTCCTGATTCGTGCAGGAGACGAGGTTGTCCTTCTCTTGAACTGCACCAGCGAAGAACCACAACCTACCACCTTCTGAATCCGAAGATTCTGTCAAGTTTATCCACCGCAGCCCGCACTGTCATCCCATATGCTACTGGATCAGACGCCAACTGTTACCCGTTCGACGAAATGGATATTGAGACAAACACCTCGATCTTCCCAAAGACCATCGTAGAAGACTTTTCAAAAGTGTTTGGAAAATATGCTACAATGCGGTTCGATGGTACAACCACTCAATTTTTGTGGAACTGATATGTAGACAACCCCTCGATTCTCCCCAAAATCTCTTCAGGCGTATTTTGTCCAAATTCTTTCGTTTGTCCAAATATTATTTATATGCCTTCATCACATATAACTGTACATTTGATCTGGAACTAAATCGAACAGACCTAAACAAAAATAAACCGAACTGAAGTGAATTTTTTTAATTCAGGTCCATTTTAATTGAAAACCTAATCAAATTTTTAGTATTTCAAAAAACAAATAAATCAGAACTAGAGCTACTGAGATCACAACTTCATAACAAAAAACTCTTATGCAATTTATATAGATAAGAATCACAAGAAGCAATTGGGATAGAAATTACATCTAATTTTAATAAATAACCCTACTTTTACAAGACCCAATTAAAATTTCTAATTTTACAAATCCTAATGAATAGCAAAATTTTTATTTTCAACTCTTAGATTACAACTTAATGTCGAAACTACTACGACAGAAGCACTATGAGAGGTCAAAGAAGCAACTAACAAACTTCAATGGGTGGAGGGCACAAATGCCGGAGGGTGAAGTTCGACGAAGTATGGAGGTAACGTCAAAAGACGAAGGCAAGTGCCAACAAACGAAGGTGAGTGACGAAGGGCAGCCCTTATGGTGATTTTATTGCTTGTAATCACACTTGTAGAGAAGACAAGTTCGTGGACCAGGTGAGGAACTCAAGACGAAGGACTCATGGCTCTGTTTCAGTATTAATAATTTTCAAAAATTCACTGTCGAAAACCAAAATCGAAAACTTATATTTTTTATTTTCAAAATCGAACTGAATTAAAAATCAAATAATCAAATCAAATCGGTTATTTGATTTTACTTTATTTTAGACTCCAACAAAAAAAGAGATAGCCGGGAGGAAAGGAAAGAAATCCATTACTTCCTACACGCTACCTCCAACTACTTCCGCCGCCAACCCCTCATTTTGCCAACTCCTTCGTATCCAAGTATCTCCCCTCGTTCTCCGCTCTTATGCAACAACCCAACGCTAAGAAGTTGTTCACCGATTGGAAAGTGTTCAGACCAGGATAATCTCGTTTTTTAATCCAACTAGTTAATTTTAATTTGAACTAAAATTAAACTAAGACATAATTACAAAAGAAAAACATATTATTTTTTAGTCCTTCACCGATCAGGGTCTCAGCGATTTGAACAAGATGATATAGAGTTATTAACACAGCGTCATGAACCTCCGGTGGCAACGGTCCCCAGGCACGGGTAAGCTCCTCCAGAACTGCGACCTTCCACCACCCATCAAATTTCTCTGCCCGCTGGAAACCATCAGCAGCAACATGCCTGCAAAGAAAGCATGAGAGAAGACTCCATCAAAGTAAGCTTTTGATTCTTAGCTCTTATGGTGAATTTTATCAAACAACTTGCGGAGATGGTGTGGTGGAGAGCCGCAACAGTATCAAATCAGATCCATATAGTGAGTCAGATATCAAATCATCCTAAAAACTTAAACCTTTAATATCACTTGTTGCGCTAAATATCGATATCCACCATAATTCACGATGTAGAATAAGAACAGAAAAAAAAAGTAGCATACAAGATATTTATATGGCGAAAACGATATGGAGGATATTGTATTGATGAGAAAAAAAAGAGAAGATTACAACGATGGAGACGAAACTCCAATATCACCAACGCTTACAAGAGACTAAGTAGTTTAGCCGTCATAAGACGTTTTGAGAGTATTGATCTATGTCTCTTTTTCTCACTCTACATAGAAACCCTTACATGAATAAGGTATTTATAAATATGGTCTAATTGTGTTTTTGTTAAAGTAGAAGACTAACTCAAATAAAACTTCTACTAATTAAATCTTTTAATAGAAGATAAATTCAGATAAAAATTAGGCCCACTAAATTATTTTCTAATATAATTAAGACTCTCCGGAAAATCCGGATTCGAGACATAATTAAGCCAACAATTTCCATCTTGGCTCGAATCCTCTTATTCTTTGAATTTGAATCTTCAATAAATGTCTTTGTCATTACCTCATGGCACAGGATCAACAACCTTGAACATTGATCAAATCCAAACAAAACTTGAACTTATCAATCGGAATCACCTTCGTCAACATATCTGCAGGATTTCTTTAAATATGAATCTTTTGTAAAGAAATCTCGCTGTCTTCAATAATGTCCCGAATAAAATGAAATCGGATATCTATATACTTTAATATGGCATGGTACATTTGGTTCTTCGCAAGGTGTATGACACTCTAACTGTCGCAAAAGATAGAGCTTCTTCGACGGCTTCTATAGCTGCCATATACTCAGACTCTGTTGCAGATAATGCTACAGTTGATTGTAAGGTATACCTCTAACTAATAGGACCTCCACAAAGAGTGAAAAGATAACCAGTAAGGGATTGTTGTCGATCAAAATCTTCGGCATAATCTGAATCGATGTAACCAACAATTTTGGCCTCTTGAACTTTTGGTAATTTTACCATGTCCCAATTATAGTTCTTTTGAGGAGAATCCATCTCTTTATTCATAGCAGCTTGCTACTGAAAAGAATTTTTATTCTGCATTGCTTCTTTATAGGAAGACAGATCACTGTTGTTATTAAATAAAGCAAAAGCTACCATATCTTCAAAATCATACCTTTCATGTGGCTTTATATTTCCTTGAGATCTTCGAAGTAGAGTCTTCTTAGAAATTTGATTTTTAGAATTTTCTTGAGAGTTGGGCATATCCTTAATATCTTTTTCTGAAGGAACTATATGCTCCACCTCCACTTACATTATATCATTGAAACCTTTTTTGAGAGATTTTAATATAATACTTTCATCAAGTACTACGTCTCTCTCAATAATTACATTTGAAATAGTAGGATCCCATAAACGATAGTTCTTAACACCTTTAGCATAACCAAAGAAAATACACTTTTTGGAACGTACATCTAACTTATTTTTAACAACATGCATATAAGCAGGACAACCAAAATCTTTAACGAAGAATAATTTGTAGGTTAACCAGTCCATACCTCTTCAGGAATCTTGTAATTAATGGTTGTTTGAGAAGAGTGATTCACAATAAAACATGCTGTATTGATTGCTTCTGGCAAAAAATTTTTGTCAGAATTAGCTGTACTGAGTATACTACATGCTTTCTCCAACAAGATTCTGTTCATCTTTTTAACCACACCAATTTGTTGAGGTTTTTCTAGAATGGTAAAGTGGTGTTCGATACTTTTATCTTCACAAAATTTGAAAAACTTTGTTGATTTGTACTCTCCGTCGTTATCACTTCTGAGGTATTTGATTTTTCGGTCAATCCTTTTTTTAATTGAGATTTTCCACTGTTTGAAAATAGAAAATACTTTAGATTTGTAATGCAAAAAATAAATCCATACTTTTCTGAAAAAATCACCAATAAAACTGACAAAATACCGAGCACTAGATTTTAATGGAATAGGAGAGCACCACACATCAGAATGAATATAATCAATTAAGCCTTTAGTGCAATGAGTACTGGTGTTAAACTTTACCTTGGACTGTTTACCATAAAGACAATGCTCGCAGAAATCCAATTTGCATGAGTTGAGGCTTTTCAGTAATTTTCTTTTGTTAAACTCACTTAAACATTACTCACTCATATGACCGAGTCGCATATGCCATAAATAGGTCATATCAGAAGAAGAAGCCTTAGAAATTGTTACTCCACCTTTAATGGTTTTTCCTACTAACTCATACAGATTTTCATATTTTAGGTATTTCATCACTATCAATAAGCCTTTAGCAACTTTAAGAACTCCACCTTCAGCAGAATATTTATAACCAAAAAATCCAAAGCACTCAAAGAAATTAAATTTTTTTTCAAATGAGGAACATGTCTAACGTTAGTAAGAGTTCTAATAATATTATCAAATATTTTAATTTTTATTATTCCAATTCCAACAGTTTTGTATGAATTGTTATTACCCATCAAAACTAAACCACCAACATAGGACTTGTAGTCTTCAAAGCAATACTTATTAGGACACATGTAGTAAGAACAATCAGAATCAAGAATTCAAGTCTCATGGTAATGATTAAAATTAGAACTAATAAAGAGAACATTATCATAATCATCATCAGAACTCCTTTCAACAACTGACACTTGTTCTTTGGCTTGCTCTTTAGATTGAGATTCTCTTTTTTCTTTACTTTTAGCTTCCAACACTTTTTAATTACATATTCCATCTTCTTACAATACCTACAGTTTATTTTTTTGGATTTGGATCTAAAATAACTTGTCTTTGATCTTTCTTTGGTACAACCTCTGACAATCAATGCTTCTGAGTATGACACATCCCCTTCAATCTTTTTTAAATATTCATTAGATAGAAGTACCGTATACCTTATCGGTGAGACTGTGGATAATTGTATTATGTGCACTAACCTTCTGATTTTTCCAGACACTTTCAGTGACATTTTCAAGCTTAACGTCCTCCAATGTATTTGTCAATTCTTGTTGCGTAAGAATTGCATGAACTCTTACTTACCAAATAGAAAATTCTTATTTTTCATTCAATTTCTCTATATCGAACTTCGTAGTAGACATGTTGAACCAAACTCTGATACCACTTGTTGGAAAGCCGTAAGAGTGTCAAAGTAGATTCATATAGTGAGCCGGACTCAAAACCATCCCAAAAGCTTAAACTCATGAGATATAGGTCTTTTTCACTATATATATTGGACTCTATCTATCCAATATCCGATGTGGGACTAATTCACCACACATGACATTATAACAATCTTTCCCTTCAGATGTGATTTCACCATATCAATTTAACACTCTTAATCAAGAACTCTTTTTACTCGACTAGTTCCACTGTCTGACCCATACTAAAGGAGAGATACTAACATGTGACTCAATTCAATCGCATCATCACGGTAATTTCGATTTTAAGAGTTTGCACAGCTTCTAACCTGAAGCTCTGATACACTTATTGGGGAGTCAAAAGAGTGTTAAACCAGATCTATATAGTGAGCCGGACACCAAACCATCCCAAAAGCTTAAGCTCTGATATCACTTGTTACGCTAAATATCGATGTTCAGCATAATTCACGATATAAAAGAAAAACAGAAAAAAGAAAAAGAAAAGTAGCACATAAGAAATTTATGTGGCGAAGACGATCCGGACGATATTATATTGATGAGAAAAAGAAGAGAAGATTATAATGATGTAGACGAAACTCCAATATCACCAACTCTCACAAGAAACTAAATAGCATAGTCGTCATAAGACGTTTTGAGAGTATTGATTTATATCTCTCTTTCATTTTATATAAAAATCCTTACATGAATAAGGTATTTATAGATGTATTCTAACTGTGTTTGAGTCAAATAAAACTTCTACTAATTTAAGTTTTCTGGTAGAAGATAAATTCAGATAAACATTAGACCTACTAAATTACTTTCTAATATAATTAAAATTCTTAAAAAAATCCGAATTCGAGACAATTAAGCCAACAATGGTGATGGCCTTCTATGTTGACTGGAAGGTGGACGAGTGACAGGATGAATTGGAGTTTGATCACGGTTACAAAGAACCCAAGTCTGCTGAGAGCTCTGCAGTGATTGCAAACTCAGGCAAGGGAGCCCGAGAAGAAGCTTTTCACTCTAGAGTGAGAGAAGCAAACATATGAGGAACCTGATCTTCAGGGAGTAGGTGATCCTCTATTCTCATAGACAATGGATAAAGCCGCTTGAAACTGAAGTATCAATGATAATGAAGAGGCTGCAGATAAGGCTGAAAAGGCAGGAGAAGAAGCGGACTTGCCTTTGTTAACTTGGTGCTGGACAATGGCCTTTTGCATCAGCATTGCCGTAGTAGGTTTTGCACTGGGACACAACCTGTTTTGACTTCATCATAGCTCTGAGATCAGAGGTTAGAAAATTTTAGAAAGACGTCGTAGTATGTAGAAAAGCTCTCCATAGGCAAACTTTTCATTAGAAACTGGATTTGACTAACATTTCTCAATATTTAGAGTTCAAGGCGTGTAAAAACTTCTGTGTCTCCATAGTTGATATCAATATGATTGAAGCGCTGATATTTTACATACATACATATTTACAACAAGCATGTATATTATTGCTGGTATAAAATCAGATAATTGCGTGGTGTATGGACCTGAGATGGCTATAGCATTCGTCACTGCTTTCGAACAACTCCAAGCACACCCAACAGAGATGCCAACCGCACTTGCATTCAATATGGTTGCACCCCTCGCTTTTCTCAATTGTATGGCCACAGGAAGGGCAGTCCTTAACCTGATCCTTTCCCTGGCGCCATATCTGCAGGGATAGGTCTGGGTCATCTTTGAACTCTTTGTACATCTCACAAGATATGAAGGGGTGGTACTCAAGATGGCACTTGGTACATGTCTCAGCAGTGCAGACCGGACACGTGAATGAACCCACTGCTGCTTCCTTGGGAGCAATCTTGTAGACAGATGGGCAGTCGGCTGTTGGGCAGTATCGATAGGTTCCACCACTAGTTGCCACAAATGCATCCAAAGAGGCTCGGAAAAGCTCTTCCAGCATATCGTTTGACAGCAGGTATCTCAAGTCAGCAAGAAAAAATGGCTCATTGCACCCCTCCTTGGCACAGGAAATTGGGAAGCCTTCATGCGATCGTATCACAGACTTGCACTGATCTAACAAGCAGGTCTGGCAAAAGTCATGGCAACAGGCTTCAAGCTTGTAAGGTTCCTCCAGCTCACACAAGCATATAGGGCATGTTGATTCATCTGATGGTTGCTCAAACATTCTGCCTTCATTATCCAGAGACTGAATCACCTCAGAAACCACCTCTTCCACCCTTTTCTTCAATTCCTTGCTTCCTTTGACAGTAAGAGTGTGGGACCGGGTGTTGAGAATTAGCTCAACTCCAGGTATCTTCTCCTTCAGCCCATGAAGATCTGCTCCAAATCTTTGGACAATCTCTTTCATCAAGGCTGGTGGAACCTGGCAACCTCGAAGCCGGATTTCAAGTTGCTTGCTTTCATGGAGAGAGAGCAGCAACTGAACCAGCTTCTTTTCTGCTTCAATGACCTGCTCTGGAGGACCAAACACCTTAACATTAAGGTTATGCTTGTCAAAGAGTATGTATGTCCTGGTATCTCGCTCCACATTTTTCACAAGTGCAAGGCTGTCCCGAGATAAGAGTATATACATCTGATTCAGTGTGAGGCTCGGATGACTGATGGTCTTCCCTCTCATTAGTTGTTCTAGCTGCTTCCTAAAATCAGCAACAGCTTTGGTACCATTAGCATAAAGTCTCACTCGATATGTACCACTCTCAGTCCTATCCAGCTTGTACCACACACCTGCATGTTTAGACAATCATAAGCATGAGTAGATCAACATCTGAATTCAACTGAACTTTCTAGGATCCACTTTACAATGTTAGCAGCAGCCACTGTTGCATGTTTCAAAACAAGAGAAAAACTGAATCATTTTTTTGAAGGTAAGAAATAATAGTATGGGTCCAATTTGATGCAGAGGTAATGTTTCTACATGTTATCAACAAGAAACTATGATATATAATAGCAACCAATATTTAGTCAAATTCGTTTTCAGGATCCAAAATTGATTATGTGGTCTTTCTATCCACAAAGGAAAATACATCTGGTTTTGACATGGAAATACTACTCCCTATTGGAAATATTGACAGGTCTGGCTGCACAAACCGAATCAGAAACTGAAATTGTGTAAATTCTAAATTGAAGTGACCCAATTTATCCAAAACAAATGACTTCATTCACTCAGTTCATCAGTTAATTTGGACTCACCAAATTATGTACACGCCTATAACATAGGGGTTTAACCTTGATTGATTACACATGAGAGAAAATTACAAACGAGCTAGGGGGTTAACTTATAGGAAACCCATTTGAATATGGGGAATGTCTTTCCATTTGTGAAATATATTTGGCAGGATCAGTTCAGTGCCTCCTTCAGGTAGGTTTATGCATAAGCTCATCAATTTAATAACTAGAACTGTACCATGCATCTTCAATAGTTTTTCTTGTTCACACTCACCACCAGTGATCATTCCCAGACATCAGTAGCAAACAGTCCATCAGAAAAGCTAACAATTCTCTATTCAAAGCATTAAAAAACCCTACAGTAAAACAGGTGCACCAGAAACCCTTGTTCACCTGAACATCAGTGATCATGGCCAGAGATCAATAGTGAACAATCCATCAGAATAGCTAACAAATGTCTCCTTGAGATATTAAGAAACCCCATAGCAAAACAGACGAACCAAACCACTAACAGGGAGTCCAGAAGGCTTGAGCTATCATTTGTAGCAGGTTGTAACCTTGGAGATTGGTTAGAAAGTGGATAGTTTTGGGGTGACAAAGTGGGAAAAGGCTAAGTGGTGGCCTAGGTTTCATTGCTCTGCAGAATTCTAAATTGATTCCAAGCCATTAAACGAGAATTTGATGGTCAAGAAATGGCACAATGCAAAATTGAAAGACCTATATACATTTCTAATCAGGGTAATAATGAACATAGAGGTCTTTTTGACTGGCCCCAAGTTGATTATATCAAAGCAGATCATCAGGTTAGTTAAGAAGTCATCATCAAAGTTTTCACCCACATGTTGAATGAGTGTCTCAAAGTATACCTGTAAAGCTGATTATGCATCCATGATATGGTCAAAGCAAACATATGGCACTTTATTGCATCTGCAATAGTAGAACATCAGTTTCAATCCATGTGCAATTTCTCTAAAAAAACGAAGCCTAATGCAGTGTTGTCAACTAATTAAGCTCTTATTCCTGATCTGCATGCTAAGTCATATGGTGATTTCTCATGCTATATTAGGTGCAAGAGCAAGGAGCACAATCCCACATCCACATGGCTCCGAATATGGGACCTTAGTGCATCACATCCACTATAGTGGCTTTCTGTTGGCTTCTGTGGTATTGTACATGGTAGAGCATCCATCAATTTAAGGACTTATTGAAGGATGTCTTTAGTCTAGTTTCAAATAATAGGATCCTTTTTAGGCATATGACATCAATTACATGTGAAAAAGAATAATAGCTATGACAAGTCCATCAATAACAGCTATAACAAGTCCATCAAATATTCTAGTTGTTGGAATTCGTAGTAGAAAATTTACAAATCATCTTATTCTCAAATAACACAAGAAATGAAAAATAATATTAAAAAAAATAAGAAGAAAAGATACAACGATATACGTTTCTCCAAAATCGAATTACGTCCATAAGAGTATTGAGAGATTTACTATCAAAAGGCTTTACAAGAGTATACAAGAAAGACTGTACTCCTTGACTAAACTTTTTCATCAAGTCTCGGTAACGCTTCCACCTTCAGAGAAAATCTCCAAAAAAACACCATAAGGAATCACCACGAGAGACCACCGAGAAACACTATAAAAACACACACACGAGAACCGACACTATTTTTCTTTCTCTTTTCTTTATTCTCTTTATTCTCTTTATTCTTCTTTCTCTATTTTTCTCTAATTCAATCTTAGCACTACACCACACCTAAATCCTATATATTACAAAAATATTTATAAATCCTTATTAAGTCTAAGTTTTACTCTAATTATAACTTCTAATATTACATAATAAATATTCAAAATCAATCATAAATTTGAATCTAACTTTGAATTCGAGACACCCAAAACTCAATAATCTCTATTTGGACTTAAACTCAGATGTACTACCATCACGAAACTCCAGCTATCATCTCTCATTCAGTCCCTTCTCCTAAACTATTAGCTTATTCAGCTAATCGCAAGATACGAGATCGAGTCAACCTCAAATTCGTTTTTCATGTCTATAGTCTTGTACTTTTGGAAGCCTTTCGAATGATTTGTGTCTGTTATAATAGTGAAAACAACTCGAGAAGAATATTTCTCTCATCAAATCACTCTGAATATCATACTCTCTCTTCACCACTATAACCATTGAAACTCCACCTACAATGGTGTTCCCTACTAATCGATAAATATTGTCGCACTTTTTTCTTTTATTAGAATTTTAATACCGTGTTACCTTCACGATTCTATCTCTCGCTGAATAATTATAGCCTTTTGAATTCAGTATATCAAGTGAAATTAAATTTTTCTGCATCTTGAGGACATGTCTTACTCCAATAAGAATACGAATCGTTCCATCAAACATTTATATTTGAATTGTTCGCACACCAGCGAACTTACAAGTCAAATTATCATTCAATCAAACAGTATCTTCTTTTTTATTCTCCTTATAAGAAAACTAATTCTTCCTGTAACAAGTATAGTAAGAATTATCAAAATCTAAAATTCACTCATCAGAAATGCCGATTTCTGTAGATACTGCAAAAATATTTCCATCGACACTATTTTCAAAAATATCATCCGCTCTTATTATCGCCATATTAGAAGACTTTATTTTCCCACGTTTAAAACAATGTCGTCTAATGTGATCATACTTTTTATACGAATAGCATTATACTTTCACTTTCAATTTTAATTTAAATCATTACTTGTTTTCTCCGCATTCTCTTAATCTTCCTCTTTCGTGGGTTACCAATCATTCACCAAACTCTATATTAATATTGGAATATCTCATTTTTTCATTAGAAAAACCACTAACTGTCACATCTTCCATCTTAAGAGTTTTTTTATCATAAAAAATTGTGGTCACAATATGATCGTACGAAACATAAAAAGACACCAGAAGAATCCACGTCTTATCGTTCTTTTCAAGTTTTACAACAATTTTTAGCAAATCATTGATAATCTTATTGAAGGTTTTCAAGTGATATAATATAGTTGTACCTTCACTCATATGCAGTTCGTACAACTATTATTTCAAATAGAACTTGTTCACGAGACTTTTTGACATTCTCAAATTTTGTACAAATATCCACCGTCGTCTATTTATCAATGATATTGTATAAAACATCATGAGTCAAACTTAGAATAATTAAATTTAATATCTTCTGACCTATCTCCTCCCCGTTTTCATTACTTATCTTGACTAATCTCTTTTCTTTACCCTCTTACTTCTTTTGCAGATCTTAACAAATAAAAACCGCTTCCATCTTCTTCTATCATAAGACAATTTATTTTGCCGTCAAACTTCTTCACTTAGAATAAGAATTTTGCCGTATTGATTGTTTGTTCCTATGCTCTGATACAAATTGTTAGAATTCACAACAAAAAATTCACAAATCACTTTATTCTCAAATAATACAAAAAATGAAAATTAATGCAAGATAAAAAAAATAATAAGAAAATACACAACGATATACGTGATTTTCCCAAAATCGGGTTACGTCTACAGGAGGATCGAAAGATCAACGATCAAAAGACTTTACAAGAGTCTATAAAAAAAATTACACTCTTTTTTACTCAACTAAACTTTTTCATCAAGTATCGACAATATCTCCACCTTCCGATGGAATCCCCTAAAAAAAACTACAAGAAACCATCACAAAGACCCACCAAAAAGTACTAAAAATATCGACACACAAGAACCGACATATTCTTTCTTTTTCTTCTCTCTATTCCTCTCTATTTCTCACTACTTCAACCTTAACACTATATCATACCTAAACTCATTGTATTACAAAAATATTTATACACCCTTATTGAATTTGAGTTTTACTTTAATTACAACTCTTAATATCACATAATAAATATTCAAAATCAATCATAAGTCTGAATCTAACTTTGAATTCTTACTTTAATTCAAACTCTAATCCGTATTTAAAATACCCAAAACTCAATACTGACTAGCCAAGGGATTAGTTGATAAAGAAGTCAACTCTTTTATACTGGCTCCCGATTAATACCCAACAGACAAGAGTCACAGGTTTTTAGCAGCTATTTTCTAAAATTTACCTTATGTCCACATTCAGGGGCCGTGGGGAGACCAATTCTCGCCCAACAAAATTAGTTCACACTAAAATACTTAAGAACCATAACAATATAGTGCTATGAAAGTCAGCAAGTCATCCTTTTAAAAGTATTAAATTATATTTTCGTTTATATGTGGTATTGCTTTAATATTCTTGATAACTCTTAATATCTCAAATTGAATGTCTAACCATAATAATTGCATTAGTCTTGTATCCTTTTAAACTATTTATTATTTTATTTTTAAACAAATTTAATTATACAATTCAAATTAGACCGTTCGAAAATATAGTGAATAGTTTAAAATTTGACTGTCTAATGAAATATTTAAATGACAATAACCAAACTTTTTATAATATATTCAATTGGGCATTCAATGACAAATCAAAATGTTTTTTTACACCCAATGTCTGGTCTCAACTTAAAATTATCTAATTAAAGTAGAATAAATTTTATAACATTAAATCTAATTAAAATTGAATTGATTTATTTGGAATAATTATTAATTGGACCTTTTTTAAAGAATTTGACCTTAATTATAATAATAAAATTTTTAAAGAATATTTTATAAAATGCCTAAACTTTAATAAGAATTTCTCTCTTTTCACTGTGAACTGGATGCCTAAGCTTGTGTATGAGAAATTTACTTTTTTTAAAATTTCCCTCCTTTTCGATTATTTTCCATTAAAAAGAGGTAAAAATTCAAGGCGGGTAACGAAAAGCTTCACAATTTTTCTTGAGACATAAGCTATTAAATTTATTTTATGAAATTTTATATCAATTTCACTCATGAGTTTTACATCAAAAGATAAAATTCAAACTCATAATTGATATTAAAGCTTACTTTTAATGTCTGATTCAAAAGAAATTCTAATATGATTTGATTTTAGTTCATTTCTCGTAGCCTTTAAGGAAATTGATTTTTTATCTCAAATTTTAGCTCAATTATTTTCAATAACTTATTGATGTGAATAGTATTGTTAGTGATATGAAACATAATTGAATTACAAAATTTAATTTCTGATGAATTTTGAATGAACTAGCTATTTTTTAAAATTTTGTAAATTGCAATTTTGTAAGATTTTTTCTACAAAATTAAATTCATTTTGCATTGCATTTGCGGAGCTCATTCTTCCTACGCATATTATATGCTAATTGAAATTTTAATCATGAGAATTTAAGTATAATAATTCTAAATATTTATAAATTAAATAGCGAAATATATTCCAAAGTATTTTGATATTATTTTAATTTATAAATATTATCATTTTATGTTTATTTTGATTCTAGTCAATTCAACCTAAAGATTATGTTGATGAAGAGAATAACTATATACAAAATACTATAAAAATTTATTTGTGCCAATAAAATAATCAAAGTGATTTTTTATTATTTGTTGTAATCATTGTAGATATTTTATGGTGGAATGTCATAATTTGTATTTTTATCCAAAAAAACTAATGTAAAATCACAATATAATTTATTTATATTTAATGAAATCTGTATTGTTTATTACTAAAATGTATTGGTCATATGTTTGAGTTATCTCCTACATACTTTACAGTATAAAATTTATTAATCAACTCTTCAAGATCAAGATCTTGAATGAATGAAATTAATCACCTTCGAGAAATAAATTAGATGCTCATTTAACCTTTCAAAATTTTGATATTACTCTCAACACTCCTCAACTGCCAATTGCACATACTAAATTTAAAACGTCTCAATTTAAAAAATAACACAGAACAGACAAATCAACAAAAGTAATAATCAGAAAAATAGTTTCTAAAATTATTCATGTCAGTTTACTAGATGCTTAATCTGGCAAAGAATTGCTTCAGAATATGTATGATATGTTTATTGAATCCTACAAAACTAAAAAATTGTCCTTGACTTATAAGTTTCGCAATACTAAATTGGCTTAATAAGAAAACATTCAATAATATATCTTAACAATGTTTTCTATTACAAATAAATTAAAGTGATTGGATTTGAATTTTAATGATGATTATATCACATACAGCATATTAGACTCATTGTCTTCATCTTTCGACAACTTTATTATTAATTATAATACACATGATCGTCATTAGACGATGGATAAATTGTTAAACCAATGTATCTCAGAGGACAAAACAAAAAAAACTTGTTAAAATTAAATATTGCAAGATCGAATCAACAAATCTAAATGCAAATAAGCAAAAATTTAATCCTCAATTCAAAAAATCTTTTAAAAAATAGACTTGGAAGAAAAAAATCGCGAAAAACAAAGATGGTGAAAAAAAAAATCTGCTCAATTAAAAAAAATTTTATTTTTATTATAAAAAAAAGGAAATTTCATAAAAGACTATTACAAGTTAAAATTTTTGCAAAGAAAGAAACAAAATAAATTGAAGTATTTAATTTGTTTTGAATCAAATTATTTTAATATTTTTCCTAATGCATGAATTGGGAACTCAAAATCATCAGTGTATATTTCAACTATTATGTAAGAATTTTTTTATTTAAGAAAACCAAATGATAATAAGAGATGTGTTTGTAGATAATAATTCAAGCTGAAATCATTGGTGTTCGAACATTCTCTCTAGTTCTTCATGGTAGTTATACTGTTTTATTGACACATACAGTTTTTATAATAACTATCAAGCATAACCTAACATTAGTCTCCAAAATTACGAAAGTTAATTATTCTTTTGTTTTTAACAATAATTGTCTCTTTGATATGCAACTGTTGTTACTACTGATATCATATCTAATGATCTATACAAATTACATATGAAACTAGAATTTGAATCGCAGTTTAATATTATAATATTGATGCTAGGTGTTATTTTGTGACTTAATATATAGTTAAATAAAAATTCTTCTTATTTATAATAATGTTATTTGGATCATATTAGTACAAATAAATTGGAGAAACTTTATAGTGATGAAATCTTAAAAAACATAAATTTCGATGATTTTAGTATTTGTATATATTGTATTAAGAGTAAGATGACAAAATGTTCATTTTCAAAATTATCAAAATCTAATAGTTCATAGGTGCGCTCTAATAAATAACTATATTACATCCTGAGAAAATTGGAGATTTACATATTCAGAATCTAAATAATCTAAAGGAAGTACATATGTACATATGTCATCAATTCGAGAGTTTTTTAGAGATCATTAATAGTGAAAATACAAGACCTTAGAAGGATGCAATGACTGAAAAAATTAACTTGATGCACAAAAATGAAATTTAGTTTCTTCCGCAAATTCATAAAAATTATAAACCAATTGATTGTAAATATATTTATAAGACAAAATTAAATGTGAATAGTAATTTTGACAAGTACAAAACAACATTAATTGCTAACAGTAATATTTAGGGAGAGAATTAATTATGATGAAAATTTTTTTCTAGTCTTCAAAAAAAATTCATTTAAAATTTTTATGATATTGATTGCATATTAGGATTATGTACTTATTTAAATAAATGTTATAATAGCTTTTTTAAATAAAATTCTTAAAAAAAAGAAATTATGATTCAAACAGAAAGTTCATTAGAAAAAGTGATGAACTAAAAATTTGTAAGTTGTATAAATTTATTTATGATTTGAAACAAATATCTTAACGGTGGTACTTCAAATTTTATTAAACAATCACAAAATTTGAATTTTAGAAAAATATAATTAATAATTGTGTATACTTGAAGATCAATATGAATAAAGTTTAAATATGGATATTTTATATTGATAATATTTTATTGGTCAATAATAAATTGAATTCTCTTAATGAGACTAAAAGGATATTATTTACAATTTTTGAGATAAACAATCTTAATAATATTTTATATATCTTGGGTATTAAATTCTATAAAGACAAAAAATGTCGATTATTTAGGTTTTCTCAAAAGACATCTAAAATTTTCCACAGATATAGAATGAATAATTGCAAACCTAGAGAACCACCTATTGTGAAAAGTAACAAACTTAATTTTCAATAATGCCCTCAAAATAAACTTGAAAGATGAGATATATAAAAAATTTCTTATGTATTAGCTATTAGCAATTTGAGGTATTTGATAATCTGTATCTATCCAGATATTACTTTTATTATAAGAATTCTAGACAAATATCATAGTAATTCAAGACTTACTTATTGGAGAACAATTAAAACATCACTATTTAAAGACGATTCAAAATTATAAGTTTTTATTTGTGATTATAAACTATTAGATATTTTTTAATACACAGACTCTTATTGAAAAGGATATGCAGACACTTTAAATTAACCTTTGGCTATGTATGCACCTTAAAAGAGAGTTATTTTATTATCAAAGACAGAGATAGAGTATATAACTTATTGTTAGGTCAGTAAACATACTATGTGATTAAAAAATTTCTTTTACGCCTCAAGATAGTTAATTATATTGATATGTCAATATAGATACTTTGTAATAATGATACAGATATACCCTTCACTAAAAATATTATATGTCATTTTAAAACAAAATACGTTAAAGCTGCAATTTCATTATCTTCGTAAAAAAGTTCAGAAAAAATATTATTATTTCACAGTTTTTCTTTGCAGATAATCCGACTAATCTAATGATTAAGTTTTATAATAATATTTAAAAAATATATCAATCGTATGAGGATACTTTTAAAAAATGATATTATATTTTGATTATTACATGCAATGTATATATTTATATTCTATTTATCAATTAAATGCTAAGTTTTCTATTTGAAATGATTATGTTAATGAGTTTTATTTTTAATCTTATAATTCAGAATATAAAGTTCTTAACAATATCGTTGATTACTAACTAGATTGGTAATAACCACTTAAATAAATATCTAATTATCATGTGTAGATAATTCTTAAAATGCATAAAGTGGAGGTATGACTGAAAATCATATTCATTTTATATCACTTACTTAAATCGATGATATACACTGATACTTGTGCAATATTTTTAATAAAATTTGTCTATCTAAGTGACATATCTTTGAAAGAAGTATAAAACGAGAATATTATCAATAGAAAAGACATAAAAATTCTTATTACTATAATATTTTATTATGTGCCTTATTCGAGGACTATATTATTTATACTTATATTTTAATATCATTGACTTCAACTAAAATAATACTCTATTTAGTTTGATATAAAAACAATTGTTACAGCATTAATATACATTCATCCATTCATAATTGGGCCTATATAAAAACTGCTGAAAAAAAATGGTACGGTCCATTATCTCTAAAGTACATAACTAGAATCCCATATGAAAAACTATTTTCATATACATCTATTTATATATGTATAAATAGACAAATTTATGGGCCAAATAAAAGAATATTAGTCTTGTGGCCTTATAGATTATTTATTATTTATTATTTTATTTTTAAATATTTAATTATCTAATTAAATATTTATATGATAATAGATAACTGTATAAACAAAAATAAAAAATTTTATTAATGTGCTCAATTAGGTATTCTGTGACAGGTCAGAAAGTTTTATTGTAAATCCAATACCTGATCTTTATCTTAAACTTGTTTGATTATAAGAGGATAAATGTTATGAACTTTAATTTAATTAAAAAATTGAATTTGAATTGATTTATTTAAGATAATTGCTAATTAGGCTTTGTTGTAAAAGATTTGACCTCAATTGTAATTTTGAAATTTTTAAGAGTTATTTCATAAAATACCTAAATTTTTACATAAAGCTATGAAAAGTAAAGAGAATCAAAGTTTGCTCTCTCTTTATTGTGAACTCATGCCCTAAGCTCGTGAGAGAGAAATTCACTCTATTTCAAGTTTTCTTATTCTTCAACTCTTTCCTATTAAATTATTCTTCAACTTTTTGCGTAAATTATTCTTCAACTCTATTTCAAGAAAAATTTCGTACGCAAAAATGACTATTTTAGCACAAACTAAAATTAGTGCTGAATGACTAAAGTACAAAAAAAGCAATGGATAGTCAGCCTCTGTGTGTGCACAAAGCATGGTTCAAAGCAACGCAACTCACTATAAAAGCAGTGAACATGCACAAACAAAATCAACTACACAAGTCAATAACTGAAAGGGAAATTTTTTGGGGAGAAGGCTAATATGCAATGCATACCTGTCCGATGCTTGAAGCTTTTCAGTAAAGAATCCAATTCTTTTCTGATAACAAAATAGACACGACCAGGACAAGACAAAGTGCTGTAAAACATATGTTGACACTCTATCTTCTGCCATGAAAGACAGCCTGGTAGTACCATCCCTTGGATGTGATCCAATGCCTTTGCTGCTTCCAAATGTAGACTTCCATTAAAAGTGATCATAGCCTTCACCATATAATCCTTCGGCTCAGGCTTGAATACTTCAACTCGGAAATTATCAGCATGAAATTGTGTCCTAGGCATGAATGAAGCAATTTCTCTCACCAATGCCTGTGCATAAATAGCACTCCGTGAGTCATCAATTGGTTCTCCTCTCAACAGGCGAATATGAAATATTCTCCTCGCTGTTGCACCTCGAAAAGCAGCATTTAATTCTGATTCTGAAACATCTCTAGGGATTCCTGTAACAAAAATGCAATTTTCATGCTTTGTGCTAACTCCGCAATAGATTAAGCTTCCTCCAATCTCCAATCCTGAGCAGTCATTAATAATTGAGTCAGCATCTTCTGCTGCACATTTGACAAGTGCTGCACCCTTGCTCAGCCTACGAGGCCAAGAAAGTTTGACTTTTACTGCAGGAAATGGTAAATGCAAATGTTCACCTTTGCTTAAAGGGGCTACCTTCAATTTGGAACCATGCAATTCTATCTCATTCAATCTGACTACTGCAATTTCTGCAGATTCAGGAGTGAGGAAAACAATCTTGCCCCACTTACTTACATCTGATGCCTCTTGGCCCACCCCAATATATTTGTGAAAACTAGCTATTCCAGGAACATATAGATCAACCATTGTAAGTAACTCCTTGTCTTCTAAAATATGTGCATTTGCATGTGAAATTTCAACAGCTAAATATCGGTTCTCAAGCTCCAAATGCTTAATTTCAGCACCAGAACCAAATAAAGCCACAGAGGGAGAATTACCAGGTCCAACATGGTATATGCATTTCTCCATGCACTCATCCCTTAACCATTTCTTTTCACGATGCAAAGCATTAGAGATAAGACAAGAAACATTTTCCATATCCTTTGCAGCGGCAAACAGCTGAAGCTCTCCTTTTTCAAAATTTGCATCAATGTTAATCCTATCATCCATGCAAACAGTTTGAAGATAAGAAACAATGCATTGAAGGTCATAGTTCCCTTTGCCACAAAATCTTCTAAGAAGCCTACTACCAAGTTTACCGATTATACTCATTTGCATTTTTCGGCAATTCAGCTGCTCAAAATCAAATAATGGAGGCTGCAAAACATACAAGCATTCATAGTCAACAGCAGTCACACAAACCAAATATTGATTGGGCAATGATAACATCTCAGTAAAAACCACCCAATTTGGTTTTTGGCCATATGCTAGCAAAGAACATGAGGGATGGAGTTGCAAATGTTGTCCCGTCGAAGCTACTTCATAACCCAGTCGATCATATCCAGAATACATGGCCACATTTTCAACAAGTGAGGAAAGAACAACCTGCTTTAACGTCTTGTCATGCACCGTAGATTCAATTGGATCCCACAACCAGTAACTTGGAATGACGATATTGAGCTCATGCTGCAGACAGTTTTCCAGCTCCAGAGCAGTATCATGACATCTTCTCATGGATTTTGCATTGATGCTGTTCTGCCAGCACCACTTATTTTTACTTTCTTGTTCCGCTTCCCACCTCTTGTAAACAGAAAGCAATGTAAAAAGATCTCCATCACGGTGGCAGAATGGTAGCTTAAGTCGATCAGCTCTATATTTATCCTCTTCACTACCAACTCTACAGAATATACTACTTGCATGAGTCATTACAGCAGCAAGAATAAGACCTTCTTTCCTCACACCACAACTAAAGCAGTCAAGAATAATTTTCCCCAGTCGTGGCTCAATACCCAATTTAACCAGGTATTGACCAACATCAGTCAATTCAAATGCATCACCTCTGTGAACTATGGCGCCTAAATGAACAAGATTATTCAAAGCTGTATCAATAGCCTCAGGACTTGGAGCATCTACAAATTCAAACTCATGCACCCTCTTAATGCCTACAGAAATAATCCTCAAAACAGCAATACCAAGGTGAACCTTACGGATTTCAGGCTCCTGATGGATTTGCAGTGACTGAAAATCACTCTCTGAGAAAAGCCTGTAGCACTTGCCTGGTCTTGTTCGACCTGCACGACCAGCTCGCTGATTAGCAGAACTTTGAGTGATCCAGCAAACTTTCAGTACATTCATACCAGAGCTGGGCTCAAATCTGCTTTCTTTTACCATGCCAGAATCAACTACATATTTAACATCTCGAATAGTAAGGGAAGTTTCAGCTACATTCGTGGAGAAAATTACCTTTCGTCTTCCTGGGTAGCTTTCAAAGACACGATTTTGTTCTTCACATGAAAGTTTTCCATGCAACGGCAGCGCTACTGCAGTGGGCTCAACAAAATTTTCACAAGCCCATTCCACTTCCATTTGAGAAGTCAAAAAGGCTAGAATAGCCCCATCGCCCTCAGCATTGTGAATATATTTAACCATCTTAAAAACACTAGCAACGTATGGACCACAAACATCAGGCTTCTTTTTCACAGGAGCAACAGTGGAAACCTCCGAAGCTACATCAGGTACATATTTGATTTCAACTGGGAAGTTTCTACCCATCACATTAATTATACAACAACCATAGAAGTATTCTGCAAGCTTCTTTGCATCAGCTGTGGCAGACATAATGATCAGCCTCAAATCAAACCTTTTGAACAACTGTTTCTTAACAAAAGCCAAAAGGAGATCAGTGTTCAAGCTTCTTTCATGAGCTTCATCGACAATGATACATGAAATACCATCCAAATTCATGTTATTCGTGCAATGCTGCAGGAGACAGTGATCTGTCATATATATTACTCTTAAGCCAAATACTTGAGAGGATGAGTAGGTGGGATAAAATGTCACAAAATCATCTGGATAGCATCCATTGCTTTCCTCGCCAACCCGCCGTCCTAATGAGAGAGCAGCAAGTTTGCGAGGTTGTGTACAAATAATAGATCCATCAGCACCTAATCCTGAATCAGCAAGAAATTGAACCAACTGTGTACTTTTCCCAGAACCAGTCTCCCCGATCAAAACTATCACCTACAAAGATGCATGCAAGGCCAATGTTTCAAAATCAGATATGCAAATGCAGGCAGTCAAATACTGCTTAGCACACACTCCCTATGCAGGTGCATGGGCAGTTCTGACTTCAAAAATATTAATATAGTATTATTACCATGATTATTTAGTCAATGATGATGTCCCAATACATTATAATTCTAAAAAAATCATTCAATCAAAATTCAATCTATACAACATAATGACAAAGATGAGCATGGAAGGTGCCACATATGCAGCCACATAGGCAGCCACATAGCTGCAAATTTTCTCCTGAACGCATATATGGACTGCACAGGGGGATGAGATGTGGTCTGTGACCACCTGCACCTATGCTGCCTCATAGACAACATTTGGAACACTGGTCAAAACCAGTGTTTTATGGATGAATTTGCAGAATTCCTGTTCCCCATTTTATATGCCAACTAAGCTAATGAGTCCCAGCATCAACCTGAACTAGTCCCATAACATATCAACTACATACTGACCAATATAGACTAGTAGATATAAAAGCTGGATCAATATGAGCACAACCAGCATTTATAGTACACATGGTTCTTGCAGAAGTGATGATCACTCAAACAAGCAAAAGCTAAAAGGTGAATGGCAGGAGTTTGCCGTAATCCTGGTTTAGCACAAGATATTGGGGTTTTAGAATGCATAACCTACAAATCTAGAGCATTCAAGTTTTTTTGTCAACTGACAACAGAAAATACTGCAAGGACCATTCAATGAACTTCCATGAACAACTCAAACCATAAATCCAGCAAGTTCAACTCTCAAAAACAGCACTGTGTATAATGGTTGGAAAAGTAACCAATAAATATGTGAGGAATGGTGCACGTCCAACTAAACCTCAACTACAGAGGCAAAGAAAAATCTCATCAACTCAATCTCACTTTATGGAAGTACACAGAACACTTAAGCCAAATGAAACCTCAAGAACTAGATACCGCCTCATTGAATAACTCCCGTCATTTAACAGTAAACAGGTCCGGATATCAGTGCAACATAAATCTCAAGTATGAAAAAGATAACAAGGCATTCTTTTATTATTCATCAGTCTTCACTTTTTGTTGGAAATGCCTCCACAAAATCCTTATAAACCTCTGTCAAATAATTCCCCCCAGGAGACACTGAAGTGTCACCTATTTTCAGGTTATGCTTGTATGGACAGACATTCGGAAATAAACTGGTTATAGGCAAGGGAAAATCTCTTGCCAACAAAAGGAAAGAGCAGGACAGTAAACAAGGAGTTAAAATAAATTACACCAGCTCCAGTTAGAGTGTCCCAAATGAGAGGAAAAAAATATCAAAGCAATAATCATCTCCATTGTGTATTTGTAGGGGAATAATTACTGACTCACCATCCTAGAGAATTTCCCAGTGTAAATTTCAACCAACCAACAAATGAAATAAACATTACTTTCAATCAGTTTCTGTAATGAATCTAATGAAGGATATTCACCCTATGGAGTTCTGCGATCATGAAAAAAAGGCCTTGAGAACTGCTCTTCCCATCCACTGTGCATCCTCCTTGTATCCCAACAGCACAGCGATGATTCTGGATTAACAGGACCTCAAAACAATATTACACTATCTTTTCCATCAAAGTTATTTTCTCGCTGGATCAAGTACAAAGCTACATCCTGAAAAATATTTTACAGTTCTTTCCATTCACATGCTTACTCATGGAAATTCCTAATAAAATGTTTTTAAGCCACTCTAATCTCTAAATCTGTATCGGTAAGTATGTATTCATAGATTAGGCATTCTCACATGCAACAGATTAGGAACCTCAATAAAAACTAACATGCTGGCTCATTCATAAGGTGAAGAAAATGTAATAAATATGTATAAAAACATCTCCAGGTTGATTCTCAACTACTGGTAAAGCAGTCATCCAAGTCCTGCAGCATTACCTGGTGTTTTTTCTTCTGAATTTCTTTTACATTTTCTTTTATTTTCAATTGAATTTAAAATTTTAATGATATTTTTGCTTGGTTTTGGTTCTTTTATTCTACTTGCATGATTTCCAATTTAAATGCAAAAATCAGCGTCTAGAGATTTTTCCTTTTTATCTATTTTAACTTAATCCAGATCCCTTTTTTTCCTCTCTTGTATTTTTCTTGCATGTGTTAGATTCATTTTGCTTCCAACCTAAACAAGCATGGTTCACTTACAGCCATTTTGGATGAACATCATTAACTTTGTGGAAAGGCAAAATTTATTGCTAACTTAATTTGCATGGGACAAATTTGAAATAACTTATTGTATTCATGAATTATTCTGGGGCAAGGAAAAAGATTGGAAAGAAAATCAAAAGACTCGCAATAACTTTAGGAAAATAAATAATAACTCAAAATGATGTAGCTGTGTGATTGCTTTGGCTGATAGCCTTCAGGTTGACTTCACCTATATGCACAACAGATTTTCTCTTATGTCCTGTTTGTAAGATAATAACTCAACAAGCCTATATAGAAAGGACTGTTTCTTACTTCATTTTTTGATCCCATTTTTCTTGTTTTTATACAAAGGATTTTTATGATGATCAGCAAACTTCAATATTCTCTGTACAAATGAAATCATCTAAAAGAATTCCACTGCTGAATGAAAACAAAGACAAGCTTGCAACATCTTTGATAACTTTTACATCTCAAATATGATAATTGACTGAAAATGAAGCAGATCTTGTATCCCCCAGTAGGTAACTGCTTTTGCGCATTGAGTTACCTCAAAGTCAGTCAACAGTACTTTGTATTTAATCTTCAGTTGGCAAAAAATTATATTTTCATGTATATTGTTAGACAAAATAATGTGACTATCTTATACATGCTACTTACCTGTACTTCACCAAAACAAGAGTTCAATTCATCAATTAAGTAAAGCATTTCTAAGGTGAAACTACCATGATAGATCTCATAAGTGGATAAAACCATAACGGCCATTTAACACACCAAAAGCTTATCTTGCATAGTACATAAGTAATTGCAATAAAAATCATGGGAAATTTTCAACCAACATGTTAACCAATTTGGCAGATAAGTAAGCCACCGCTAGGAAGAAATTACCAACATAAATCTCATAAGAAATGTGGATAAAGGCTACTTTTAACATACAAAAATCCTAACTGTCATAGAACATAGACAATCACCTTTGCAGTAAAGATCACAGGGAAATTTCAATTAGCATGCAAACCGAAATAAACATCATCAAACTCAGTATGCAAAATAGTGCAATGAACATGCTACTTACTAGCACTTAACCCAAAAAGAGAACTCATTTGACAATTAAGCCACCATAGGATGAAATTGCCAAGATAAATCTCACAAGGTAAGTAGGTAAAGACCAAATACCACACCAAAACGCTGAAACTTTGAACCACATAAACAATCACCATTGCGATAAACATCATAGTGATACGACATTGAAAAACAAAAACAAAAACTTCAGTACACGAAAACAGCTACCTGGTTCGATTTGATAGCCCTCAGAATTCTTCTCCGGCACGCAAAAATTGGCAACCCTGCCTCCAGCCTTAGGCGCTCCCGCTCCAAAAGAGCATGAATTCGGCGCCAATCAAACTTGTCCTCAAACCTAAACACCTCAACAAAATCCTCCCCATTCTCCTCCTCAAACCTCTGCTTCTCAACCTCCCCAAGATGAGCGAGAACACATCTCATGGCCGCCCAGAACTCCCCAAGCCTACATTTCACCTGCTCTTTCTCTGCTGCAAGCCGCTTCCTGCTTGCAGTCATCTCCGCATAATCCCTCGCCTTATTTTTCCTCCTCATCAACCCACTCACCTTTTCGATTTCCACCGTGATCTCCTGAACCCGCCTCAAGCACTGCTGAACAGCATCGCACTCCAGCAGACCCCGAGCATGGTCCGCAAAGATAACCGTGAGACGGTCATCCAGCTCGGCCTTATCGGAGGGGACGGAATGGGAGGACAATTCCACTACCAGAGTAAACCGGTGGGAGCCGGCAAGGCGGCCGCCCCAGAGGTGGCAGGCGACCTCAAGCAGGTCCCACCACTGGCGGAAATGGAGGTCAGCGGCAACGGGGCCGGATTTGTTGATGAAGCACCGGTCGGGTGCGGAGGGGAGCGAATTGATGAGGTCCAAGACGGATCGGCAGGGTACAGCTAGCAGTGAGGCGCCGCCGCCGCCTCCATTGCAGACGAGGCGGATCCGAAAGTTCCGGGAGGGCCATTTTCCGTCGCCGGCGCCGGCGGGCATCGAGGCGGCGAGGAAACCCTAGAATTTTGGGGAACTGGGGAAAGTGCGGGAGCGAAGAGGAAGAAGACTGGACCGGAGTGAGAATGGGGAAATTTTGAGATTATTCTGGAAAAAGAATTAAAGTAAGACTTCTGCGCCGCGATTTGGATTCGTCGCTGATCCCGAGGTGAATTATGCGGCGTAGGATTGGCGAGTGGAGTGCGCATGCTTTTGGCGAAGAGGGCTCCTTTTGGAAGGAAAATGACATGGATCGCAATTGATGGAGGGTTTTATTTTCGGGAAAAATATATATATTGTATAGCACAAAAGAATAGTTTAGAGAGATATATACGTAATTAAAAATTATATTTATATATATAACGTTAATTCAGTATTTTTTTGAAAAGCAGCAAAAATTCCTTTTTAAGATTAATTGATTTATTAATTTTTAGTGAAATACATGTAATATAAGTGATAAATAAATAGCAATTGAACGAGTTTCATCACTTTCTTATTTTTTTTATATTCCTAATATAACAAGACAATGGCTAATTAAACAAATTTAAAAAATTTATTCATTTTGCATTAATAATTTGGACAATAGATTGTTTTCACCTATTGCTAATTTTAATCAAGATTTTAATTTTCAGTTTTAAAATCAATTTCGATTATTTTGGTCCCATTTCAATCGTTCAAATCTCATTTCTATTTCGATCAAATTATTTTTAAATTTTTAACTAAAATTTAATTTTTAATTTAAAATATTTTAAAAAGTTTAAAAATGAGAATATATATATATATATATATATATATATAATATTAAATAAAAATTTGTTGGTAAAAAAACTTAAAATATGAGAGAAAAAATAAAATGCTCCTAGGAAGATTCGAACTAGGATCACTTGTAACCCAAGTTAAAACTTTAACCACTATACTAATAACATTTTATAATATAAATATAATATATAAATATAAATAGTATATTTTTTAAAACCAAAATCACAAATACATGCTAAAACATTTTGACAGAAACTAAAAATCATAATTTTAACTCGACTTTTTAAGCATTATGAATGGACAGTAAATTGTGCCTCATAATAATTCATTAAGACATCTAATTCGAGTATAATATATTAGTTCCTTTCTTATTTTCATTGATTATGAATGCCGAAGTAATAGATGTTGGTCATTAATGTATTTTGATAAAGAGAAAACTTTTATATAATATATATATATTTTTAATTATACCAATTAGATAAATTGTTATATCATTGTGAATGATGCTAATATTAGATCATTGCGACATATTCCAAATTTTATCGAGTGCTTAATGAGAATGTACAATAAAAATCTATTGAAATTAGCTCTCTATTAATGGAATCTCATCATATATACATAACAAATTGGTATATTCATACTATAATATACGAATAGTAAGAATTAGAATTGTTAATGATACAATAAACCACTTCGTGGTTTTATTCAATATTTCTTTTTTAGTAATGTTGATTTGGTTAACCACAAGAAATGCTTGGGCTTAAGCCCAAACAAGATAATGGATCTTGAGCCCAATACAAAATCAATTTTTATACCCTTAAAAACTACCATATTATATTTTATGATATATAGATATATACATTAAAAATAATTTTAATAAATTATAGAAATTAATAAATAGGGTTAATACATATTTGATAATCCTACTTTTCTCACAATCCAATTATAGATGATTCAAAAAAAAATAATAAAATTAAAGGTATTAGATCCTAAACCTAAAAGTATTTAGATTATGTTTTCATAACTAATTTTAGTCAGATTTATCATTATTTTTTAATGAGAATTTTCAACATACTAAATACTATAAAGTTATCGTTTATGTCTTATTAGTTATAAAAGTACTTCAAATCATGAAGTTATCACCTACACCTTATTGGCTATGAAAATACTTTAAAATCAATGAAGTTATCGTTTACGCTTCATGGGTTATGAAAATACTTCAAATCATAAAGTTATCATTTTTGCCTTATTGGTCACGAAAATACTTTAAAATCAACAAAGTTATCACCTATGCCTTACTGGGTATGAAAATACTTCAAATCATAAAGTTATCAACAATGTCTCATTGGCTAATGGAAATACTTCAAAGCATAAAGTTATTGCCAATGTCTTATCAGCTAACGGAAATACTTGAAACCATGGAGTTATTGTCATTGCCTCATCGACTAATGGAAATACTTTAAATCATGAAGTTATTATCAATGTCTTATTACCTAGCAAAAATACTTCAAACTCCTTTCATTGCCTTCCATGTCCCACCGAATGACACCACCAAACCAAACTATCAACATCCGTCAAGAATCAAATCAAGAACACTCTGAGTCAAACTCCACACAGTCTAACATTGGGAGCAAAGCAACAATAAATATTGAGGTCTTTCCATTCCCTTTCTTATTTCATGTCATTTATGCATTCAAATCTATTAAAGTATAAAGTGAGGGTATGCCCTTACTTAAGACATGCACCATTTTTTAGTTAATTAAATTATGTTTTCTTATTTTCTTTTGTATCTTTATCTTTATTAGCTAAGTTTCTCACTTTAAGAGGTTTCTAATGATTGTCAGAATAATTAATAATAGAAGTTTGCATCTACTGAAAATTATGTTCCTATAACACCTGATTGCATATTCAAACCATCACACTTTTGATTTATTATTTTGAGATTACTCCTCAGAGTCTTCAATATCTTGGGTGGCTAATTTTGATCCCACATTAACAATCTCATTTCTCTTTAAAAGTCTAAGATTTGCGGACTCATAGATACCAATCAGTCCTTACTCTTTAAGTCTATTTCTCTTAATTTAGTTTTTTATATGAGATTTATCCATTTTGGACTTTGTTTCCTATTATTCATTTAGGGGGTGATCTTTTATCTATAGGAGGAGATTCCCTAGAGGTTATCTTTTGATTTTAGCACCTTTATTTTTAAAGAAACTTTCCTATTATGCTTCTAGCTACTACAAATTGATCGCCATATTTCTAGGCTTGTATTCTTGAAGTTAAATTAGGGTGTTGGTGGATAGGGGAAGTGTAGGGATTCTAACTGTACCATATCTGATCATCGACCATCCTTGCCTTCAAACATTACTATTATAATTTTCAAAGATCTTATCTCTGAGATATAAGGTAATTCACTTGAATACTAAGAGAATTTTTTACTTTATGTGTCTTAAAAAATTTATTCTTGCCTCGAGAAGTATGAAATATATACTTGACAAGTCAGTTTTGACTAGATGTTCTACATAGGCTAAACATTTATTTATTTTGTGCTTTTAAAGCTCATGCAAATATTTGATTCTTTCATACTGTAGATTTGGTGTAAGTAATATTTTTTATCCATTAATCACTATGGTATTAGAAGATGGTGTTACTCCTTTCTCAGTTAAGAAGGTTGAGCACATGTTCTTTCATTGTTCTCCTTTAGCTCTCGTAGTGTTGGAGGTGAGACTTATAAGATCTAGTTTTGAGTTTAATTTGACATCTTGGAGCTAGGTGAACATCCCGCTAACCCTTCCTTTGGCAAGTTGTAGGTGATCAAAATTGACTTTTGTCTATTGCTTAGCCTTTAAAATATTGATACCTTAGTTTGTGCCAATGGGTTCTCCGCTTCATCATTGAGATTTTGCATAATGAAATTTGGGCAAATTTTGTCTTTACCCCCTTGGTGGGCATGGTCTTTTACCCCTTAGGTGGACTTGATCTTTGCTTACTGGGTGGAAGGCTAGGAGTTAATCCGTATTAGGCAAATGCAGCAACTGGATCAATGGTAGGGCAAGTTATAAATGACCAAAGTTTGACTTTTGCCTATTTGTCAAGTCTTTGGAAGACTGATACCCTAGTTTATACCAATAAAACTCAATTCATCATTGAGCTTTGGCACAATAAATTTTGGCATTTGGCCCCTAGATGTACTCAGCCTTGCCCCTTGAGTAGACTTGATCTTTGCCCCTTAGGAGAAAAATCTCTGCCGGCTAAATAGGAGGCAAAAAATTGATCCATACCAAGCAGGTGGAGCATTGGCTAGATTAATAGTAGTGGCAGTAGCATTAGCAATGCTAAAGGTAGTGAGGCTATTGGTGAAAGTAGAAGCACCATGCATGAGTTCAATAGAGAGAACCCAGCCTGATAGTTGATATTGACTCTAATTGTCCCATGACAATCTTTATTTTGTTATTGAGATTTGACATAATGGTATTTGGCTTTAACCCTTTTGAATGGGTTTAGCCCTTGTTTCCTAGATGGGAGCTCTATGCCCCCATAATGGGAGGTATTTAACCCCTGCATAGAAGATCTTTGCCCCAAGGATGGTGAGTCATTGCCCCTTGAATGGGAGATGAAAAATTGACTCATATTTATGTAGACTCCAATTGTCCTATGATAATGTCATTTACTCTTTCTCTTAATCAATTATTAGCTTTTAGTATTTCTTCTTCTGATATGTGCCCATATTAACTAAGTTTCTTTACTTGGAGGAGAAGTCAAGCCCACCAAATATGCTAGAATTTATGGGATTGATTTTGATAGCCCGAGAGTGACGGAGACCCTGAGGAGTGACCTCGATGTACAAATCAAAGTTTGTTTTAATTTTAATGTGCTATCAAGTATTGTGGGAACATTGACTTTCAACATATGCAAGTTCCTATTGTTAATTATCTCGATAGTTATTAAAATTCTCCTAAAATGAGAAATCTAACTAATAAAATAAAAATATAAAAAGAAAAGAAGAAAATATTGTTTAATTGATTTAAGAAGAGGGTACATGGCTTCAGAATGGACATACCCCCACTTTACATTTGCATAGATTTGATTACATGAATAACATGAGATGAGAAAAGGGAATGGAAAGAGCTTAATTCACTACTACCCTATCCTCTTGTGTTGAACCATGTGGAGTCTGACTAGAATAAATGTTTGGTTTGTAGCATCACCAACGACCTTTGGAATTAGGTGTAGCTTCAAAGTGTGGATGATAGCTTTGGTGTATTGATGATTAACTTCTTTGATTTGGTAGCATCACTAATGACTTATGAGATTGGGTGTAGCTTCAAAGTGTAGCTAACAACTTTGAGTATATTAGTGATTAACTTCTCTCAATTTGGTAGTATCATTAACGACCGATAAGATTGGGTATAGCTTCGAAGGGTACGTCATCAATGGCTTCTGGGGTTGATTAGCTTGAGAGATGCATCATTAATTGCTTATAGGGTGTGTCATCAATTATTTTTGGGGTGTGCCATTAATTATTTTTGGGGTTAAGTAGCTTCAAAGTATGGTCGATAGCTTTGAATATTCTAGTGATTAACTTTCTTGCTTTAGTATCAGCACTAACAACTTATGGGGTTGGGTATAGATTCAAAGTATGACCAATAGCTTTAAACATGTTAACATTTAACTTTTTTTGATTTGGTAGCGTCACCAACTACTTATGGGATTGACTAACGTGAGGGATGTATTATCAACTGCTTATGGGGTTGACTAGCTTAAGGGAAGCATTATCAACTGCTTTTGGGGTTAATTAGCTTCGAAGTATAGCCGACAGCTTTGAGTGTGTTGTCATTTAATTTCCTTTAATTTAGTGATCGACGGTTTGTCTTGGCTTATTGTTGATTGAATTTGGGGCATTGTTGATGGCCTTGGGCTTGTTTTCAACTAAGCTTATTTGAACGAGATATTTCAGCTAATTGACTGAGCAAGTATAAGTCTATCTTTTGTCCAAAATTAATTTAAAGAATGATCAATGGCCCTGACTTATGCTAATCATCTTTGATTTGGTGATCAATAGTCTATCTTGCCTTATTATTGATTGAATTTGAGGTATTGTCAATAACCCTGGGGTTGTTGTTGACCAACTAAGTTTGGATGAGGTATTTCGGCTGATTGACTAATTGAGTGCAAGCATACTCTTTTATCTTGATTTGATTTAAAAGAATGATTGCCAATCTTGGCTTATGCAAGTCATATTTGATTTGGTGATCGATGACCTATCTTGACTTGTTGTTGATTGATTTTGAGGTATTATTTATGGTCGTAGGCTTGTTGTCAATTAACCTTACTTAGATGAGGTATTTTAGCTGATTGACTGAGCGAGTGTGTGTCTACCCTTTGTCTGAATTTGATTTGAAGGAATGATCTGTGTCCTTAGCTTACACTAACCATCTTTGATTTGGTGATTGACGACCTATCTTCACTTGTTGTCAATTGAATTTGAGGTATTATCAATGACTGTAGGCTTGTTATTGACTAAACTGTGTAGACAAGGTATTCTGATTGACTAACTGAGCGAGTGCAAGCCTACCCCTTTGTCTGAATTTGATTTGAAAGAATGATCAATGGCCTTGACTTATGCTAATCATCTTTGATTTGATAATCGATAGCCTATCATGGCTTGTTGTCAATTGAATTTAAGGTATTATCGATGGCCTTGGATTTATTGTCAATTAACCTTGTTTGAATGAGGTATTCCAGATGAATGACAAAGCTAGTGCAAGCCTAGTCCTTTGTTCAAATTTGATTTGAAAGAATGGTCAACGACCTTGTCTTACATCGATCATATTGGATTTGGTGATTGATAGCCTATCTTGGCTTGTTGTTGGTTGAATTTGAGGTATTGTTGATGGCCGTAGGCTTGTTATCGACTAAGCTTATTTAGATAAGGTATTCCAATTGACTAACTAAGCAAATGAAAGCCTATGCCTTTGTTCAAATTTCATTTGAAAGAATGATCAATGACCTAGCATATGTTAATCATCTTCGATTTGGTGATCAATGGCCTATCTTTACTTATTGTTGATTAAATTTGAGGTATTGTCGATGGTTGTAGGCTTGTTGTTGACTAACCTTGTTTGGATGAGGTATTTTTGTTGATTGACTAAGCGAGTGCAAGCCTACACCTTTGTTCGAATTTAATTTGAAAGAATTATCAGCGGTCTTAGTTTATGCTGATCATTTTAATTTGGTGATCAATGGCCAACATTGGCTTGTTGTGGATTGAATTTGAGGTATTGTTGACAACCATAGGCTTCTAACTTTGTTTGGACAAGATATTCTAGCTGACTGACTAAGCGACTGTAAGCTTGCTCTTTGTCCAAATTTGATTTAAATAATGATCACTAGCCTTGGTTTATATAAATTATCTTTGATTTAGTGATCGACGATCTATGATGGCCTATTGTCGATTGAATTTAAGATATTATCAATGGCCATAGGCTTGTTGTTGACTAACATTATCTGGACATGGTATTTTGACTAACTGATTAAGAGAGTACAAGTCTGCCCTTTTGTTAGAATTTAATTTGAAGGAATAATCAACAGCCTTGGCTTATACTAATCATCTTTGATTTGGTGATTGATGGCCTATCTTGGCTTGCTGTTATTGAATTTGAAATATTGCCAATGGTTGTAGGCTTGTTATCAACTAACTTTGTTTAGACAAGGTATTCTAGCAGACTCATTGAGTAAGTGCAAGCCTACTCCTTTGTCTAAATTTAATTTGAAAAAATGATAAGTGGTCTTAGCTTATACTAATCATCTTTAATTTGGTAATTAATGGCCTATATTAGCTTGTTGTCAATTGAATTTGAGATATTATCAATGGTCATAGGCTTGTTGTCGACTAACCCTATTTGGATGAGCTATTTGGGTTGAGTGACAAAGCAAGTGCAAGCCTACCACTTTGTCTGGCTTTGATTTGAAAGAATAATCAATGAGATTGAGTTATGTTGATCATCTTTAATTTGGTGATCAAAGGCCTATGTTGGCTTGTTGTTGATTGAATTTGAGGTATTCTTAAAAGTTGTAGGCTTATTGTCGACTAATCTTATTTAGATGAGGTATTCTAGTTGACTGACTGAGTGAGTGCAGGCTTGCCCTTTGTCCAAATTTGATTTGGAAATGTGACCAGTGGCCTTGGCTTATGTTAATTATCTTCAATTTGGTGATCAACAACATATCTTGGCTTGTTATCAATTAAATTTGAGGTATTGCCAATGGCCATCGGCTTGTTGTCAACTAACCTTGGTTGGATGAGATACTCCAGTTGATTGACTGAGGGCATGCAAGCCTACTCTTTGTTTGAATTTGATTTAAATGAATGATTAGTGGCCTTGGCTTATACTAATCATCTTCAATTTAGTGATCAATAACCTATCTTGGCTTATTATCAATTGGATCTGAGGTATTGTTGATGGTCAGAGGCTTGTTGTCGACTAATCTTATTTTGATGAGGTATTCTGATTAACTGACTGAGTGAGTGCAAGTCTACCCTTTTCTGAATGCTATATGCTAATCATCTTTGATGAGGTATTCTGATTGACTGACTGAGTGAGTGCAAGCCTTGTTGTATGCTAATCATCTTTGATTTGGTAAATCAAGGTCTATCTTGGCTTATTGTCTATTGGGTCTAAAATGTTGTTAATGACTTTGGTGGCATACCCAATAGGCTTGGTTTAACCATGTTTAGTTCTATTCTAGCTAATTTTGATTTAGATTAGGATGACAATATCATCTATTGTTCATAGTCTTGGAGTATTGTTGAAGGTTTAGCACCTAGTGGGACTTAATTTGACCCTATCTAGCTCCATCCGAACTAATCTGGGTCGAGTTTGAGTTTGGTTTGGATTAACTCAATTTAGATTTTTAGTCCAATTCAATTCGAGTCTTAGTCCATTTGATTAATTTAGATCCATTCGGTGATCCATTTGGATCAATTTAATTTTGCTCATTTTAATGTGATTAAGTTATCTTAAGTTAATTAATTTGCATTAATTGATTTGGTTCTAGGGTCCTCGAGTTGTTATGAGGACATTATGATGAGCTAGCAAGTTGACCATAAGTTCAAATTGGCTTTAGAGCTAGACTACAGGTAGGCCCTAAGTTGATTTAGTTGTTGGGTGAGACTGCAAGCTGGCTCTTAATTATTTTAACTTTCTAGTGAGATTGCAAACTGGCCCTAAATCAATTAGTTATCCGACGATATTGTAGGCTAACCATAAACTATTTTTACTTTCAAGCAAGATTGTAGGCTAGTCCTAAATCGTTTTGACTTTTAGGTGAGATCGTATATTGGCTCTAAGTCGATTTGTTATTAGGTGAGACTACAGGCTAACCCTAAATTGGTTTTATCTTTCATTTAAGACCACAAGCTGGCCCTAAGTTAATTGATTATTGGATGAGACTGCAAGTGACCCTAAATTGTTTGACCTTCGGATGAGATCACAGGCTAATCCTAAATCGAATTATTTGCTAGACAAGACTGCAGGTTGTCCCTAAGTCAAATTGGTTATCAGGTAGAGACCATAAGTTGGCCCTAAATCATTTAACTTTTGATCGAGACCACAGGTTGACCTTAAGTTAGTTGGTTGTTGGCTGAGACCATAAGATGGTCCTTAACCATTTGACTTTTAGGTAATACCATAAGCTAGCTCTAAGTTGATTGATTATTGGGTAAGACCGTAGGCTAGCCAAAACCATTTGAATTTTGGACATGATCGTAGGCTAGTCCTAAGTTTAATTAGATATCGGGTGAGATCGAAAATTGGTGCCAAATTGTTTTGATTTTTGAGCAAGACCACAAGCTAGCTTTAAGCCGATTGATTGTTAGATGAGATCATAGGCTGACCTTAAATCGATTTGACTTTCAGACGAGACTGCTAAATAGCCCTAAGTTGATTGGTTATCGAGTGAGACCACAGACTGACTCTAAGCTATTTGACTTTTGGGCAAAACTGCAAGATGACCCTAAATTGGTTGGTTGTCAGTTGAGATTGTAGGCTAGTCCTAAGTCATTTGATTTTCGGACAAGATCACATATTGGCCCTTAATCGGATTGGTTGTCCTACGAGATTGTAAGTTGGCCCTAAACCATTTGACTTTCAGGTAAGATTATAGACTGACTCTAAGTCTGTTGATTGTCAAGCAAAACCACAGGTTAGCCCTAAACTATTAAACTTTTGGGTGAGACCACAGGCTAGCCTTAAACTGTTTGACTTTCAAACAAGATCATAGGCTATTTCTAAGTCGAATAGTTATCGGGTGAGATAAAAAATTGGCCCTAAATCATTTGACTTTCAGACAAGACTGCAAGATGGCTCTAATTCAGTTGATTGTTAGGCAACACCATAGGTTGGCCCAAAATCATCTGACTTTTAGGAGAGACTATAAGTTTGTCCTAAGTCGATTGGTTATTAGATGAGATTGCTAGTTGACCATAAACCATTTTATAATTATATATTTTTTTGTTCTTATTCTTGTTCTTATTCTTGATCTTGTTCTCACTCTCTTCTTCCTTATCAATCCAAGAGATTTTCATCATCGATTCTCCTCCATCATAACACCATAGTGATAAATGAGGCTATGAGTGGCTATGATGGTAGGAGATTCGTCAACATTCTAGATGTCGAGTGCCCACAGTGTTGGTGGAGATCCTCTATCATATGGAGGGCCGCGGATGTTTGTGGTGTTGGTAGAAAACCGTCAACACACAAATGGCCACAGGCGGTCACAATGTTGGTAGAGATCCGCAGCACATGAATGGCCACTAATAGCTATAATGTTGATGGAGATCCGTTAGCACACAGATAGCCACAGTGTTGGTAGAGATTCACTGTCATACAAAGGGCCATGGATGATTGCGGTGTTGATTGGGATCCACCATCATATGGAGAACCTTGAGTGGCCGCAGTGTTGATAGAGATTTATCATCATATGGATGGTCATGGTGTTGGTAGAGATTTGTCGTCATATAGAGGATCGAGGGTGGTCATAGTATTGACAAAATAAAAGAAAGGCTCGTGATAGGGTTTAGATGCCCGATTCTTTCAGATTTGGCCATACAAACTCAGATTGTTGAGAATGTGTGGTGGTTGGTAGAAAACAAAGTCATAGGTGACCACAAGCCTTGAGGAAGATAGGGGGCAGCAGTCACAACAAACACTAGAAAATAAAGACCTCATAAGGGATGAAGAGAAGAATGGATAATAAAAGAAACAATGAAGAAAGTGATGAAATCTTTCATCTCTTTGATTCCTTATTGACACTTTCTTGCTCTCCTCCTACATGGTGAGATCTTTGTAGAACTTCTTCTTGAATTCATGCAGAATTTACCCAAGAATTGTCTATAAATTATTCTCTTTTTTTAAAAAAAATTCATGTATCCTGTCTCTTTTTTTATAAGGCTTTGAGAGGATCTCTAATTTTAATTATTGGGATTTGATCAGGAGATTAATGAGTGTTTTCTTGTCATAAACCCCATATTTGAATTTCAAATGGATATTCTCTGAGATTATACTTTTCTTGTTTTCATTTTTCTAGATTTAAGATTGAACCGGACGTCCGATAGCGAATAGCGTTCGCATAAACAAATTATACCAAACATTCGGTTTGAGCCAGACTTTTGACCGTGAGTAAGGGTTGATTGTACTGGATGTCCGGGTTATAATTGGACATCTATTTGCCACATTAATTTCAGCCTCCCTTTTCAATTGGATCCCTTTCCCTTTTTTTTTTTTAAAAAAAAATTGGGCTCTATTTATCATGAATTGGGTTCAAAGTCCAATTCTAGTTCTTGTCAAACTCAAAATCTAATTTAGGTTATAAAAACTACTTAAACACCTGAAAGTCACAATAGTTTAGAGCCAGCTTATGACCTTGCCTGACAATTAATCAATTTAGGACTAGCCTATGATCCCGCCTAAAAGTTAAAATAGTTTAGGATTAGTCTGTGATCTCGTCCAACAACTAATCAGCTTAGGATTAGTTTACGATCTCACCTAAAAATTAAAATGATTTAGGGTTAGCCTATAACTTCATCCAATAACTAATCGACTTAGGATTAGCTTATGATCTCGTTTGAAAGTTAGTTTGAACTTATGACCAGCTTGTGAACTCACCGTAATTTCATTATGATAGCTTGAAGGCTCTCAAACCAAATCGATTAATACAAATGGATTAAATTAAAGTGAATCAAATTGAATTTCAAATCAAACTCAAACCGAGTTAAGTTTTAAATATTAAATTGAATCAAATCAAACTTGACCCAAGTTAAATTCTGAACATCGACTTGAACTTGGCTCAAATCTAATTTCAAATATCAAATTGAATGAAATCAAACCTAGGTCTAGGTTAAGTTCTAAACATTGAACTAAATTAGGCTTAACTTGAAATTGACTTTGAATTTTAAGTCAGGTCAAAGTAAATCTAAGACAGATCAAACTTGATTGGACTCAAATATGAACCAAAGCACAGATCAAGTCTGATCCGGATAAGTTCAAATAGAACACATGAACCAAAGCACAGATTAAATTTGACTAGCTTCGAAGTGTATAGAACAATAGTTTGCATGTATACAACACAATTTTATTAACACTAGTTAGATGTCAGAGCCATAATTATAGTCAAGAGCCTTACCAAAAAAAAAAAGTAAATTCAATCCCACAAAAGCAATGGTATTGAGATTATATAAACATGACAACACACAGAAGAACTCCAATATTAACAATATTAAAATCAAAGATACAAACAACTTGCTTCACGTCAACAAAAACTAAACTGATCAAAATTTCCTTGCTGCATGAAATATTACTGGATCCTCATTACATGAACCTCTGTAATACTCTCCATATTTGTCGTCAAGAATCCCATTTTGATCATAAACCCACTGTTCTGCATGCTCCATAGAATTTTGTAATTGCTTCCTGAAGTTGTGCTCGTATTCACGCATATTTGGGTAGTATCCTTCGTGCAAAGTGTCAAACTCATCGTAACAGGAAGAGTTGGACCTTGTTAGTACTGGAGCATGTGTTGCCTGGCTAAATCTTGAGTTAGCCATCAAATGCCTTGATTTCATAGTAGCCTGAGTAGCAGGAGCAGAATGATGTACAATAGCTCCACAGTCATTTGGCATGTCTCCTTCCAAAATCCTAAGAACCTGGATGTGCAAATTTCTCATTAAACATACTTTTCACATCACAGTTCGCTTTAAATTAACATGCTTAACAAGATTACTTAGGTACATCTCCTTGGGGAGGAATTTGAAAGAAATATTCAAATTCGAGGGAGTCACTTGTAAATTCTAAAAAGTCAAGAATATATATATATATATATATAAATAAATAATATTGCATGTTTCTTTTCAGGAACTATTTAATTATAGGGAAGATAATAGAAATATGAAGAAGTTATTAGTCTTCATTTTTTACCTACTTTTAAAAGTATTTAGAAGTAGTTCACTTTCGATATTTGATTCGACAAAAATATATTTTGAAAATATAATTATTGATATATAAAGTATTATTTGTTTATATAAATAAAAAATATATTATTATTATATGTGATATTATTAATATTATCATAATTTAAAATATCATTATATTCACTTTTAAAAATTAGTTCAAACTAAATAAAATAAAAATAAGTTTTATTTTTTTTATTTTCATATAGGAAGTAGTTCAAAATGGACTAATCTTTAAGAGCTCATTTAGTAATGGGTCAAAATTAAGATCAATATCAAGACTAATATAAAATACTTTTATAAACTAATATTTTTTATTAAAATTGAACCTACAATAATTTAAATTTTGAAAAATTAATTAATTTTTATAAGAATTTAAATTAATAACATTGTAAAATAATCAATATTATTTTTTAAATAAAAAATAATTTTAAAAAAATACTAATTCTAACCTTGGCCCCAAACTACATAGGATCTAAAAGTTACTTCTATTTAATTAGAAAATAAAAATAGATAAAAGTGATTTTACTTGGGATGATTTCTAACCAACCAACCAAATATGGAAAGAAAGAAGCAATAAACTAAAAAAATAAAGTCTAGCTCTATATTTAAGGGAGTAATATGTTAAAAACCGAAAAATTTTGATAAGTATAGTCGATAAAAATGGAAAATTATAGGGACTAAAGAGACAAATACCCGTATCGCAAGGACTAAATATGTTGACCTATGAAGTATTTACCAACCTTCGACATTCGGGGCCTGGTCTTTGGGTCCGGTAGAATACATAAACTCGAAGCGTAGATCATGCACCCGACCTCTGAGTTAACATAGTTCCCGTTCAGTCGCGAATCGATTAACTCATGTATCATGTCAATCTCCATCAATTCGCGAGCCTACCAAAATTCATTTTAGATCATCAGTAAATATGCTTATTACATATTTACACTTGCAATGCACTTGATGAGATTATTGAATTTAGAAAAAATCATCTATTTTATTATTACTAATAAAACATTAATTATTTTATAATATAAATTTATAAGAAATTACTTCAATTAAAATATTTCATTTTAATTCAAATTAATCGATTATATTAATATAAAAGATCAAATTATTTTTATTTAGTTTTAATTTGAATTACTGATCCACGATTTATAAATAGCACATTTGATAAAAGCTAAATTTTTGAATTTTCAATTTCATACTATCGAACAATTGGTTGTTCATAGAAACTAGAATAAGATGAGTGATTTTTTAAATTAATTTGATAGTTATTCGAATCAAAATTAAACGAGAACAATTTCAACTTTTTATATGAATTTAATCAATACAATTGAATTAAAATAAAATATTATTTAAATTTTTTAATTGATGTGATTTTGTATAAATTTATAATATAAAATGAATAGCTTCTTTCTAATAGTGATAAGGTATATAATTTTCTTCAATTCGCAATGAGATAAGAGATTTTTTGTAAAAAAACTCTTTATTTTAATACAAAAAATTAGGTTATGAATATGATAATTATAAAATGGTATATTTTAAGTGTAAAGATATATGTTTTATGTAAATAAGTTAAGAATAAGATAAGAAAAATTTAAGGAGGTATTAATATAATTAGTAGAAAAAAATTCTAAAATTACACATTTCTACTTCAAATTGCATATACTAACTTTCTCATTTTATCTTTGCATGTAGTTCAAAATTTTGTTCAATTCACCAACGACAAGGGCGACATGTTTTGGTCTTCCTTCAAAACCATCCAGATGCTGAACAACCGTCGAAATTATGGTCATTAAAATTTACGTTAAATACATTGCTGTAAGTATTAAATCAATGTTTGGCAAAATAAACCAATAATAGTTCTACCTAAAAATAAGAAAGAAAAAAGAAAATCATACCCATTGAGGAAGGTATTGTTGGCCATTTGCTCTTGCCAAGTCAATTGTCTTGACACCGCTCACAAGCTCCAACAGCAACACTCCAAATGCGTATACATCGGCCTTTTCTGTGATCTGTCCAGTTTGCGTATATTCTGGCGCTAAATACCTATTCAAACATAAAAAGAAATTTTTAATGCTTTAAATACAGATAAAGTGCATAATTCTAGCTAGATAAATATTGATTAAAATTGAATTAAAAATGATTTTGTAATGGTAATGGTCAATAAGATATGAAGTAAAAATTCTGCGCTTGAATTTCTATGGACGGAGAGGTCCACCCAAAGGTGCCAACAATGCGCGTCTCCTCCGCCGACTGACCGTCAGCTTGCCGCCGTGCTAGCCCAAAATCGCCAACCTACCCCAAAAATCAAGTCAATTAAGGAACTCAAAACAAAGAAAACTAAAAGTTCGCCGTGGGAATCAAACCATTGGCTCAAAATCATGCGTGAGCAGTATATTATTTGGTCTGAGATCGCGATGAACGATGCAGCCGACACGGCAATCCTCGTGGAGGTACCGCAGCCCTCTTGCCGCCCCCACCGCCACTTTCATTCTGCTGTGCCATGCCATCACTTCGCTCGACTTATTTCCTGATTATAAATTCGAATTAAGCACATACGAATACCAGGATATAGCCAACGAACAATACTGTATAATGCTTCGAGACGAAGGAATCACTATAAAGGTGTTTGTCCAGCGAGCCGTTGCAAGCAAATTCGTAAACCAGATGCCAATCGTCATCCATGCAGTAGCCCACAAGCATCACCAGGTTCCGGTGCTGCGCGCAGCTGAGCACCTCCACCTCTGAGCAGAACTCTGCGGCGCCTTGTGCGCTGACCTTCCGGTGCTTCTTCACCGCAACAACCTGCCCGTCCTCCAGAACGCCCTTGTACACCGGCCCGTACCCACCCTCCGACAGGTAATTCCCTGCCGCGAATCCCTCTGTAGCCTTCTCGATCTCTGCATAGCTGAACCTCCTTGGAGGCTTCCCGAATACTGGTGCGGCGTGCTTGCACACGGAGCAGAGTGGCGGGGGGTTCGGCGGCTGCTTTATGGATAATGACACTTCTCGCCGGACACTTGACGTTCTATCAATGGAAGGGCGTGCTCTTAAGGCGGAGGTTGGTCTCTCTGGAATGCCGGGGACGGCGATAGGATGTTCTCTGATGGTCCTCTGAGCACTGCCGAATAGTTGTTCTGTTTTCTGAGGCCTCACCGTCCGCGAGTCCACCGACCGCCTCCCTGGCGGAGTTGCCGACCGGTTTGTTCTTAGGTTCTTCAATAGCGTTTCGTTAAGTCTACGCTCTGTTGGAGTAGATGATCTGTTTATGTTCATCTTCCTTGGTCCCAATTCTCCGGAGTAGTGTTTGGTTCCTGCATGGGGTAATGGCAAATTAGAATAGAAAAACTATTAGCAGCGAAATATGCCTTTCGAATAACACCTATGTTAATATAGCTCACCTCTTATTGGGAGTACTTGAGGTTTTGCCTGCATGGGATCCATGACAAGCTTAGGAACACCATCCATGGCTTGCGTCAAGGTGGTTGCACTGCCGGTTGAGGTACTTTGGGGAGCTAATGAAACCCGGCGCTGCTGCTGTATGTGGTAATTCTCACTGTGCGAGATCCTGGATGGAGCGAGCGGAGACGTGGAGCTCCGAGTGGTGCTGGAACTAGGGGTGGTGCTGGAACTTCTGAAGCTCTCATTGCTGTGAGTGCTGGCTATGGAGTAGCTGTCTTCAATGCTATGGCGTCCGTCTTGAGGCACATCCATTATCACTGGCTTTTCATCAGCTGCCTTCTTCTCTGGTTTCTTCAACCGCAGAATCTTCGGGATCGCGTGGTCCACGAGGATGACGTTGCTGTCCAGCCTCTTCATGCAGCTGTCGCTTTCCTTCTTCAAGCGCCTGCAAGGATACAATATCAGCCATAGTCTCTGTTGCTTGAATTTTCAACAGAAGTAGAACATATCTAACGACTCAATACCTATCAAGGATCACCCAATTTGCTCGATATTCTAGGGCAGAATCTGCAACAACACCGAGCTGAGCTTGCGGGATCAACTTCACCTGTGTTTGCACACTCTTTACATTGCTCCGAGAGCACAACTCATTCATCATCTCCGCGCATACCTCCTTTATCCGGATGATCTCGTTGTCCTGCAATATATTCCCGCTCGCCTCCGCTGTGATCTCCTTGCCCCACTTCTTAAAAAACGCTACACCCACAGGATACCCGAATGAAGCTCAGGAAACTTTATCTACTACCTATCGCCTTTAAAAGCAAAACAAGTTTACATACATGAAATGAATCGTGGAACACTGGACTGCAACATTTGATTCGAACCCAGGGAAACCAGAGCCAAGAGAACCAAAGTATCATCTGGCTGTACTACGTTTCGAACAGCCCATTCAAGGGCGTAGTCGGTGATCTCCTTCCCGCCATCGACCGCCACAAGCACGACGGCCGCCTCCGGCGGAGTTTCCATGCTCTTCCACTGGGCCATTCTTGCGACTCGTCTACCTCATCGCAGGATTCTTTAAGTACGCCATGCGCTTAGAATACCAAGCCTTGACAGCGCCTTTTGGCAAGGAAAGGAAGAGGTCATGGGGCGTTGGGGGCGTTACACTGGGCGGGATTTGGTCGTTTTGGACGATGGTCGGTGTCGGGCTGTCCAAAAGCGACAGGTTGATGATGCAATTGATTTGTGTCTCTAATTGACGAAGGCCAAATTCTAAATAATAATCTATCTGATTGATAGTATCTTATTTGCCCACACAATTTTTGTTAACTGGAATCTTTCGAGCAGACCTGGAATGGATCACGCGGTAAGATTATCGGATCTTTTTTCTTCCAACTAATCATTTGTAATTTGCTTATTTGCGCATAAGATCCGGTAATCTGTGTATTTCTATATGACTCGGTGAAGCAAGTTGACGGATATTGCCTTGGCAGAAATAGAAGATATAGTCGTTTGTAGTTCCTCTTTGTGTAAGAGGCATGTGGATCATTGATTGACTGGAATAATAGTCTAATATCTAGTTGTAACTGTTGTTACCACGGCAATTCGGATCAGACTACCCAAAGCTTGCGCCGAAAATGAATACGAAACCTACGTCTCGATCCAGATCAGTTAGGGCCAAGGCGACTTTAGGCGTATTCAATCAACTCGAAAGACCAAGGTAGCAACCAGGGATGTACCGCAGCAGAGTACGAAGTACAATTGAGCCTTTGGTTTTGTTGTTACCATTATAAATTGCTAGTGTTTGTGTTAAGGATCGTAATGTTCTTCAAATTTGATGATGATACCTTGCTCGCAAAATGACGATGACGCCTGGACGTTTGTGAATGTCAACCCATTGGTGACATACGATCATTCAAGAGGTTGATGATAGTGACGTCAAGATCGTGTAATGATTGAAGATCATCAACAGTTCTAGGAATTATTCAAAATAGCTTTCATTAATATTAAATTGTTAAGTCATTGTGTTCAAATCTAAATTTTTTTTATTGAGAGTTTAGAATGATTTGTTTTAATCTAAAATTATTAATTTGAAAAATATGATCTTTATAGGTTTTTAAGTTAAATGATTCATTTTTATCGCTGGACAAAGTTATTTGAGCTATTGATGTTTATCACACTAATATAGTTCAAAGAAGAAGAATCCTTTAGAGCAAGAGAAGACAAGTCAAATAAAAAGAATTTTCATTGAAATAAAAAGTCTATTACAACCATATAAAAGTGCAAAATGTGAACTTTGAAGACTAAGAAAGAATATTTTTTTTCCCTATATTACGTGGTCGCCCTCTCCTACAACTCAATCTTTTGTCATCCATGAGCTCTCATTCTTAGATTTGGGTTCTCGGGCGACCAACATTGTAGGAGTTGGGCAGGGTACCCAAGCTTTCCTCAAAGTTGTAGACGGCCAGTGGCAACTCCATCTCCATCTCATCGATCATGTTAAGGAAGAGGTTGTGGATCTTGAAGAAACATTCACAATGATGACTTAACGCTCTGTGCTTGTAGTAGAGAACCCTACAAGATATTGGTAAAGTTTACCTTAGTGAGGGCCTATTTGTAGGAAGTTGAGGATTGGAATGAGGATACCCCTTTGTGTCGAGCTTTCTCAACTAACTTGACAAATTTCTTGCTTGCGTGGGCTCATGTTGTCTTGGCAACCAATATTCTTGCTTTCTCAGTAGAGTTTGACCTTTAGGATCACCCCATACATCTCGCTTTGATGAGTTCGGTCTAGATGGAATAAAGCTGTTCTTCTACTTGCATCTCAACCAACTCCAACTAGTATAGAGCCTTAGTCTTGGCAGCCGTAACCAAGTTGCATCCTTCTAGCTGCTAGAGAGGCAACCCAACATAAGAACATCGTCCAACTTTAATAAGAATAGAAAAATCTATCAAACCAAGTTAAACTTAGACCGACAAGGAGATATATGGAAAGTTTACCTCTTTGTGATACTTGGCCATGAGGGTGATAAGAACATTTTTGGACAATAACTAAAGGTTTGAGAGTTATCCTCCCATTGATTCAGGTCCCATAGGATGATTGGACTTCCTAACACTTCCCACTCCGCCATTAGTACCCCTTATGAAGTTTGCCAAACACCCTATTCGAGGTAGCATTAGTGAGGCCGAAGTTGCTAGAACCAGGGGAGAAAATAACAAAAGAAAAATCTAGGATTGGGTACAGTAATGAGTTAACAAACCAAACAGAGCTATGAGAATTTTATATAAAAGAGGAATCTACTGAGCAAATCTATGAGCTAAGCTGCAAATTATCATTCTTTGAAGTTGAACAAGGTAGCTCAGAAGCCCTTCGCCAATGTTCTTAAATTACCAAACACTACTTTATAGTTGAGCTAAGAAGAAGGATCTAACCATGGTTTTAAATATCGGCCGAAATTAAAATATTTCGGTTTCGACTGATGCCAAAACATTTCGAGAATTATTGGTTTCGATTTTAGTACTATTTACATTTAGATATAATATTTAATTTTTTATACTAATTTTATATCATAATTTGTGTTTAGTTCAATTAGTTAAGGCATTAATTTTTTTTCAAGAGGACATGTGTTCGAATCGGATTGATTGTAAATTTTATTTTTTCATATTTAAAATATTTTTTAATCAAAATTTTTTAATTTAATATTTTTAAAAAATATATGTATATAAATTATTTTCACATTTTTTCTATGTTTTTAAATATTTTAAATTTAAAGTCAAAGTTTAGTCAAAAAATTTAAATATAATTTGACCGAAATCAAAACGAAAATGATTTCGTCTGAGACGACCGAAATGTATTGGTTTCTCTGGGTGCTGAAATCGATTCCAAATTTGAAACTTAAAACTATAATTCTAACCACATGACCGCATAAGGAAACTCACCTATGCATACATAGAGAGTGGCCGCACTAGCACACCATTACAATCGCCAAAAACTACATGAAAATGACAAAAAAGCTCTAAAAAAGACAATCACATCCATAGGGGCAACCAAAAGCAAGGAAACTCAAAGAAAAAGAAGAAGAGGTCTCACTCGATATCCTTCACTTGAAAATGATCAGAATATGCTAAAATCATCAGAGGAAATCAACTACACCAAGAGCGTGAAGAAGACATGGTTTTGAAAATTGAAGGCTAGAGAAGAAGGTAAACTTCCTCCTACATGTAGCCTTTATAAGGACACACTTAACCTAGATATGGCCCCAAAGGTCTTGAGAACAATATTTAGCTAGATGACAAGACTGATCCACCTTTGAACATTGAAGTGTCACAAACACGTGGCACTCTTTCGGAGCAACATAAAGAACAAAGAGATGTGAACAATCTCAAATCATAATAGCCTCGAAGCTCACCCTGAGGTGATAATAATAGGAGCCTCAGACCCCCCAATACCTTGTATAGGAACACTACCCAAGGAAATACCATCACAATTGGGAAAACCATCTCCAAGCTGAGAGGGCCCTATTAGGGGAACTGTGGCATAAGCAAAAGAACATACAAGTCAAGGCAAAATTATGGTTATGTTCTAGAACTCAACATGTAAATAATTTTCTTAGAGTATATATTCCCTTTGTTGCTAACCCTCTTACAACACAAATAAGAACTTGGCTACAAGTTTAATACTTGACTGAGGTATAAATATCAGAGTTACAAGTTTCACGTTTGATCCCATACAAAGTTTGATTACAAGTTCAACAATTGATCAAGATATGAAGACTAGAGTAACAAGTTTCGTACTTGATGCTCGTCCTAATTACAATTTCAACACTTGCTTGAGATACAAAGACTAGAGTTACAAGCTTTATGCTTTATGCCTCGATAAGGCTTGGTTGCAAGTTACAAGCTTCGTGTTTGACACTGGACAAAGCTTGATTACAAATTTAACAGTTGACCAAGGTATGAAGATTAGAGTTACAAGCTTTGCACTTGAAACCTGTATAAGGCCTAATTATGAGTTCAACACTAGATAGAGATATGAAGATCAGAGTTACAAGCTTCATCCTTGATGTCCTATAATGCTTGATTATAAGTTCAATACTTAATCGAGGTACAAAAATTATAATTACAAGTTTTGCACTTGATTTCTGGATAAAACCATTGATACATTTGATTACAAGACCCACACTTGATTGTCGGATCCCCAAGATTCAATAATCATTAATACATTTATTTACAAGTTTCACACTTAACAGTCAATACATTTGGTTCTGATGTGTGTGTGTGTGTGTGTATTAGGGGGGTAGGTGTTGGGGGAGGGAGGGGACTAGGTTAGCACTAGAAAGCCCAAATTAGTGCCTCTCAATGATGATTTGCTAGCTCAAAGATAATCTGCTAGCTCGACAAGTGCCTCTTAATGATGATTTGCTAGCCCAAAGCCAATCTGCTAGCTCAACAACTATCTCTCAGCTTGGCATCCACCACAGCTTCTTCTCCAAAGACATGCACATTCCCTCCAAGCACTTCCCCTTGCATGGAACTCATTAAATGCAGATACAAGCATTAATGAGGAGCATTCAATATCAAGATCTTACATCACTTTGGGTACCAATCCCATCATTGAATGAGAATATCACAATCATGAGCTATAAAGAAGTCGAATCCAACTTCCCATCTTTGTGGGATTACCGGCTAATCAATGCTGATAGCGGCCGGAGTAGCCAAGTGAGGATATTTTGACACCTGTGGGTTCCAGATTGACCATCTGGAATAATGAAGACCCTAAAAAGCAATCTCGAATCACAAATTAAAGTTTATTTTAATTTAAAATGTGCTATCAGGTGTTGTGAGAACATGACTTTCAACAATCGCAAAACCTTATTGTTAATTATCTCGATAATTATTAAGAACCTCCTCAAGCAAAAAACTTAGTTGATAAAATAGAGACACAAAAAAAGCATTTAATTTATTGATTTAAGAAAAATGGTACATGACTTAAGTAAGGGTATACCCTCATTTTATAATAAATTTTAACATAGAATTATAGAAAGCATAAAAGGAATAAAGGGAGAAAAAGAGTAGAGAGAATACTTTGATGTGTTCTATTGTCTTGCTTTCTCCTGCACTAGACCACGTGACATTTGATTCAAAACATAGAAGGAAATGAAAAAAATTTGAAGTATTTTCAATAGCTTTGAACATCAATGATAACTTTATGATTTGAAGTATTTCTATTAGTCATAAGGCATAAGCAATAACTTCCTAGACTTTGAAGTATTTTCATAGTCAATAAAGCATTGATGATAACTTCATTTAGGTAGAAGTATTTTTATTAGTCAATAAAATATTTCCATTGGTGATAACTTCATTGATGTTAAAGTATCTCCATGGCTAATAAGACATAGAAAATAACTTCATTGATTTTTGAAGTATTTCCATAACTTACAAGGCATAAGTGATAACTTCTTTGGTTTTGAGGTATTTTCATAGTCGATAAGATACATACAATAACTTCATTATTTGGATAGCATCACTAACGGCTTATGTGGTTGGGCATAGCTTTGAGAATCGTATCATCAACTGTTTTTGAGGTTAACTAGCTTAAAGGGGGCTTTGTCAATTGCTTCTAAGGTTGACTAGCTTGCAAGTCACATCATTAATGGCTTTTGGAGTTGACTATCTTAAAGTGTGACCAACAACTTTGAGTGTATTATTGGTTGACTTTATTAATTTGGTAGTATCATCAATGGCTTAGAGAATTGGGTATAGCTTTGAAGTGTGATCGACAGCTTGGAGCGTATTGGTAATTAACTTCTTTGGTTTGATAGTGTCACCAATAGTTTATGGAATTGGGTATAGCTTTGAAGTGTGATTGAAAACTTAGAATGTATTGGCGACTAACTTCTTTGGTTTGGTTTGAAATATTGCCAATGCTTTTGAGTTGGCTTAGCTTGGCAGATGCATCATTAGCAGCATTTGGTGGGTTAACTAGATTTGAAGTATTACTAAAGACTTTTAAACACACCTACTGAGACTCAGTTTGACCTTATTTAGTTTTATTCAAATTGGTTCTAGTACAAATCAGTGTGGTAATATCACCCATTGTTCATGAGTTTAGAGTATTACGAAAGTTTCAAACACTCTCGATAGGACTCAGTTTGATCCTATTTAGTTCAAGTCTAAGTTTGATTTCATTTAGCTTAAGTCAAGTTTGACCTTATATTGAATCTTTGTCAAGTTCTAGTTTGCTAGAGTTTAGCTTAAGTTCAAGTCAATTTAGTCCAACTTGGTTTCAATTCAAGCTTAGCTGTCTTGGTTCTGTTTTGACTTTGAGCTTAGCTCTATTCAAATTGGATTTGGTTTGAACTTAACTTAATTTTGAATTAACCTATCTCGAGTATGAGTTCATTTAATTTAGGTTAACTCAATTTGGATTTTAGAAGTCCATATTGATTCAAATTTTAGTCTATTTCTTTGGCTAATTTAAGTCTATTTGAGCTAATTTAGCCTTTGTCTATTTATTGTGATTGAGTTATTTCATATTAAAAAAATTTGATGTGAGGGTCCTTGGCTATTTATGATGATTTTAGACTGACTCATAGTTTGGATTCAAATGTGTGAACCTGAAGGTTGACTTAGTTTATAAGCTTAAAAGCTAGCTTAGTACGAGTCTGAAGGCTAAATAGGTGTGAGTCCAAAGACTGACTTAGATGCAAGTCCAAAGGCTAGTAGAGGTGTGAACTCTAAGCTGGTTGAGTGTCAGCTCAAAAGCTACTGAGCCCAAAGGCTAGCTGGGTGTAGCTAAAAAGTTGACTGAGTGCTAGCTTAAAGGCTGGCTTGGATGTGAGCCCGAAGGCTACTTGGGTGTAAGGCTGAAGACTAACAAAGTGTAAGCTCAAAGGCTAGTTAGGTGTGAGTCTGATGCTTGACTAGGCGTGAGCTTGAAGGTTGGTTAGATGCGAGCCTGAAGGCTGGTTGAGTGTGAGCCCAAAGGCTAACTGAGTGCGAGCCCAAATGCTAGCTGAGTGTGAACCCGAACGCTAGCTAGGTGTCAGCTCAATGGCTGGCTAGATATGAGCTTGAAGGCTGGATGAGTGATAGCTTGAAGGATGGTTAAGCGCGAGCTCAAAGGCTGGCTGGGTGTGAGCTTGAAGGTTGGCTAAATGCGAGTCTGAAAGTTAGTTGAGTGTGAACTCGAAGGATGGCTAAATGCAACGAGGATTCGTCATCTTCAAGGGGCCACGGATGGTCGTAGAGGGGTCATGGATTCGCTGTCTTCAACGCCGAGGGTCATGGGTGGTCGTGATATTGTTAAGAGTCCACTGTCACGTCAAAGATCACGGGTAGCCCGATGTCAAAACTTTTTTTAAATTATTTTTGCCAAAATTTCCCTTTTTTGCATAATAATAATTTTTTTTATTTTTTTCTTCCTCAAACCTAGAACTCCATTACTTTATTTTGGACAAATTTTTCTTTTTTTTTCACAACAAGTTTTTTTTTATTTTTTTTCATTTCCCCCCTTCTTTTCTCACAAGCCTTCTTCTGTCTCCTACAATTCTAAACCCTAATGGTTGGAGCTTCTTCATCTTCTTTAAATTTGTGGCTGAACTTAGCCATTTAGGTTTTACAAATTGAGTCCAAATTGAAGTGATTTTTACAATGAAAACCTCTAAGGCTTTTGAAAAGAAAATTTAAACAATCCCATTGTGGAAAATTCAGAAATGCACCTCTCTTTGCGAATGAACCATTGAAAACTACTAAATGATAAGTAAGTTTGACTTTAAAACTTAAATGATCATTTTCCATAAAAAAAAGATAAAAAATAACTAGAACATAAGAAAGTTAATAAATAATGATAATTATGAAAATAAACCATCAGAAATCACAAAATTGTGCAAAACTATAAACAAAAATAGTCAAAAAGTATCTAAAGTTTCCTCTCCCTTGGAGAGGCACTAAGGGAAGTGAACTTTAAGGTAAAATGATAGCCATTTGAGGATGAACTTGATTGACTTTTTCTGATTAGCTTGTTGGTCTCAAACAAATTTGAGAAGGTAATTCTAAGATTGATCTAGGGGACTTGCAAGCCTGCTTGCACCCTTCCAGGAGGTAAGAATTTATAGGAACACACCAAAAATTTTGTGCTTTCTCGTGGTTCATGGATAATTTTGAGAATTTTAAGTGGATCCTTTCCTATTTCTATTCCCTTGAGAAGGTAATTTGGATAAGGTCAGGAGGGATAATGGGAATACACTAAGGACTTATTCTCTCTTGTGATTCAAAGATAGCTTTGAGGGATTTTGGTGCAGTTTTTTTCTACTATTATTCTCGTAAGGAGTTGGGTTTGAAGTTGCCAAGCCAACAAGAATTAGAAAATTGTGATTGAATCCTAGTCTATTTCTATTGGAGCATCTAACGATCATGAAGAATGCATGTTGGGGGATGCAATATGATGGTGGCTATAAGAATGCATGTTTTTGAAAAACAATATTGGCTGTCAACCATTAGATAAGATAAGGGGTTCTTCCAAAAAGGAAGTTGTAAACTAATTTGACCTTTAACAAGCAGAGGTTTTTAAAATTATGTCCTAGGTGGAACACGATTGGGGTTCGATGATGAAGGTGACCACCTGAAATAGCGGAGACCCCGAGGAATGACCTTGAATCACAAATCAAAATTTATTTTATTTTAAAGAGCGCTATCAGGTGTTATAGGAACATGATTTTCAATAGTCACAAGTCTCTATTGTTAATTATCCTGACAATTATCAGGAGCCTCTTAAAGTGAGAAACCTAGCTAATAAAATAGAAATACAAAAAAGAAAAGAAGCAAGCATTTGATTAATTTCAAGAAAGGATACATGGCTTAAACAAGGATATACCCTCACTTTACAATGAATTTCAACATAGAATTATTGAAATCATGAAAGGAATAAAGAAAGAAAAAGAGTGGAGAAGGAGGTTTGTTGTATGTTGCTACCCTACTCCCCCTGCATTGGACCATGTGGCATCCATTCCAAATCATGGAAGGGAATGAGAGAAGCTTGAAGCATTTCTAATAGCTTTGATCATCAGTAACAACTTTGTGATTTGAAGTATTTTTGTTAGCCAATAAAGCATCAGTCAATAACTTCATTGACTTTAAAGTATTTTCATAGTCAATAAGGCATAGGTGATAACTTCGTTTGGGTTGGAATGTTTCTGTTAGCTAATAAGGTGTTGACTATAACTTTGTTGATCTCAAAGTGCTTCTATTGTCAATAAGGCATAGGTAATAACTTCTTTGATTTTAAAGTATTTTTATAGATAATAAAGCAAAGGTGATAACTTTATTTGATTTGGTAATATCACCTATAGCTTATAAGGTTAGGTATAGTTTTGAGAATTGCATTGTCAACTATTTTTGAGATTGACTACCTTGAAGAGTGCGTTGCTAACTGCTTCTAGGGTTGGTTAGCTTGAAGGGACATGTCATCAACTATTTTTGGGGTTGACTAGCTTGAAGGAGCGCATCATCAATTACTACTGAGGTTGATTAGCTTGAAGGGCGCATTGTCAATTACTTTTGGGGTTGACTAGTTTGAAGTGTGGCTAATAGGTTTAAGCGTATTGTTGGTTGGTTTCATTAATTTGATAGTGTCACTAACAGCTTATGAGATTAGGTATAGTTTTAAAGTGTGGTTGATAGCTTTGAGCTTGTTGGTGATTAACTTTTTTGCTTTGGTAGCATCACTAATTGCTTATGGGATTGGGTATAGCTTTAAAGTGTGCTAAAGACTTTTGTAGCACACCCAGTAAGACTCAATTTGACCTTATTTAGTTCTATTTAAACCAATTTTGCTTCAGGTCAGGGAGGTAACATCACCCATTGTTCATGGCCTTGGAATATTGTCGAGGGTTCAACATATGCAGTAGGACTCGGTTTGACCCTATTTAGTTTTGTTGGGACTAATAGAGTTCAAGCCTGAGTTTGATTTTATTTTGCTTGAGTTGAATTTGACCTTATGTTTGACCTTTATCGAGTCTGAATCTGCATCTTCATGGACTTTAATTTAAATTCAAATTAACTTAGTTCAACTTAGTGTCAGTTCAGGCCCAAACAGTCTTGATTCTAGTTTGACTTTGAGTTTTTAGTTTGGACTTGATTTAACCCAATTAGGATTTTATTTAATATTAGTTCAATCTAGTTTGAATTTGATTTGAACTCAACCTGATTTTAAATTAACCTATCTTGAGTCTGATTAAGGTTGAGTCTGAGCCTTTTTGATTTAGGTTAAACCAATTTGCATTTTTTGGAGTCCAACTTGATTTAGATTTTAGTCTATTTATTTGATCATTTTAGGTTCATTTCAATCAACTTGACCTTTGTCCATTTGTTGTGATTGAGTTACTTTACATTAATAAATTTGATTTAAAGGTTTTTGGCTATCTATGATAATTTAGGCAAACTCGTAGCCTAGCTTTAAATATGCAAACCCAAAGGTTGGCTTAGTTTGTGAGCTCGAAGGTTAGCTTTTTATGAGCCCAAGGGTTGACTAGGTGTGAGTTTGAAAATGGCTTAGATGTGAGCCTAAAGGCTGGCTAAGTATGAGCCTGAAGGCTAGTTGAGTACAATCCCAAAAGCTGACATAATACGAGCCTGAAGGCTAGTTTGGATGCGAGCCCGAAGGCTTGCTGAGTGTGGGTCTAAATACTAGCTTGGACATAAGCCAGAAGGCTGGCTAAGTATGAGCCCAATGGCCAGCTAGAAATGAGCAAAATGTTGGTTGAGTGGGAGCCCAAAGGTTGGCTGAGTGCAAGCTCGAAGGCTAGTTAAGTGCAAGTACAAAGGATGGCTAAGATGCAAGCCCGAATGCTAGCTAAGAACAAGTCTGAAGGCTAGCTAAGTAGGAGCTTGAAAGCTGGGTTGGATGTGAGCTCGAATGCTGGCTTGGATGCAAACTAAGGCTGACTGAGTACGAGTCTGAATACTGATTGATTATGAGCCTGAAGGCTGGCTGAATTAAGCTTGAAGGTTGGTTGAGTATGAACTTGAAGGCTGGCATAGTACAAACTTAAAGGCTGGCTTGGAGGTGAGCCTAAAGGCTGGCTAGGTACAAGCCCGAAGGATGGCTAGATGCAAGCTCAAAGACTGATTGAGTGTGAACCCAATGACAAGCTAAGTGTAAGCCCGAACGTTGATTGAGTACGAGCATGAAGGCTAGCTAAGATGTGAGCTAGAAATATAGTTGAGTGTGATTTTGAAGGCTGGCTAAGTGCGAGTTCGAAGGTTGGCTAAGTGCGAGTTAGAAGGCTCGCTAAGTGCAAGTTCAAAGGCTAGGTAAGTGCGAGCTAGAAGGCTAACTAAGTGCGAGTTCGGAGGCTATCTTAAATATGAGCTCGAAGGCTGGCTTAGATATAAGCCATAAGACTAGCTAAGTGTGAGATTGAAGACTAACTAATTATGAGCCCGAAGGCTAGCTAAAGATAAGCCCAAAGGTTAACTTAATGCGAGCTTGAAGCCTAGCTTAGTGCAAGCCTAAATGTTGGCTGGGTGTGAGCCCAAGGCTAACTTAGTGTAAGCCCAAAGGCTAGCTGTATATGAGACCAAAAGCTAGCTTCATGCAAGCCCGAAGGCTGGTTGGGTGTGAATGTGAAGATTGGCTGAGTGCGAGCTCGAAGGCTAGTTGAGTGTGACCTTGAAGGCTAGCTTGAATGAGAGCCCAAAGTTTGGCTGAGTGTAAGCCTAAAAGCTAGTTAGATGCAAACTCGAAGGCTGGCTAAGTGTGAGCTTGAAGATTAACTAGATGTGAGCCCGAAGGCAGTGTCCAAAGAGGTGGATGGCAACCTTCATGCAGGCTAGAGGAGGCTCGGATAGTGTGGAGGTGGCTACATGAGGAAGGTTAGGCAAAGCTAGGGTTTCACTAGTGATGGTGGCAACTTGATCGGCATGTGGCTTGAGGACGAAGGTAGTGCATGGGCGTGACTTGAGGCGATAAGGGTGGCTTGGGCCTCAGGATCGAAGGCTGCGCAAAAGAAAAGGAGGCTGGAGGTGGCTTGCAAGCAACCAATAGCAGTGATGGCCGATAGCTTAGTGTGGCTACAGGGAAGGGCTAGAGGAGCAAGGCAGGGCAACTTGGTGGTCTTATGAGAGAGGAGGAAAATAGGAAAAGAGTGAAAGAAAAAAAAGGAAAGAGAATGAAATTAAGTTCAAAATTTTACCTTTGTAGTCTTTGATTTCTCTTGACGAACTTTTTTAATGATGGCCTTTCAATCCTCTCCCATTTTGTTCTAATCTCTGTTCGCTGATTTGTAGATTTCACGGGTTTTATAGGTTCATGAAGATTAGATCGATCTTCATGAAAAATTTTAAACTTGTGATGATTTATTGTCTTAAATTGGTTATAAATGTGGTTGGATTGGATGAATGTTTGGTCTGAAATTGGATAAGTCCCTGGGGGACTATAGATGAGTTTATCTACCGTAAGTTTAAAGAATGTACTCATCTTGGATATTGAAATTATAAAGGGGTTATTTATAATTTTTTTAAAAAATAGGACTAAATTATAATTTTATAAATTTTAAAGGGTTTTTTTACAAAAGAACATGTTTATAAAGTTTTAAAACTCTCAGAGTTCTTTCTGAATAAAATTTGGACTTGTTCATTAATAATAATTTTTGAAGGATTTATTTACAAAAGGTTAAAATTCTAGGGACTTATTTGTAAGTAAAAAAATTTAGAGGGGTTTATTCACAAACCCTGGATTTTGTACGGACCAAATTATAATTACCTATCTTTTGAAGTGTTTATTTACAAATCCTAAATTTTGCAGGACTAATTTGTAATTTTAGAATTTTATAAAATTTTCTGTAAAATTCTTATTCCAGGGACCTATTTGTAAGAAAAATCTGACCAAAAACCCATTTATGAATATTTATTTATTTCAAGGGTTTATTTCTTGTATTTTGTCATTTTCGCATAAGTTTTAGATGAATTTTGTGCTCAATTCTAGTCCAAAAATTTAACCCACTCAGCCCCTTTGAATTAAACTTAATTAGAGCCTGAATTGCCTAATGATTCAAGTCCAAATCAAGCTCAAATTTTGATCAAATTTGGACATGATTTAAGTCTGACTGAAATCCAATTTGAGTCACAATTTAATGGCATTCTCAATTTTAATCATATTTCAATTACATTTAATTGTAGAAAAAATTACCTCAAATAAATTGCCCTTTTTGTATTCTCTTCTAGAGTTATGGTGAGAGAAGAGGGTGCAAATAATTTTCGAGTACTTCTCCCTACATCAACATTTTAGGAGTTAACTATATGGGTTTGAATTACTACACAAGTGTGGATATAGATTACTATGTAAAAGTGGACTTAGTTTGCCACGTAAAAATATACTTAATTTATCACAAGAAGTAGACTTAGATTGTTATATGAAAGTAGACTTAGGTTGCCACATGGGAGTGAACTTAAATTGCAGTATGAAAGTAGACTTAGTTTGCTACGTGAAAGTACCCTTAGTTTGTCTCATAAAAGTGGACTTGGTTTTCCACGTAGAAGTGGACTTAAGTTATTACATGAAAATAAACTTGGTTTGCCACATAAAAGTGGACTTAAGTTGTCATGTGAAACTAAACTTAGTTTGCTATTTAAAGAGGGGTTTAATTGCCATTCAAGATAGACTTCAATTTACCACTTGAAAGTAGGCTTAGTTTACTACATAAAAGTGGATTTGATTTGCCATAATAGATAGACTTGATTTTCCATACAAATAAGAGCTTGACGCTACGAAAAATAGACTTAGTTTGCCATCTAAATGCGAGCTTGATCACCATGCAAAATGGACTTTATTTAGCTAGTTTCCAAAGTGGCTACTTTGATTTTACTATGTTAGAGAATATGTTTGACTTTTTAATTCTCATAATTGAGGTATTTGATTTTACCATTTTGGAGGTAAATTCGATTTTACAACCTTGGAGGTGGTGAGCTTGATTTCACTATATTGGAAATGATAAGCTTGATTTCACTATATTGGAGGTGATAAGCTTTGTTTTGCCACTTCAGGGTAGCATGTTTGACTTTAACACTATATAAGTAGCCTATTTGAATTCTTTGACAAGGATTTTATGACTTTTGACTTGATCTATTCATTATGAAAGCAACAAGAAACATCTTATATGTTAGTTTTCTTTGAATGCCATGATGATATATATCTCCTAGGTAAAGTCAAGTCCTCTCTCATTCAAATGCTTAACAAAAGCATGTTGCTAAAGCATTTGAAGTGGACAATCAATCCATTAGGTTAATACCAAGTAAAATCCTTATTTTTCACTATTAAGAGGTTGCAGACAAGAAAATCAAAACTCTCTTATTAAATACTCACGAAGGAAGCATGTAGCCAAGGCTTCAAAAATACCAAAAGAGGTGATCAGTGGTTCTTCCTCGCCTCAAAATACTAGGGGCAAGTAAAATTCTCCTTCCTAATATTCCTTACCATCTTCTTTTATGGGACAATAGGTCCTAATGTTCGATTGAGCTTTCCCAATGGATGCTTAGGCAATATGCCACCTGACATCATTATGTATTTTGGAAGAAAGCTGTTGCATATACTCATATGCTTTAGATGTGAGCATTTTCCATTTTCTTCCTTGAATAGAATAGCAAAGGAGAGTGGTACTTATTTTTGAGGAAAACATTCTATTTTTATCAAAAGGAGTTTCATTTTTCCTTTTTATGGATTAGAGCCTTTGCATCCACAATGTAAAGACTATCACTTGACAATGGATGAGAGAAGAGATCCCAACCTATGTTGGAGTGGTCATAGAATCAAAAGATTTGGGGGGAGATATGCCCCCAGTTTTGATCACTTTTAGGTAGTGGTCTATGGCTTGATTAGTTAGTTTAACCAATTTGACTTTGATTTCTTGGAGGGCTATCTTAAATGCCACATTGAAGCTTCTTCACCTTGTTGTTCATACCATACCTTGGTAAGATAAAAAATAAAGTAAAAGGTTGCTATTTTTATGAGACTTGTCTCCTATAATGCCATATTGACATGCTAGAGTAGGACAGGTTGTGGCAGTCAGTTGACTCAATGAGCAGACGCTTTGATCGATGCTTGTTGAGTTGCTATACTTCAAGCTAATAGTTTATATTCTAGATGCTAAATTGGTACATGAGCTTTGAAAGAAGTTACCTTATGAAGTGATGTTTTCTCTCTATTTTAATTTTATTATGATGTTGGAAGAAGCAAATGAAGCAAAGCATATGTGTTTGTATTTTTTTTGAAAGAAAAATTTCTATAGATTTATTAGTTCAAAAATATTTTACTATACAGGGGATATATCTTTCCATCTTCAATTAAGGCTTCTTACTTGGTAAGGTCTGTTGAAGTTTAAGGATAATTTTGGCCTCAAAAGGTGGTAAGACACCAATTGATCTCCCCTTATACTTTTTTTCTAGTGTAATATTTTCTTTGAGAACCTTTTTTTTTTGGGCGATTTCATTACTTTCACCATGTTCTTATTGGTTAGTTACTTTTTTGACTTTGACTTTGATCTCAGATGCCTGTTAGCCTCAATTTCTAAGATCTATACACCCACAGATGCTAATTGGTACTTACTTTTTGGATGATCTTTCTTGGTTGATAATAGACTCAGTACTCCTAATTTTGGCATGTGATCCAATTTTCTCTCCCTTAATATTTTTTCTTTCATTTATTTATTTATTTTTTTCATTTAGTAATCTCATTCCTCTTTTAAAGATCAAAGGTTTGTGGACTTGTGGATGCCAATTGGTTCTTACTTTTTGAGTATGTCTCTCTTGGCTTAGTTTTCCATATGGAACCTATCTATTTAGAACTTTGTTTTTTATTCTTCTTTTTTTTTTAAAAAAAGGGGTGATTTTTTGCCTCTAGAAGGAGATCGCTGAGAGGTTATCTTTCGATCTTAGCACTTTTATCTTTGAAGCAACTTTTCTAATAGGATTTTTAACTTGCAGATTTGTCACCATATTTTCAAGCTTGCATTCCTAAAGTTAACTTAGGGTGTTGGTAGATGGGGGAGGTACTGGGATTCCAACTCCACCATATTTCATCATCGACCATCCTTGACTTCATTAACCTTTCATTTTCAGAGATCTTATCTATAAGATAGAAGGTATGTCACCTAAATACTAAGAAATTTTTTTATTTTATTTTTCTTAGTGAATTTTTTTGTTTTATATTTTACCTCGAGAAGTATGGAATGCACACTTGACTAACTAGTTTTGAAGTGACTAGACATTCCATCATAGGCTAGATATCTTTTTTGCGTGTGATTTTGAAGCTCATGCAACTATTAGACTCTTCTATGTAGACTTGGTATGAGCATTCTTCTTTTCGGATTTATTTGCTTGTCCATTAATTAATCTAGCAAAGATGATATTGCTCCTTTCTTAGCTGAAGGTTGAACACATGTTCTTCCGTTATTCTCCTTTCGCTCTTGTAGCATTGGAGATGAGGATTGTAGAATCTAGCTTTAGGTTCAGTTCTACATCCTGAAGTCGACTGAATGTCCCATTGATCCTTCCTCTGAAAAGTTATAGGTAGTCAAAACTATCTTTTGCCTATTGCTTAGTCTTTGAAAGACTGATGTCTTGATTTGTGCTAATGAAATCTCTATTTCATCATCAAGATTTAACATAATGAAATTTGACATTTGCCACTGGGGCGAACTCGGTCTTTGTCCCCTTGGTGGACTTGGTCTTTTGCCCCTAGGGTAGACTTGGTCTTATGCCCCCGGGATGAACTTGATCTTTTGCTCCTTGGATGGACTTGATCTTTTACTCATTAGGTGGACTTGATCTTTACCCATAGGATGAGAGGCAAGGGGCAGATCTATACTGGATAAGTGGAGCAATAACTGGATCAATGGTAGTATTAGCTATGCTATAAGTAGTAATGCTATTAGTGAAAGCAGAAACACCATGCTAAATTGGATGGAGTTAGACATACCCTAATGGCTGATATGAACTCTATTTGCCCCTATGACGATTATTATATTGTCATCAAGGTTTTATATAATGGCATTTGGACTTAGCTCCTTTAAAGGGGTTTGGAGCTTGCTCTTTAAATGGGAGGTCCTTTCCCTAGATAGGAGGTCTCTGTCCCCTGAATGAGAGGTCTTTGCTTCCAGAGTGGACTTGGTTATTGCCTATTTGGTGGGAGGCAAGGGGTTGATCCATACTTATATGGACTCCAATTTCTCCTATGGTGATCGTAGGTTTATAAAGTGTACTGCAATTTTTTTCCCCATAGTGATTGTTGGTTGACGAAGTGTGCCGTAAACCTTTCACTAAGGATAATGGTGTGGATTGGGGCAGAAGCGCCACTTGATGATGCCATTTTCCTTTATCTCAATCAATTATTAGCTTTTAACTTTTCTTCTTCTAATATGTCTCCTTTTCAACTAGGTTTCTCTACTTAGAGGAGAAGTCAAACCCAACTGGGTATGTCAAAAATTGTAGAATTGAAGTTGACCACTCAAGCAGAGACCCCAATGAGTGACCTTAAATCACAAATCAAATTTTATTTTAATTTAAAGTGTGCTATCAGGAGTTGTAAAAATATGACTTTCAATAGGTATCAGTCCCTATTGTTAATTATTTTGATAATTGTTATGAATCTTTTAAAGTGAGAAACCTACATAATAAAATAGAAACACAAAATAGAAAAGAAGAAACCATTAGATTGATTTTAAGAAAGGATATATGACTTAAGTAAGGGTATACACTCACTTTACAATAAATTTCAATATAGAATTATTGAAAGCATGAAAGGAATAAAGAAAGAGAAAGAGTGGAGAAGAAGCTTTGCTGTGTGCTGCTACCTTACTCCCCTCGAGTTGGACTATATAGTGTCTGTCTTGGATCGTGAAAGGAAATTGGAGAAGCTTGAAATATTTCTAATATCTTTGAGCATTGCAATAACTTTATGATTTGAAATATTTTTGTTAGCTAATAAGGCATTGGTGATAAGTTCACCAACCTTGAAGTATTTTCATAACCAATAATGTATGGGCGATAACTTCATTTGGATTGGAGTGCTTCTATTAGCCAATAAAGTATTGGCGATAATTTCGTTGACCTCGAAGTGTTTCCATAGCTAATAAAATGTAGGTGATAATGTCTTTAATTTTAAAGTATTTCCATAGCTGATAAGGCATTGGCGATAACTTTATTTAGTTTGGTAGCATCACCAATAGCTTATAAGGTTGGGTATAGCTTTGAGAATCATATCGTCTATTTTTTGGGATTGACTAGGTTAAAGGGTGCATTGTCAACTGCTTTTGGGGTTGGCAAGTTTGAAGAGTACGTCGCCAATTGCTTTTGGGGTTGGCTAGCTTGAAAGGGCACGTTGTCAACTGCTTTTAGGGTTGACTAACTTGAAGGAGTGCATTGTCAATTGCTTCTGTGGTTGACTAACTTAAAGGGCATGTCATCAACTACTACTGAGATTGACTAGCTTGAAGTGTGACCAATAGGTTTGAGCGTACTATTGGTTGACTTCATTAATTTGGTAGTGTCACCAATAACTTATGAGATTGGATATAGCTTTGAAATATGGCCGACAACTTTGAGCGTGTTGGCGATTAACTTTTTTGCTTTGGTAGTGTCACCAACAACTTATGAGGTTGGGCATAGCTTTGAAGTGTATTAAAAACTTTTGTAGCACACCTAACGAGACTCAATATGACCTTGTTTAGTTCTATTTGAGCCAATTTTGGTTTAGGTCAGGGAGGTAACATTACTTGTTGTTCATGGTCTTGGAATATTGTCGAGGGTTCAATATATGTAGTGGGACTCAGTTTGACCCTGTTCAATTTTATTGGGACTAAAATAGTTCAAATCTGAGTTTGATTTTATTTGACTTGAGTCGAATTTGATCTTATGTTAAACCTTTATCGAGTTTGAGTCTACATTTTCATGGACTTTAATTTAAATTCAAATTAACTTAGTTCAACTTGGTGTCAATTCAGGCTCAAGTTGGCTTATTATGGTTTGACTTTGAGTTTTTAGTTTAGACATGATTTAACCCAATTATGATTTGATTTGAGCTTAGTTTAATCCAGATTGAGTTTGATTTAAGCTCAACTTAATTTTAAATTAACCTATCTTGAGTCTGATTAGGGTTGAGTCTAAGTTTATTTGGTTTAAGTTAACTCAATTTGGATTTTTCTTTTAGGGTCCAGCTTGATTTAGATTTTAGTTCATTTATTGATCAATTTAGGCCCATTTGAGTTAACTTGGTCTTTGTCTATTTGTTGTGATTAAGTTACTTTACATTAATCAATTTGATTTAAGGGTCCTTGATTTTATGTGATAATTTTAAGCAAACCCTAGCTTGGCTTTAAATATGCCAAACCTGAAGGTTGGCCTAGTTCATGAGCTTAGATGAGAGTCGAAAGGCTGGCTAAGTGTTAGCCCAAAGGCTGGCGAAGTGCAATCCCAACGACTGGTTGATTGTAAGCCTGAAGGCTGGCTTGAATGCGAACCTGAGGGTTGGCTGAGTGCGAGCCCGAAGGTTGACCTAGTGTGAGCCTTAAGGCTAGCTGAGTGTGAGTTTGGAGGTTGGCTTGGATGTGAGGCTAAAGGATGGCTAAGTACGAACTCGAAGGTTGGCTAGATTCGAGTCTGAAGGTTAGCAGAGTGCGAGCCTGAATGCTGTTTGAGTACGAGCCCGGAGGCTGGCTGAGTATGAGGTCGAAGGCTAGGTAAATGTAAGCCCCAAGGTTGACTCAGATGTGAGCCCAGAGGCTAACTGAGTGTGAGCTTGAAAACTAGCTGAGTGCAAGCCTGAAGGCTAGCTGAGTGTGAGCCTGAAGATTAGCTGAGTGTGAACCTAAAGCTTACTTTGGATGTGAACCTAAAGGCTGGCTTGGATGTGAGGCCGAAGGTTAGCTGAATGCGAACCTGAAGGCTGGCTTGGATGCGAATTCGAAAGCTAGCTAAATATGAGCCTAAAGGCTGGTTGAGTGCGAGCCTGAGAGGTGGTTTAGTGCGAGCTCGAAGGTTGGCTAGGTGCAAGCCCGAGGGCTAGTTGAGTGCAAGGCCAAAGGCTAGTTAAAAGTGTGCCTTGAAGGCTAGCTTGGATGTGAGCCCAAAGGCTTACTAAGTATGAGCCGGAAGGCTGACTTCAATGTGAGTTCAAAGGCTGGTTGAGAATAAGCTCGAAGACTGATTAAGTGTGAGCCCAAAGACTTACTTGTGCGAGCTCAAAGACTAGCCGAGTGTGAGTTTGAAGGCTGACTTGATGGGATGAGGATTCATCATTTTTGAGGGGTCGTAAGTGGCTATAGTAGGGGCATGGTTTCACTATCTTCATCGCTGTCTTCAAGGGGCCACGGGTGGTTGTGATGTTGAAAACTCTTTTTTTCCGAATTTTTCTTTTTTATCTTTTTTTACACAATAAATTTTTTTATACCTTTTTCTCTTTCTTCTTCTCCCTCAAACCCAAAACTTCACTCCTCTATTTTAGCTAGATTTTTTTTGGGCCAATAAGTTTTTTTTTTATTTTCCCCCTTATCTTCAAGCTCTTCCCCTTTGTTCTCTTCATGAAGTACAACTGAGCTCGAGTGGCTCAGTTTTCTCTTCAATTGGATCTGACCGTTTCCTGCTGGATCTAGACTTTCTCCCCTAACTGTGAGGCAAAGCTCATCATCTCATGGTTAGATCAATCTAGATTTGGCTGAATCCAGTCCCGATCAACATCAGTTCACTACGAGCCTCAAGCAACTGGCGGTAAGCTCAGAGAGGTGTCCAAAGAGGCAGACAATGACCTTCATGCAGCTAGAGGAGGCTCAAATAGCATGGAGGGCGGCTGTGCGGGGAAGGTCAAGCGGTGCTAGGGTTTCATGGGCGAATGGTGGTAGCTCAGCTAACGAGTGGCTCGAGAATGGAGGTAGTGCACGAGTGTGACCTGAGGTGATGAGGGTGGCTCGGGCATCAGGATCAGAGGCTATATAGAAGAAAAATAGGCCGGAGGTGGCTTGCAGGCTAGCGATGGCGGTGATGGCCGACAGCTCAAGATCGCTATGGGGAAGGGCTAGAGGAGCAGGGCAGAGCACCTTAGTGGTCCTATGGGAGAGGAGGAGAATAGGCAGAGAGCAGAGAAAAAAAAGAAAGAAAATGAAGCTAAGTTTGAAATTTTACCTCTTTAGTATTTGATTTCTCTTGATAAACTTCTTCGATGATGGCCTTCTAGTCCTCTCTCATTTTATTATGATCTCTATTCTATGATTTGCAGGTTCCATAGATTTTTATAGGTCCATGAAGATCAGATTGATCTTCATTCAAAATTTTAAACTTATGATAATTTGTTATTTTGAATTGGTTATGAATATGATTCGATTGAATAAGGATGTTTGGTTTGAAAGTGGATGAGTCCATGGAGGGCTGTAGATAAGTTTACCTACTATAAGTTTGAAAGATGTATTCACCTTGAATACTAAAATTATTGAGTTATTTGCAAATTTTTTTTTTAAAATTAGACTAAATTATAATTTTATGAATTTCAAGAGTTTTTTATAAAAGAACTTATTTATAATGTTTTGAAACTTTCTGAGCCATTTTTGAATAAAATTTGGACTTGTTCATAAATAAAATTTTTTTGAGAGATTTATTTACAAAAAGTTAAAATTTTAGGGGCTTATTTACAAATAAAAATTTGGAGGAATTTATTCATAAATCTTGGATTTCATAAGGACCGAATTATAATTATTGATTATTTGAAGGGTTATTTGCAAACCCTAATTTTTGTGGGATTGATTTATAATTTTAAATTTTTATTAGAACTTTTTATAAAATTTTTATTTTAAGAACTTATTGGTAAGAAAAAATTTGGCCGATAACCCATTTATGAAGATTTATTTAATCCAAGGGTATATTTATAAAATTTTTATATTTTATCATTTTGACATAAGTTTTAGATGAATTTTGGGTCTAATTTTAGTCTAAAAATTCAGCCCACTCAGTCATTTGGATTAGGCCTAATTAAAGTCTAAATTTTTCAATGATTTAGGTTCAAATTGAGCTCAATATTTAATCAAATTTGAATGTAATTTAAGTTTAACTGAGACCCATATTTGAGATATAATTTGTTGACATACAAGTTTTAATTTTAATCATATTCTAATTAAATTTGATTGTGGCAAAAATCACCTCAAATAAGATCACTTTTGCTAGTTGCTTGCGTTCCATGGTTGAATTTGACGGGACGCAATTGGTGCTATTCTTGTTGAAGGAAAAATGAGGGGCTTGACCACCATGATGAGTTCTTAAGTAGCTTCAAAGGTCTTTTGTGACTCCTTCACAATGGGACATGATTGACACTTTTTTTGCCACTGATCATTTGCTTTTTGTATTGGATGAGAGTGAGACTAGGGAGTTGGTCATCATGCTAAGGCTCGACTTTTGATGCTTATTCATGATCAGACATGATGTATCTTGTTGGTGTTTAGGCGTTAGTGTAAATCCCCCTTTTATTTTCCTCATATTCCTTTCTTCTTTTTCTCACTCTTTTTTTATCGTGTAGATGCCAATGATTTGGCACCTACATCCATTCATGCACCAAGTTTCTAGTGCCTACTTTTGTGAGATTTTTTTTTTAGGTACCAAGGCATTGGAGCCTTTCCCAAGTAGAGCTCTAGCCTCCTAGAGCCTTTTTTGTTGAGGGTGCTAGCTTGATGGGGTCTTCTCGTAAGTGTCTCTCCCTCCTATTTAATAGATAGAAGCATGGAAAAGTTTTTTTTTTTGCGGTACCAATAGGATGAATTGCTTGATAAACTTGTCTGCTAAATCATCAAAGCAATGTATCTAGTGATTCGACAACTCGACATACCAAGCTTTGACCAGCCCTTGTAGTGTCATAGAAAAGGCTTTACACATTATTAAATCCCATGCCCCTACATCATTATGGCATTTCGAAATGTGCTAATGTGATCTACAAGGTCTTTTGTGCCATTATATACTTCAAATGGATGTTGGCAAGACTTTGATTGCAAATAGTTCATAGGTTATTTCAAAAATTAACATTGTATTATTCCTAGATTGGTACGAAGGTGGGGTCTCAAGGATCTTTCTCTAAGTTAATAGTGTTTTGACATCTCTATAACTCCTTGCGTCACCCCACGTTGACACCAAGCTAGCCTAGTTGTAACATATGGCTTGGTTCACTGGGTTATATGTAGGATTGGATGCCTAGGTTTGCCTTGAAGCTCTGTAGGGTGGCCAAACCTTAGCGGACTGACCTTGATGGTGTTCAAGGTGTTGCGCTTTGTGAGTTGCATGCTGATATGCCTATCCCTAGGGGTTAAGGGTTCTTTAGTATTGCATTACAAGAGAAGCTTGTTGAAACTATGCTTGGTTCTGCAACTGCTGTGTTTGAAGGTTCTTAAGATTCTGCATTGTCTGAGTTTGAGCCTACAACATTTGAGTCATGTATTGTAATATATTCGCTAAGTTTTGAAACTCCTACCAACTAACCATGTTAATAAGGTTTGTCATTGGTACTTCAATCATTGAAACACACTGGGCTTTTTGGTCCTGAGAAGGAATCACAATTTGATGTGCCGAGATGGCTTATTTTCATTACTCACTAAATTCTCTGGAGGAAGCATTGTGAGACTTAGCAAGTGCGTGCTCGTACGATCCCCCATCCTAATTTTTTGATGTAGCTATTCTCAATGATCATGGAGGCATTACCAATGGGTCACCAGAGATTTTCCACGTTAACAGTGGGAATGATGGAGTATATTTCAATTAAAGCACTAATTGCTGATGGAATCTAGTTTACCACTGGTCCAATTTGAGAATATTCTTGAGATCTTGATTTGTTAGGGTAGCTCTTGCTGCGATTTGTAAGAACAGAAACTGTGAATGAAACTTTGAGAGTTTTTTGACAATAGCCCTTCCGACACTCAAGTTAATAGCTTACCAGTAGATCATATAATCAAAAGGATTACAATAAAGAAAATGACATTAGACTTACAACCATTTTGGCTGTCCCTTTTATATCAATTTTTCTCTGTGATTATTGTGATCTAGGCCCGGATTTTAGCCATGATCCTCACTTTGTATTACGTCTCAATTTTTTATCCTTTGACTGAGTATTGGATTGAGTTTTTTCATTTGTAGTTTGTTCATCATAAAAGAAACATAATGAGTTTCACCACACTTCAGTGGTGGCATGGGTCATCTTTCCAGTAGTTCAGAGACGAGGGTTTCGAGCTTTGGTACCTGGGCGAGGCTCGATTGATTTCGCTTCAGCTTTGAGTTGATTTTGATTTGTGTATATCTTATAAGCATTCACGAAAGCAGTTTACTGTACCAACAAGGACAAAGTGAACTAAGATTCATTTAAATAAAAACTTCGGAGAACCAATGGGATATGAACATGCCCAGAGACAATAACAAACACAGCAAGGAGAGCATCCATCTTTTCTTATTAAATAATGTTTGGAATCAGAAGATGTTTATTTGGTAGTTAGTACCTGCCTCCACTCTGGGATTCTATCAAGCTGACGTTACATATAGTTTTCAAACAAATAACAAGTTTTCTATGTTAAGACAAACGCAAGTAAGTTTTATATACCAACATAAATAAATAGATAATAAATAATATATCAGGCACTTGGTGCTGTCCTGCTGGAGCTTTCAAATATCAGTTCTACATGTTCTCTCTGGGCCGGGCAGGCATGGGCCTGGTCTTCGTTTTAATGACACAGTATAAACTGTTGAGGTGCCTGGTGAATTCCGGGATGTTACTATTGAGATTGTTGTTCAATATGAGATAGTTCCACTTATCCGAATTTATCCACTGGAGATTAGTTTGATAAAAATTATTAAAATTGACGTAATTAAATCATATTTTGAATCAGAAGATTATTAGGAAAAAAAATTTATATAATTAAATAGTTATTGTTAAGTGTATATTGACGAATATAAATAATAGTTTTGACTTTTATTTTATTGATTTTAAATTCGAGGTGCTTTGAATATCTGAAAGTGAATGAAAAAAGGTTAAAAGTGATCTACTTCTCACTTTTAATTGAATGTTACATATTTTAAAGTGTAATTACTAATATATAAAATATTATTTATTTAAAATATATTACAAATAAATTTTTTAAAAAATTATATCATTATTGTGTATAAGATTATTAGTGTTGTCATAATTCAAAATATTATTAAATTTATCTTTAGAAATTATTTTAAATAAAAATATGAAGTGAAATTTTATTTTATTTAGGGTCAGATCGTAGTCATTACCTGATTCCAGTATTTTGGGCTAGAAGTTGTAGGAATTTCTTGCTATTATTTTTAATTTTTTGTTTCTTTTGATTGACTTTATATATATATATACACACAAGAGGTCACGCGTTTGAGCTTTATTATCTTTATTATTTTTAAATAATAAAAATATAATATTTGATGAAAATAATATTCCAATTAGAAAATGAAAATCTAGTCTTTTTCTTCATTATTTGCATTCAAAGCAAGGTTGGACCAAATAAAGAATAAAAGTACCGTAATCATGTACAAGTCCATGGGATTTCCAGTTGAACAGAAAATTTAGCTTTAGATGGCAAGCTAAATTGCCATGCAAAATCATTTAGGTTAGACACAAGGTTTTTCGAGGAAAAAAATGGCTATATTGATGTTAGTGGTGAAGTCTATGTTCACATAACTTAAAGAACAAACTTTACTTTAAAACAAAGGTATATTATCCCCAGCGATGTATTAGATTTGTGTCCGAAATGAAGACTGACTTGAGTAGTGGGGATAATGTTAAGAAACACCTGCCTTTTGATAGCTTTCCTTTGTCTGGGACTTGAAATCGATCACAAATCTTTGCCAAAAATCATGTGCAAAAGCTAGCTTGAATATGCGAGAGATTTCTATGGAAAAGTGTGATAACTTAATGTGTATATTTGTGTTTTCGTAATTATTTACACTTAGTGTGTATATTTTTATGTTCAAGAATTTATTTGAAAGAATGCTAATTTTAGGGTCTTAATTTTAGGGTCTTAATTGATTTGTGGAAGCTTTTAAAATTATATTAGGTTGAGTTTATTCATGGAGATTAGGAATTCAAAGACCCTTTTGAAAATTTATGATAAAAATATTCTAGAAGTTAATTTCTTGTCGATTGTTTTACACAATATTTGCTATAATTTTAGATATTGTTTAAAATATCAATATTTTTTAAAAAAATTTCAAATTTCATGTGAATTCAAGTTCCAAAATTTTGGGCGTCCAAAGAGCGCAAGTGCCAAAAATTTGACACCCGTGCTCAAATGGGAGCCCACATGAGGGTGATTAGGTGCTCCCAATGTGGGGCCCAACGCAAAAGGTTGGCCCCTAGCTTTGGGTGCTTGTCCAAGTTTGGACTTCATAGGTTTAAAGTAAGCTCCACAACCCTAAGGTCCAGGAGATAATATATTTTATACTTTTTCTAAATCTAAGATTTAAAATTCAATATGACGGAGCATGAATCTTTAGCGCTCCAATATGTCTTGAACCTAGTTTATACTTTGGACTATTACGACACAAGTCTTTGTCTATGAAATAAACTTGGAGCCAGAGTAGGTACACTCAGCAAGGAATCTATGACAATGAAATTAGTAGGATTTCACGTGTTAATATGTGATAGTGAAGAATACTTATTGAGAGTAGTTGTAGGTAGAAAAAACCCTACCTGTTGTCCTCCTTGGGTGTATATCCTAATGGTAGTAGAAGTGGTGGTGAAAGGTAGATTCTAAGGGGATATTGGAGTACTCTGTCAACAAGATCTGATGGAGAATATGCACCTGCCCTATCTATTACCTTCAACACCAATCGTTAAGGGTAGTAGTGTGATGAAGAGTTGATATGTACAACTAAAGACTAATGATTTTGTGTTCCCACATTTAATGCGTCTTTATGATAGCAACACCTATTATTAGTATGGGGGGCTCACTAGCAAAGGCATAACCTTAGCCTTAGGTGACACATCCTATGCTGAGCTAGTGGTGCAAGGGTTGCGGGGACCTACCAAGCTAATTAAGTTTCAAGACCATGGAGGTTTGCCAAACTAATGATGTGGTAGAATTGTGAAAGTTTGCCATATCGATGATGTTAAATAACTGTGAAGATATGTCAAATTGATGTTAAGATGGATGTTGAGCTCTCTAGTTGGCACCTTTAGGGAGGCTGACATGAGTTTGATTGGGGCAAGAGGTAGTCCAACAAACCCCTATCACTTGTTGGGGAGCCACAAGAGTGTCAAACCAGATCCATTTAGTGAGCCGGACACCAAACCATCCCAAAAACTCAAGCTCATGAGATATGAGTCTTTTTCACTATATCTATTGGACTCTATTTATCCAATATCCGATGTGGGACTAATTCATCACACCTGACATTATAACAATCTCCCCCTTCAGGTGTGATTTGACCACATCAATTTGACACTCTTAATCAAGAACTCTTTTATTCGACCACTTCCACTATGTGACTCATGTCCTCGCACAGGCCTCTAGTGCCCGCGCCCTTGCGTCGGCTTCTGGCGCTCACACTTGTGGGCTTGCCATCCTAGCGCCAGCGCCGGTCTTTACCATGAGACTAACATGTGACTCAATTTAGTCGCATCATCGCGGTAATTTTTGGTCTTAAGAGTTTGTATAGTTTCGAACCTGAAGCTCTGATACCACTTGTTGGGGAGCCGCAAGAGTGTTAAACCATATCCATATAGTGAGCCGGACATCAAACCATCCCAAAAGCTCAAGCTCATGAGATATGAGTCTTTTTCACTATATCTATTGGACTCTATTTATCCAATATCCGATGTGGGACTAATTCATCACACCTGACATTATAACAATCATTAACCCTTCAACTTCTTCTTGTTGAGATCGACAAGGATTTGGGGCTCCATTGTACTAAAGCAAGGAGGAGTTGTTGTTTTGGAGTGGCAAAGATCACAGTAAAAGTTCATTATGCTAATAACATGGCAGTGCCATTGTGCTTTGTTTGGTCTAATGATGCAGCAAGATTGCTTAGGCATGCTACTTTGATGATATAGCCGGACTTGATATCTTGGTAAGAATATGGAATTCTACTGCTCACTAGTGTGGTCGGGGCTTAACTGCTCCTAATCAAGTAATTGGGAATGTGTGACTTCAATTGACATTTCAATGACAACCAAAAATGCATTGTATAGAACTTTTAATGGATTTTTAATAGATCTTAGTTCAACCATCATTGGGTCTTTATTGAATCCTTAATGGATCTTGATTTAACCTTTGTTGGGTTTTCGTTAGATTCTTAATGGATCTTGATTCAGCCCTTGTTGGGTTCTTAATGGCTCTTGATTCAATCCTTACTGGGTTGTTAATTTTTTTCAAGTTTAAATTCACCCTTGTTGGGCTTGGGTTCAACCCATATTGGACACTTATTCAGTTTGGGTTTGACCCATTAATGGGTTTGGGTTTAACCCAAGTTGGACCTTGCTTTAGATTATGATTTAGACCTGATTCAGATTTAGCTTAGGTTTGGACGTGATTTGGTTTTCGTTTAGGTTTGGATCTAATTTTATTTTGGTTCAAACTTATTTTAACTTGATTAGGATTTAGTTTGGGGTTAGTTTGACCTGATTTGGGTTTAGTTTGAAATCAGTTTGACTCAATTAGGGTTTCGCTCAAATATGATTCAACCTAATCAGGATTTGGTTCGAACTTGAATTAACTTGATTAGGGTTTGGGTCTAGACCAATTTGATTTGAGTTTTGAACTAATTAGACCCAATTATGATTTGGGTTTGAGCCAATTTAATTTGGATTTAACCTGATCAAAGTTGGCCCATAACATTTGACATCTATTTTAATTTTAGTTTAGTTAGTTAACTTTATTTGATCAAATTTGGATCTATTTAATAGTTCACTCGAATCAAACTAGTTTGACTTAATCAATTTATTTAATTTGGTAAAATCAACTTAATTCTAATTCGATTAAATTAATTATTTTAATTAGTTTGATTTGATTAATTTGAGAGTTTTTGCATTGTCCATAGATCAAGTGACCTTTGTAAGAGCATGCGAGTCAACCTTGAGTTAGTTTAACTTTTAGGCTAGTTCACAGGTTGATCTTAAGTTGATTTGACTTTCAGGTAAGTTTGTAAGCTAGCCTTAAATCAATTTAATTTTTAGGCGAGTTCATAGGTTGGCTCTAAGTCAAATGACTTTCAGACTAGTCTGTAGACTAGTCTTAGGTCAAATAAATTTTGGATGAGCTTATAGGTTGATCCTAAGTTAGATAACTTTTAGACGAGTTTGTAGATTGGTCCTAAGTTGAATTGACTTTCAAACAATCTCGTAGGCTAGTTCTAGATCAATTAACTTTTAAGTGAGCTTGTATATTGATTCTAGGTTTGATTGACTTTCGGACGAGCCTATAGGCTAGTCCTAGTTCAAATTGACTTTTGAGCAAGTCCATAGCCTAACCATGAGTCGGATGACTTTTAGGTGAGTTCACATGTTAGTCCTAGGTTAGATTGACTTTTAGGTAAGCTCGCATGCAAGCTGGACCTAGTTCAGTAGAGGTAAATCAAAGTGAAAAATAAAGTTTTTTCTTCTCCCTTAATTTTTTTGTTTTTGTTCTTCTCTCCTCTTTTCTTTTCTTTTTCTTTTTTTTACTTTCTTAGTGGGCAACAACCCATCTTTTTTTGGTTTTTTTATTTTTTTCTTTCGCCTTTCTTCTTTCCTTCTTCTTCTCCACCAATTCATTTTCTCTTCTACCATGGTCAACCTCCTCCCCTTTTAGCACCATCCTTTTTGATGGGCAATGGTGAGTGGCTGGCAAGAGTAGTGCAAGTCATAGAGCATGGCCCCACATAGGCTATGTGTGGGTTTGTGGTGATTAGATGGTTGAAGATTCGCGAAGTAGCTGCTGGTGGAGAATAGCGAGGGGCTATTAGAGCGAGGATCTACATAGAAGCAAGGGAAAGTGTTGGAAATAGATATGCGATAAGTAGCTATGATGGAGGCCGAGTGACTGAAATTGAGGTGATTGAATACCAGGGTTTGGTTGATTGAACCTTGGGGTTTGAATACCTAAACTTGACCAATTGAGGCAGGATGCTAGTGGGTAGGTCAACGGTGATGACACGATGCAACTTGCAATGTCATGTAGGCAGTGATAGTCACTTGGAGGGCCACACTATGGCAAGCCAGACATTTGACTTTGTAAAAGGTTGCTTGTCGATGAGGGTATAGAGGCATTGCTAATGTGGGAGCAATGATCGATAGCTTGATGATGATAGTCAGAGTCCTAGCTTGGTGTTCCAATCATGTCCCAATTAGGATGGGGAGGGCTTCGATTAGGAGCTCGGATCAATACAAATGGCAGAGGGTTGTGGCCATGGGAATAGCAGTTACAGGGTTATAGATGGTCAGACTGCAGAATTTAGGTGCCCAAACCCGAGGGTTCAGGTGCCTGATCTAACTCTAACTTTGCACCTTGGGAGATGGATTTGTGTAGTGAGCAAGCAAGGGGGAGCATGTGTTTTCCAAGCACCAAGACCTCACAAAAATTAAGCAAAGGGAAAAAGAAAGTAGAGGAGAAGAAGAACAAATAAAATAAAACAAAAGGTTAAATGATCTTCCCCTTTCCCTTGTTTGCAACTTGTTCTGATTGTTCACCACCTTCTCCTTTTCAACCAATCACCTGATTCTCTATCTCTCTCTAATTTTTTATCCCAAATTTACCATTGTCTTCTCTAATCTCTTCCCTTTCATTTGGTTTGTTCTACAAGGTTTTATAGGTGGGTAAGGGAATCAATCTGAGATTTGATTGGGAATTTGATTATGTATTTAAATTTTTAGATCTTTGATTGATTTTTTTGAATTCTATGGATGTTGATATGGAATTAGTGGGGTTTTCATGTTGTAGATATTTTCAATATCATAAATAGAGGGGTATTATGTGAAATAGATTTTTTTTTACAAAAATCATGTGAACAGAGATTAGGCAAAGCTATGAATAAACAAAGGAGCAAGTGTGTGAAGCATTCCTTGTAGTTTGGTGGACTAGGGCTTTGAGATAATTAATTAGTGTGAAGCTCAACTTGGTGGCCTAGTAGACCAAGGTTTGAGATAATGAAATTGCTCGAAGCTTGCCTTGGTTGCCTAGCAGAAAATGGCATTGAGATAAGCTTGTCTTGGTGGCCTAGTAAACTAGGACTTTGTTGTCAACATGGAGCAGATGTTTAAGATTGAGCATGTTGCTAATATAGCCTTTCAAGGTTGCCCACATACCAAGTAATAGAGAGGAGTGCTCTATGTAGTGCACTTTGTTCACACGAGTTGATGCTACAGATCTCAGCTATGTGATTGGATCCTTCCTAGTTGGATGTTAATTCATATATTTGTTGGCCAATGTACTATGCTTTTCTGAGAACAAGGTTGTCAGCTTAGAATCCTTTTTATCAAGTTCTCAACCTTAGGGCTCTTTGTTAATGATGGAGCTTTATTGTTGCACTCTCACAGAGGGAGTGTAGGTTTATGCTTAGAATCCTTTCTCTTAGGTTCTCAACCTTAGGGTACCTCTTCATTGATGATGGAGCTTCATCGTTACACTCTTACAGAGGGAGCATAGGTTCATGCTTTCATCAACAAGGATGATGGGTAACCTTGCATGTGCCAAAGCACTGGTCTAAAGAGGATATTCAAGCTCCTAGTGTCTACTAGGATGTTATCCAACCAATGATTGATGATTATGACCTGAATCACCAAATTCTTTCAAAGTAGCAAAAACTAGAAGGGAGGGGTGGGATGAACCCCCTCGATCTAGGGCCCCCTTGCATGGGGGTCAATGAGCAACCTAACAATGGAAAACTTCTATGTAGCCTCAATTATGCACTGCATGGGCAGTAATGATGCTTATTAGACCACACTGAGTCTTTGCCAAGGGAGCGGGTTCCTCTTGAATAACCTCTTTTGGGACTTGTTATAGAGCTTGAGTGCCCCTTGCTCTAGATCATGTAGGCATGGCCAAAGTTGGTGTGCGATCTTTCCTGTAGTGCCAAATGATGGGGCATGAATTTGCTACACTCTGATGTGGGCTGAACCTAGTTGAAGTTTTGTACCCTTGCAATGCAAGCCTTTGCTTGTTGTAGGTTGTCAACCTAACATAGCCCAACCTTAATCAACACACATGCATAACATAATAGAATATTGTCCCCCAAGAGGATAACCACCTCATACGTCATCCTTGCTCCACCTCTTGCTATATGACAAAGAGAGAGAATGTGTCAATACAAAGATTAGGATAAAATGCCTAGACTATCATGGATACTTCACAAAATTACAGATTGCAAGATTGTATATAAACCCATCATTGTGCAACTATTCCCTTTTTGGAAAGAAACTCCATTACTCTACTCTATGTTTGAGTCAATTTTTGCCAAAATTTAAATTTAATCAAAGTATGGAGTTAAATGCCACTGGATTATGACTTGAATACGAATATCAATTAGACCTAAATCATAATTAAATTTGATCAAAAATTGAGCTCAATTCGGAACTGAATCGCTGAAAAATTCGGGCTCAAATTAAAATGGATTGAGTGAACCAAATATTTGGGCCTAAAATTCATTAAATATTTGGACGAAAATAAAAAATATTAGATAGATCTCTGAACTAAATGTATTTTACAAACAACCCTTGTTCTTAATTTTTTCACAAAAGGACTCTGAAAGTTACAAAATTTCATAAATAGGTCCTTTTTGCAAAAAGACCCTTGAAATTCATAAAATTATATTTGGTCTAAATTTTTCAAAAAAGTTGCAAATATCCCCTTGAAAATTTAACATCTAAACATGATACAATTCTTGAATCTCGTCATTAGGAAAATAAATCTCAATTAATGGATTACATACCAACTAGAAAATATGAAAATGTAATCCATCACAAATCACAATCCCACGACATTTCAAAATTAACTAATTAAATATTTGATCCCAAATTTTCTTGAGGTCTATAAATTGAAGGAGAGCTTGCAAGAAAAAAAAACACATAGAGAAAAGAGAAGATGAGATCAGAAGCTACACGGGGATGGGAGAGGTCATCAAGAAAAAAAACCATAACAGAAGGAGAGAATGAGATGTAAGTTCTTAACCTTTTCTTACCTTTCTCTAGTTCTTCTCTCTGGTTTTGTCACAAGGACCTTGTTGTTGCTTTGCCTATCTCCTCCCTATGCATGGTCACCTGCCGCCATCTCTTTCGCACTGCCAATTACCCAGAGCTTCACTTGCACACTAGTTCCATCAAACCACCACCGACAAGACCCAGTCTTGCTCCCACGGTTACTTCCACTTGCCTCCCGAACCTCATTAGCAGAGAGAAGTAGCTCCCCTTTGGCTCCTGTGTCCTGTGCTCCACCCAACCATTGGACATCATCAAGGTTAGGATGTTGCCCCAGGGTGAGTCACATGAACCCTTGCTCAAACTCTAGTCTAAGTCACTCGCCACCTTTGCTCCGCCTCTCTGTTGTAGTCGGCCGGCCACCACCTACCACCTCTGGCCACCTCATTGGACCTGCTCCTCCCTCCTCCTCTCTGCACCACATAGTCAGCAAGAATCTTTCCCAAGAGCCTCCATAGCTGTGATACCCGACCCCGCTTCCTTCTTGCTATCAATTGTTAGCCATGAAAAGAAGGAGCTTCAGATTTGTCGCCCGCCGACCCTCAACCCTACACATCAGCCCCTATCTTTTCTTCACATTGGATCCCCTACCTCGTCCACCCTCCATAGCAATCCGCTCACCTAGCCTACACTGGGGCCACTGCCAGCCTGCCTACTACCTCCCTCTCTTGCTTGACTCCAAGGCCCGCACCCACCAGGCCCCTACTCTAGTGTGCCTCTGTGCTCTGTGCATGGCCTTTAGCTACCCCGTCAATGACCATGGCCAAATCTAGCCAAATCTAGTGGATTCAACTGAGAAGAACGAAGGCTACAATGGCCTGATAAAGGTACTTAGGGGAAAGAAGAAAGAGGGCATGGGCCTCTTCAAGGAGGAAGAAGAGAAATAAGTGAAAAATAAAAATAAAAATAAAAATCTTGTCAGCTAAAAAAAATCTGGCCAGCAACAAGATGACAATGCAAATCTTAACTCAAACAATAAATAAAAAGTCTAAATCTATTGAGTTGACTTGATGATCTCTTAAGCCTTCTTCAATTCTTCAAGATTCATCCATTGATCCACCATTATGTTTCATTTTCAATATTATTTTTATGTTCATTTACACTTGAGACTTCTGAATGGACTTGATCTTCACTTCAAGCTCAGTTTGGTTACAAGTTACACATATTCAAGATATGATTAAATAAAAGTTTATTCATTATCTGAAATATAGAGGGCAATAATCTCTCCCTTTTCAATGATGATAAACCCTTCACAAGTATAAAATACATGATTTAGTTTGTTAAAGAGAAATTTCAAATTTAAAATAATTTGATAACTAGATTCATGCATAACTTGGATGATGATTAAGAATCTTTATCTTATAATTTTAACTATTTTTAAGCATTAATGTAAGACCCTCTACAATATGCATGAATTTTAACAATTTTAAACAACTCCCCAACTCCCCCTTGCTATAGCACTCTTCCTCTTACTATATTATCTCCCCCTTTTAACATTAATTAAAAGGGTCATACATAAGGAGAGAATAATATAAGAACAATGAAAGCATCCATAATAAGAATACCCCACAAAAATAGGAACATCCACTACATTGTAAAGCCATAAGATAATAGAAAGATCCATATCTATATAAACCCAAATAGGATCCATAAGAGCAAAAACATTCATAAGCATAAATAAGGATCAGAAATACATAATTAAGTAAAAAACCACTAACCATCCACAAACACAAAGGCAAATAAAAAAATATACAAGGGCACAAAATAATATATAAAATTTCCAAGAGATTGGCCCTTGCCCAAAATGGTTCATAAAGGCGGTCAGCATACCCTCAAGGCAGTCTAGACACTCCATCGCTTATTGGGAGCTCATGGTGACTATCCACTCAAGATGATCCAACCATCTAATTATCTCATCCAGTCTTTGATTGATAGATTGATAAGAAGATCTAGCATCTGCAGCCTCAAGAGCAACTCCATCCTTAGCATCTGCTCCACTAGTGCTAGCAGCAATAAAGGTGATCTCTTAGACTTAGACTGGGATGGGTGCCTGTTCTCTCATCCAAATGTGTCATCATTATCTTGTGAGTTGAACCCCATGCGGTGGAGAGAAGCTCTTGTAAAGGTCTATGGAGGGGTAAAGTAATAGAGTGGACTCTGAGAAGTGGAAACTATCCTGAAATGATAGAGATATGAGAAATGATGCTAGGATAGCCAAGAAAAGTGGTAGAATGGAGGATATATTGGGTCATATGATGAAAAATGATATATGGAAGAAGGTTAGAGGTTAGAGCCTTCATCTTGCATAAAGCCAATACATAGTTCTCCCCAAAAACTCTCTGAATAGCGTCAAAGAATTTGAGAAAAAAGTTATGCATTGGACCAATGTTGTGCAAAGTTAACCTCTTTTCCCTTAGTAGAGAGTCCTAAGATTAATCCTAAGGTATTAGAGTCAATAATAATCTTAGTATCCCCATAATAGTATATGAGGGTTATGTGACTATAATCAAAATATGCATTCAAATAAAAAATCCTCAAGTCCTCCTCATTGTAAGTCTCATGAGAGAATACAAAATCTAGCCATCCTTGGGTAACAAATAGGGTGGAGAGGTTAAAAAAAACTAGGTCTATAAAGTCTACAAGGCATGGAGGAATGATCCTAGCACTAATAAAATCATCCCTAAAATGAGTAAAGCTATTCATAGAATGAAATTGGTGAGGAAATTGAGCTTCCTAGCTAGCGGTAGAAGCTATGGATCACTTGTGATTGGAGATGAGGGTTTTGGTGTAAGGAGGCATGGTGATGTCAAAGAAGGATGCTTGAGGATAAAGAAGGGGTAGGAAGCCATTGGGAAGCGTTAGGGATGTTGGAGGAGCCAATTGGGGTCACCGAAGGGCCAAAGAAGACAAATCATGCAAGAGAGAGTGAGGGAAATTGGATAGTCGGCTAAGGTTTTAAGCTTGAAATGTCACATTTAGAAGTCTGAATCGGCCTATTCGTGCATCTGAATATAACAAATAGAGAGTAGATTCATTGCTAGTCATTTAATTGAACAACTAAATGTTTGAAGGATGATTTGGGTGTCTAAAATGTCTTGGTCAAGAACCAAAGAACAAAAGTTGAGAATGCCCAAGAAAAAATAGATACGAGTTTGGGCATCCGATTTATCTTGGTAGGACATCCAGAGCAGACAAACAAAGAAAACTTTTGCATAGAGAAATAAGTTTTGACAATCAATTTTCAAAAATGCTCAATCAAACCAAGTAAGTGATAAAACTCTAATTTTCATTTTGAATTAAGCAAAATTGGCATTTCAACCAAAATAGGTCCAATTGATAAATCATTAAAAACAAATAAACACTCCCCCACCTATATTACTAGTAGCATAAAACTCAACTAATGCATATTAAGTAAGAAATATCAAGTAAGCAATATTGCATTGAAGGGAAGGTAAAGAAGTTGGAAGAGATTGGATTACCTTATGAGATAAAATACCCTTTGAAGCTTATAGGGATATCATCCAATTTAACTCTCTCTTCATAATCTATAGAATGAAATATATCTATCTATGAAAAATGGATTAATACCATAGTATATTGTCCTAAATAGATTGATTACAACTAAAATAAATAATCAAATGAATGTGAAAACCCTACTTAAGCTAACTAAGGATGATTAAAGGATAAAACTTTGAAAAACAAGATTCATCCCTAGATTAATAAAACAAATAGTTAAGAAGTGGATAATTTTGGAACTCAAACTTATTTGGATTTTACATGTTTAGGAATCATGCTCCTTGGCACGCAAATTTACTTAAGAGTGGTACTTAAAAGTGAATTTTGCTTCCTTAGATTTTGAAGATGAGATAAAACCAAGTCCAGATTTATTCAAAATAATCCTTTGATTTTTTAAAATCTTATTCAGAGTATTGTTTCAATGAAAAAACTTTTTAAGTGCATTTTTTCAATCCAAATTTTGTTTTTGAAGTTTATCAATGCTAGTTTTGTAATGACAATAAATTATAGATTATTTTAAGGTATAATTTTCCTTTTCAAGATGTTCCAAATCCTTCTTATGATCACAAGAACTTGTAAATAGTTTGAAAGTATCAAGTTCATTTTCAAGTAAAAGCAATTTATTTTTCAAAGAAGAGTATTTATGAAGTAATTTTTCATGTCTGGAATATAGGCCCTCAAATGCTTCTTCTAATTCTTTGAAATTTAAATAACTTCATTCTCATTAATTTCATAATTGGCCATAAAGCAAAGGTTGAGGTTGTGATTTTTGAAGTCGTCATCCATGCTTTTCCATGTATACTTTCCTTTTCTTTTCTTCTTTTTCTTTTTCTTCTCTTGAGTTTGAGAGGATAGATCTTTTGTTTCTATTTTCTTCTTCCTTGAGGCTTTTCTCTTTTCTATTTTCTTTTCCTCTTTAGCATCATCTATTACCGATTCTTTGAGGCGCATCTCATAGGTTAATAAAGAACCTATGAGTTCTTCAAATGAGAGCATCTTGAGGTCCTTTGCTTCTTGAATGGCCATGACCTTTGACTCCAATAAGCTAAGCAAGGACCTAAAAATCTTTCTCACAATTAGGGGTGTGCACTATTCGGTTAAAACTGAATAAACCGACTGAACCGAAATCGAATAATCGATTCGGTTCGGGTTATTCGGTTTTCGGTTCGGTTCGATTTTTAAAAATCAAAATTTTATTATTCGGTTTCGGTTTTGATTATTGATTTTGAAAAACTATAAAAATCGAACCGAACTAAATTATATATATATGTGCGTGTGTGTGTGTGTGTACTAGTTTTGGTTTTGGGCTAATCGGCTCACAGGCACAACTATATATATCACGGTATTAGCTGATCAGTTCGCCGCTCTCATTTCAACCCTAACCCTAAATCCTGATCATTCTTCTCCTTCATCCCTGCGGGCTGCGGTTGCGGCGCTGTGTCGTGTCCGGATCAGAGGTTTCATTGTGCGATTATCACGGTAAGAAGAGTTCGAAAGTTATCCAGCAACCCGGCATCCTTCAGTCTTCAAAAACATGACATCGCTTTCATCCACCCCCTACACCTCTGAGTCTTGACACCTCAAGATCTCTCTGTGACCAACCTTCGATACTCCGAGCTTCAATCTCTCATTTTTCTACAATGACATCATCAGGATCAAGCTGCAAGGTGAGAGGATTTTTGAAATTATGAAATTTAATTGAGTTTTATGAAATTAAATTAGGGTTTTTTGATTTCATATGATTTTATTTTTAGATAAGTAAATCCCCAGTCCCGAACTCTTGATCATTCTTTTCCTTCATCCCTGTAGTTGCGGTACTGTGCCCTGTCGGGATCACAGGTTTCATCGCGCGATCATCACGGTGAGAAGAGTTCGGAAGTTCTCTAGTAACCTGACATCCTTCAGTCTTCAACAACGTAACGTCGCTTTCATCCACCCTTGGACCCCCCTCTAGCTTTGAGTCTTGATGCCTCAAGATCTCTCTGTGACTAGCCTTTGATGCTTCGAGCTTCAATCTCTCATTTTTCTACAATGACATCATCAAGATCAAGCTGCAAGGTGAGAGGATTTATGAAATTATGAAATTTAATTGAGTTTTGTGAAATTAAATTAGGGGTTTTTGATTTCATATTATTCAATCTGTAATTCTGTATTCTCTATTGATAGATGTTAAACGAGGATGATAATCGTGAGCTTTCAAACACAAATCTAATTATTCCAAGTCCAATGTCAAATTCAAATTCTCAAGAAAGTTCTACGCCTATGGAAGTTTCAAATGTGGGCAATGCATTTATGTGTACAAAGCCTCCAATGCTAAGAAAGAGAATGACAACATGATCAGTTGTATGGGAGCATTATACAAAATTCACACAATCGGATAAGTTGACCAAAGCCAGATGTAACTATTGTGGTAATGAATTCTTTTGTGATTCAAAAAGAAATACTTCTTCTCTTAGACATCACATGAATTAATACAAGCAATATCCATATAATATTGATACACATCAAACACAACTTGCTATACAACCTATTAAAAAAGAAGTAGAAAATGAGTGTGTGCTAACTAGTTGGAAGTTTGATCAAGAAAAAATTAGAAAGGCACTGACATACATGATTATTGTAAATGAACTGCCTTTTAGTTTTGTGCAACATGAAGGTTTTCAATACTTTATGTCTCAAGCTTGTCCTAGATTTTGAATGTCTTCATGTTGGACTATGACTAGAGATTATTCTCAACTCTACCATGATAAAAAGGTAAAGTTGAAACAATATTTTAAAGAGTCCAAATAAAGAGTTTGTTTGACCACTAATACTTGGATCTCAATTCAAAACATAAACTATATGTATATCACAACACATTATATTGATATTGGTTCAAAATTAAAGAAAAAGCTTTTAAACTTTTGCAAAATTATAAGTCATAAGGGTGAAGTTATAGGAAAAGCAATTGAAAAATGTCTGTCTGAATAAGGAATTGATAATATTTTGACTGTTACTATTGATAATGCTTCTTCAAATGATACTGCTATTTCCTATTTGAAGAAAAAATTTTTGAATTAGGGCACTTGTTTGGCACAAGGAAAATATATTCATATGTGATGCATAACACATATTATTAATCTTGTGGTGAAAGATGGTTTGAAAGAGATGACAGATTCCATTGCTCGAGTTAGATCTAGAGTTAAATATATGAGATATTCTCCAGCAAGATGGCAGAAGTTCAAAGAATGTATAGAAATTGTAAAAATTGAAAGCAAAAAATGTCTTTGTTTGGATCTATCCACAAGGTGGAATTCCGCCTATATGATGCTTGAAGCAGCTCGAACTCTTGCGAGGGCTTTTGAAAAATTTGAAGAGGAAGATAGCAATTTTTGTAATGAACTTAATAATGAAGATGAAGTTCCTCTATCTTTTGATTGGCAAAATATTAGGCGACTTATTACGTTTTTAGAGCATTTCTATGAGTTGACTTTTCAAGTTTTTGGCTCTATGTATGTTATAAGTAATTTATTTTTTGATAAAATTTGTCAAGATAACCTTCTTTTGAATATGTGGAAAGTCAGTAGTGATACAAAAGTCCAAGATATGACTGTTATGATGAAAGAAAAATATGACAAGTATTGGGGTGAGCCAGAGAAGATTAATATGCTTCTTTTTATTCCTGTCGTCTTTGATCCAAGATGCAAGTTAGAATATGTTGAGTTTGGAGTTGAAAAAATGTATGAAGGTGAAAGAGGTGTCATGATGAGGAGAAAATTGCATAAAGTTGTATATGATTTGTTCAAAGAATGCAGGATGCGACTACAACCGAGAGGGATACAACTACAACCGAGAGGGATGCAAGATGGTGAAGGATCAAGTATGCTAATGCAATCAGAAAAGTGCATCTTAAGTAGTCTATTTGATGAGCATAGAAAAAGTTTCATGGGTGATGAAATAAAATCTGAGTTAGACAAGTATTTGCCAAAGGATCTTGAAAAAAATGAGCCAAACTTTGATATTTTGGGCTTCTAGAAAGTGAATAGCTGCAGATTTTCTATTCTATCACATATGGCTCGTGATATATTAGCTATACCTATCTTTACAGTGGCCTCTGAATCAGCTTTTAGTACAAGAGGGCGCATACTTGATCGTTTTTATAGCTTTTTGACTCCAACACTAGTACAAGCTCTCCTTTGCATTTAAGATTGGATTCAAAAATTAAAAACAAAAATTAATGTTGAGAAAGTTTGGAAGAACTTGAAAAGATTCAAGAGGGTAAGATTTTCATTACTAATATTTTTATTATTAGACTGTATATTTTTTTTATTATGATCAAATAATCATTGAATGGTTTTTTTATTTCAGAGTTGATAATGATGAAATTGGATATCACAACTATTGGATTTTGAGAAGTCATCTTTTGATGTTTTGAGACTTTATAAATTATTTAAGGTTTAAATATGCTTACTTATTTTTGATGTATTTCTTTTCATGTTTCTAACTTTCTATGATCATCTTTTGCAAATTCATTCTTATCTCTCCTTTTTATTGAATATTAATTTGTATCTTCATAGGCTCATAACCTTTCAATGTGGCTCTTTATCATTCATGTGCATATGTGAAGTTATGATCTTATAGTCCTTACCTAGTTACTTGATATTTTCTTAATTTCTTTTACTGTGATGATATTTTACTATCTTTTTTAGGTCCAACAGTATGATCTAACAAAAAAAAAGTGAATTTAGTCTATTTAGATGCATCATGCATGTATCCAACTATCCAAGAATAGGTATTGGTTCTATGCTTGTTTTGACTTACTTGATTGCTTCAGTTTTATTTGTTTCCTTCATGGTGAATTATGGCAAGCATTGGGTACTGAGAATCTGAGATAGTGAGATTTTACTCATTTTAGAACATAGTCTTGGTTCTGTGCTTGGTCCACTTCTCTGGCTTCGCCCTCCTCTATGGGCCTATGGTTCTATCTGTAGCAATGGTTTGGCTGCTTGGATGGCCTGTGAAGGCAACCATCGGCTATTATTTTGTAGGAGTGGGTTGATGTCTGAGGAGAGGCATCTTTGTTTTTGATGATGCATCAAAGCCAAATCCGAGCTTCCTGAATTTTTGCTTTTATTTGAGTTTTCTTTTATTTTTTTTGATTTTTTGTAAGCTTTGTTTTTTTTTTTGTCTTTGGTGTTTTGATGCCGAGGTGTTCCATGTTAATATTCCTAATTGGACTATGGTCCCCTTCTCTGGCTTCGACCTCTTCGCTTTGTAGCAATGGCATGGCTATTTGGATGGCTTGTGAAGGCAACCACTACCTACCATTCGCCATGGGGAGAGGGATGCTGGGTTTTGACAATGGATCAAAGGCGAATATGACCCTCTTGGAATTGTTTTGTGGTTTTTTTAATAATTTTTCTTGAATTTTTCATAAGCTTTTGTTCCTTTTTTTGTTTTATGGTGTTTGAGGTGATGACGATATTGAGTCATTGCCATATGCTATGCTCGCATGTGGGCAAGTGACTGATTGGATCATTATCTCCTTCTTTGGCTTCACCCTAGTAATGTTATGCTGCTTGAAACTTCTGGCTTTTGATTTTTTATCTTTCATGCAATTTTGCATCTATATTAGAGTTTTGTTACTTCTGTTTTGTACACAGGACTACAGGAGATTCCTCAAGCTTTTCTTATTGGACCTGATATAGTCCTTTAAAGTTCAAAGGCTAACTGATTACTAAATTGATCATATTTAGTCTGAACCACATAATCACAGTTGTTGTCTTACTGATGCTGAGTTATTTGACTTATAAGTTGATTTGGAACATAATGTATTATTAATAGTCACTTTTGCATTTATATTTTCAGTTTTGTTTGTAACTTTGTTAATTTGATTAATTATCCTGGAAAATGGGGTTCCTCAAGATTGTCCTTTATAATTCTGTTTTTCAAAATAATTTTTTAATATTTTTGTATTTCTTTTAATTTGTTGATAGCACTACAGCAGCCAGCAGGTCTCTTTGGACCTTGGTGAATGGTGAATGGTGAATGGTGTTCTGGTGATTGCCTAACTAGTGATTCTAGTACATATCAAATAGGAGTGCTATTTTGGCCCTACTTGTTGGGATTATTCTCAACCTCATGGATGCAAGTGTTCAAATTTCAATCACCACATGGTGATCACTGATCAGATTTATTAGAATGATATTATAGGATGTCCTGACACTGTACATTATCCTGCAACTCTGCAAGTATGAAGTTGAACTGTTGAAGTGTTCTGCAGCTTGCCAGCTTCTGCTACTATACATTGTCCTACTGCTCCGACAAGTATGAAGTTGAAGTGTTGAATTGTTGAAGACTTGAAGTCTTGAAGTGTCTTACTACTGCACATTGTGCTATTATGGCATGTGAGATTAACTGATTAAGTATCTATTGGGTTACAATTGGACTGGGTATGTTTCTTGTCATTCTTGGTAGATACTAGACTTGCTAGTTGGATTGTTGGGTTTTGATTTTTGAATACCTTGTACTTTTTTTTTATCTTATGCAAATGACCAGGTCTAGACTGATACAAAAAATTCGGTTTGCAAATCGGTTTAAACCGAACCGAACTAAAATATTTCGGTTCGGTTTGGATTCAATTTCTATACTATTCGGTTCGGTTCGGTTTTGGATTTTGAAAATTCAAAAATTTTGGTTCGGTTCGATTTGGTTTTAACCAAATCCACAGTCCTACTCACAATATTGTCATTAGTATAAAATCTTCCTACCAAATGTAGGCCATTCAAAATCTTCATAAGTCGTGAAAGCATATCTGAAATAAATTAAAAAGAGTGCATGTTGAAAAACTCAAATTATTTACTAGCATTGAGATTTTCAAATATTTTACTTTATTAACCCCTTAATAGGAAAATAATAAGTAATTCTAAATATCATGAGTGGTTTCAATGGATGAAATTCTTTTAAAATCAAATTTATTTAAAGCAGAATGTAATATGTTCATTGCTTTGGTATTAATGAAATCCAACTTCTTCTCTTTAGTATCCCACTCTTGAGATAGTTTAGAAATCTTCACATCATCAATTGTCTTGATGGATAGAGTATACCCATTTTCTATCACATGTCAAAGGTCAAAAACAATGCTCTTAATGAAAATCTTAAAATAAAATTTTCAAATATTAAAATTATTTTCATAATATGGGGGACGAATAATAGGTTGACCTTCTCTAAAATAAGGAAAAATATCAAAAGTTACCGTATAGAAATTGACCAAAAAGCTCAAGATTGTTAAACCATAAAATCCAAGTACTCAGTTTTGATACCAATTGAAACCAAAAGTGGCAACCTAGGAGGAGGAGGAGGAGAGAGAGAAGGGGGGGTGGGTGGATCTTAACTCTCTACTAGAGCCGTCGCTTCTTGAGATGAAACTAAATCTTTACACTAACTCAACAAACCATGAGTGTCGCTTCCCTCAAGTGAAACCATATTCATACAACTCTTGCTCCAATCAGCAAGAATTGACTCTTACACCCAAAATTTGATTCACACACTCTCCTAACACCCTAGGGGTGTTTACAAGCAAGAGGATGAAAACGAAATATAATTTTAGTCTCTCTACAATTGCCACTCAAGAAGAATACAAGGACAAAAGAATATAAAAGTAAATTCTAAGTTTAAAGTTATTGTAAGGCTAGAGGGCTTGAAAATGCTTGCTCTTTCTCTCAAGAATAATTTGGGATGTAAAATTTTCTAACTAAATAATTTCTAAGCTCTTATATATTTATTGGTGCGAGAGCTAGCCATTACTTGCTATACTCTATTGAGTTTAGGCATCTGGACCATAAGGTTCAGGCATTTGAACCATAAGGTTCAGGCATCTGAAATATCCCAACGGTCAAAATTGAACTAACCATTATAAAGGATATCACAAGTTTGGACATCTGGTCATTAGATTTGGGCATCCAAAGCAAATAGGTTTGGATGGTCAAAAACTATATTGGATGATTGATCTATGAAAACTGAGAAAATCAAAGTTTACAATCTCTGATCTTCGGGTATCCGAACCTTAGGGTTCGGACATATGAAATTATTAGTAATTTCATATGTATTTCTACTAGAGTTGAGCATTCGATAAAGTTTGGACATCCAAAGCTAATAGAAAAAATTGCTATTTTATTACAATTTCAATCCCCTAGTTTAACATCTTCTCATAACTTATCTTAGATAAAATTCTAGTATGGTGAAGAAATTTCAAGATGAGTTTGAGTGTTAGTTAGAGCTCTAAACTAAGGGTTCAGATGTAAATCTTTGACACAAATAACAAATAAAAAGTCTAAACTTATTGAGTCGACTTGATGATCTCTTGAACCTTTTTTAGGGCATCTTCAATTTTTCAAGTTTCGTCTGTTGATCCACTATCATACGTCATTTTCAATATTATCTTCATATTAATTTATATTTGAGACTTTCGAATGGGCTAGATCCCTATTTTGAACTTAGTTTGGTTACAAGCTATAAATGTTCAAAATATAATTAAATATAAAATTTATTTATTATCAAAACTATAAAGAATAATAAATATATAGTCACATAGGTGTGGATGAGACCTCACCTTCATTTTAATATTTTTTAGTAAAATTATTATTTTAATATGTGTATATAACTTCACCAGTTTCAGTTTAGAGGTAGTTTACATAAAAGAATCAAACAATATTTTTTCTTTGACTTTTTAAAATTAAAGCATGTTTGTTTGTGTCAAGGAAAAATAATTTCTGAAAATTTCAATTCTAAACAATTAAAATATTTAATATTTTTTAGAAAATTTAAATTTTTAAGAAAATAAAATTCTTGATTTGAAAGGTTTTGATTTTCGACTAAATTGGCCAGAAATAGAAATTCAAGAAATTTTTTCAGGTTATATGAGCTATGCGTGATCTCAATTAATATTTAAATATTTAAATAATAAAAACATATATTTTTAATATTTTTAATATTTGATAATTAAGATATTTTAGATATTAATAATATATTTTATAATTTATCTTAAGCTTTAAATAATTAAGATATTTTAGATATTTACTATATTTTTAATAATTAAAGTAACATAGATATTTATTGTCAACAAAATAAAATTAAGGTTAATCTTTAAATTCTTCTAGTATTTAAGGTGATTCACTCGAATATTTCAAAATTTAAAAAATTAAAATTCATAGAACTAAACAAAAAATATGAAAATTTTGAATTTTTCAAATCCTCAAATAAAATAAGCAAAAGATTTTAACTTTCAAGATTTTTAAACCCTAAAAAAAATCTGATTTTTGAAGATAGTAATTTTTTAGCAAAACAAATATGCTCTTACCAAAATCCACCCAAGTTCATATTTCATGAACAATTTATGTGCTTTGTGTGTCCTATTTAGAGATAATTACACATAAAGAAAAATGACCAATTTTTATCACGTCCAGGTTATTATTGCCTGGTAACACTTTGCATCTAATTCAGATTCAGTGGCATCAAGACACGAACCAGTTTCCAATAATCAATCACCAATTGTAGTCTGATTCCAATCCAATGAACAAAATTGATCAAGCCATTAAACCAGTTCAAAAGTGTTCATCAATTTTGTTCATTGATCAAGCCACTGGTAGTCAATGACGTTGTGCAGGTAAGATCCATCAGCAAAAGAAAATGCATGAACAAAAACCCACCACACAAAATGATTCCTTCGAGCCAAAAGTTAAAAATTAAATGGAAAGACGACGGGTTAAGTTGAAACCAAAATATTTCGACCGAAACTTATTAAAATTTAAAATCTTGAATTTGCCTTGGACCAATCACATATTTGATGTCTGCTCAAAGATCCCATATCTGATAATCTAATGCTTCCCACGTTAGTCTTGTCCAGTGAAAACCCTTGCTTTGATAGAATAGTCTATGTTTGTTAGGTGTGATCACATGAAGTTGTTTGATGGAGTAATTAGGGTTGTAGGTCCTGACTTTGCTTTCTTAAATAGTTATCTGTTCATGATGGGAGCCATATGCATATGCTCCTGGTACATTTGAACACATAACCTTCTTTGTACAAATGGTAAGCCACCATCAGTAGTTAACTTTTGAAACTACTTAAAAAATCTTGCCCTGCAGTAGAGGAACCAATAGTAGAGAAGTCACATTATTTCCTCCAAGTATGGGCTTCCATTATTATAGAAGAGCACCAATCTGATGATAATGTAAAATAATGCACTAGTTAATGATGGTTTAGTACTGCTGACTCCAAGGATCCAATGCTGTTTGAATGTGATTTAGATTGGTTAATAACAGGTTTGTATTTTACCCCTGGATGACTTAATCACTAACCTCATTGAGCTCCGTCTGGTGACTAAATCACTGGCATCGTCGAGCTTAGTCTCTAAATTCGGTTTTGTTTCATAATTCTTGTATAAAATATTCTTTATTTCTGGGATAATATGAACTTTCCTTTAAAATGAGCATTACCTTTCATTACATTTTTTAAATTGATTAATTAGGTTTATCTAATTACGAATTAATCTTGTTGTTTTGAAGAAATTGCAGGGAAGCTTTGGAATTTCATGCAAATATTTGCTCCAGAATATCTTTTTGGAAAAGTTGCCGAAATCAAAATCTTTGTTCTTTAACCACTAGCGAGCGACGCGCGGTAGCATGCCTGCTCAACCCCAAACATTCCTTTTATTTTATTTTATTTTATTTTATTTTATTGAGAGTTCTGTTTCACTTTGAATGGACATTCACATAAATTTTTGAAAAATTTCCTTACCATTTTTTTTATTCAATTCAGCTCTTTTTATTTTTTTTTTAGCCTATACTTTCAAAAATACTCTTCCATTTCAGCTCCTCAATGCTACCTGACCCTGACTGATCCTAGTTTTTTTTCTAAATTTGCTCCTATTTGCTCTCGAACAAAAAGCTGGTGATGGTACCTTTTATGAAATTCTAGATCAAAATTCTCATTTGTCTCTCTACAGTTCTTGTCCTCGTTGTTCCCATGCGCACTCTCCCATGACACTATGGTCATCATTTTCTTTTCCAAATTCTCTTTTCATAAAGACCATCTCTGATTTTCTTCCCATCTTTGTCTCTCCATTGTTCTCATCCATATTATTCTCATACATACTCTCCAATGCCCATTTGACTGTCATATGCTTCTCCAACTCCTCTTCCTGACATTCTTTATATTTCGACGGCACCACTCTTTTTTGGACTCCCTTTCACCCCATCACTCTTTCTCTAATTCCTCATCAACAACTCCAATTTTGCTTACCAACTTCGATTTTTGGTCTTCTTCAACCCCATTTCTAACCGTGAGAACCTAGACAACTTTTATTCTGATCACCTCTTACTCCTTTCAATACATTAGGTGTTCTTGGTCTTGATTGACACTGATTTGAGACTTGTGATTCTCTCTGATCTCATCTTCTCACTCAGATTCAGTCCCCATCTAGCTTTACCAAGAGATTTGTTGGCAATTACAAGGTATAATGGTGAGAGATGTGTATATGTTCGTAATTGTTCTTACATGGGAGCCTATTATTAACAAAATATGTGAGAGTGGCAATTTGGGCCTAATGTTAAACAAATAAAATACTACATATCCGATGATTATAAGACACATGTTGTTTTTGACTATGATGAAGAAACACACGAGATGTGGGACATCCACCAAGCATTGAAGAAGACATTGCTAGAGCTTGTCATTGAAGAGGTCAATGTTAATATGGATGCCACAAATAGTTGGTCGCTATCAAGTAATTGATTATCATTATAAAAGTTTTTTTATTACACGTGTTGTGTGTTTCTCGATTCTCTTGTTATTTCTTCCACAAATTATACACGTGGTTCAAAACTTTGGGAAGTTTTGTTTGGCAGTCCATTCACAATCTATTGTATGTGCTGGACCTATTGGTTTGGGTAATCATTTTATTTTATACTTAGTAGGTATTTAGTGCATAGTTGGCATTCTTTTTACATGTAATTGATTTTCAATTATAATTGGTTGGTGTTCATTTTATTTGTTAGTATTCATTTCTAAACTTGCTTTTTTTTATTTTATTTATACATGATTTATATATGATTTTCATTTTATAACTTATTGGTCTTATGTTACAACAAGATGGTCTTCATTTTAAAACCAAATAGTCTTTATTTTACACCTAGTTTGTATTTATTTTCTAACAAATTGGTATTCAATTTTATTGAAAACTATGATAAGTGAGCTTTTTGTAAATGAAATTGGGCTATTATGTTCATGATTCAATTAGTTAATCATCGAATTAATAGGCCATTAGTTAAACATGGAAGATGTGGAAGATCCTTCTCACTGTAGCAATAGTATAGATATTTGGCATTATGTATTAGTAGGTCTTCGTAGTTTGTTTCTTCAGAATATGTAGAGGTGTTAATACATGAATTAGTAGTTATCATATTTTAACTATCTCTATCATTACTATGTATTGCATTTGTTTGAAGTGGTGGCACTTGTTATTCTTTGGTTTGGAAATAGAAGGATTGTAATCAAATTGGCTCCTCCATAAGATAAGCTGATAGAACATAAATCTATTTGTTTGCATAGTAGACCAAGTATGTTGATGGTATGGGATAATACAATAACAGGTGTAGGTCAATATTTTGATCATACAGATCACTTTCAATAACAACTTCAAAACTATGCTATAAAAAAGAACTTTGACTATCTATTTAAAGAATGAGAAAACACGTGCGATAGTGAGATGTAAGGATTTAAGTTACAAATGGAGGATCCATTCCTCAAAGATTGGTTCTCTATTTGCCTTCGAAATTAAAACATGTGAACTTAAGCATTCATGTGGTGTGAGCTTTGGTGGATCTACTCATTCAAAATGATCGAGTAATCTTGTTTGTATGAAACTAAAGAAGCAACCATTGTATTGTGCAATTGACATGCAGAAGGGTATTCTAGATAACTATAGTGCAAATATGAAATATAGGAAGGTTTGGGAGGGTAAAGAGGAAGCACAAATAGAGCTACATGATATAGATGTGGCTTCTTATGGTATATTATTTTGGTACTGAAATTTGGTGTAGGAGGCAAATACAAAAAGTTTTGTGGTGATTGAGAAGAATTAAGACATATTTAAGAGGGCAATCTTTTGTTTCGATGCATCAATTTAAGTTTTCAAATGGGTGACAACCATTGTTATTTCTCGATACTACATTTCTATTATACAAATATGGTGGGATTATTCTAGGTGTTACCAGGAAAGATGCAAAAAAAGATAACACCTACATACAAAGTGTTTGGTGAACTTACATGTTACTTATTTATCATAGAATGTTTAGCCAAAATAAATAGTTTTTTATTTAAATGAGCAAGATTCTTCCACCTCGCATTTGCTATCCTAGATAAGAAAATTGATATAAATTATACATGGTTCATACATAATTTGAGGGATGCTCTATACTCTAGCCTTGGGCCTTATAATAAAAGCATTACTTTTATCAGTGATCAAGCGAAGGGCCTAATTAATTCTATCAAGACCATTTTAGTAGGATGTCCACATTCATATTATATTTGTAACCAATCAAGGTTGAATATACCCAAAATTGTGAAAGATAAATGTTAGACATTAATCAATCATGTTGCTTATGAATATACCAATAAGGATTCTAAGGAGATTGTGGAGTTGTTATATGCAACTTCGATTGTAGCATATGATTAGTTCTAACAAAAGTCAGATGTTCAATATTAAAGTAATTATTTGTTTGAGGGTATTTATTGGGAGAAATGGCCTCCAATATTGTGGAGTTATTCAATTTTTGAATTAAAGAAGCTAGGCATCTCTGCATTATGAGCATGGTCAATGCGATAAGGTTAGAATGAACCAATTTTTACTTGTGAATATATGTGTACTCATTTTATTTTCAAAATAGTTTGTTTTGATAATAATTTATAATAATAATAATAATAACAATAATAATAATTTATTATTTTTATTATTATAGGATTGTCTTTGTCCATAGATGATGACATTTTGGTGAGGTATCCTCTAAATAGACCACCCACCTTTGCTTATATATAAAGAGGTAAATTGGTGCTATCTTAGAAGGAGATAGACACCTTCATGTAGGTCATTCAGATGGGGATCATTTTTAGGTTATTGATTGAGAAACCAATGATGTAAAGCTTTTAGAGAGGAATATATTCACAGTGGTAAATTCTATTAAATTTGGATGCCTTGAACACATATTAGAGTTTGAATTAAAGTAGAAATTAAAAATTAGATTTAGATTTAGATTTGATTTTGAATATCTATTATGTAATATTAAGAGTTGTAATTAGAGTAGAATCCAAACTCAACAAGAACTTATAAAATACTCTAGTAATACTTAGATTTTAAGTGTGGTGCTGAGATTGAATGAGCGAAAAATAAAGAAAGGAATAGAGAGAATAAAGAGAAGGAGAAAGAGAGAGTGTGTCAGCTCTCATGTGTGATATTTTTTGATAGTCTTTCATAATGATTTTTTATGGTGGTCTTTTATAGATTCTCTTTAAAGGTGAAGGTATCGCGAGGTTTGGTGAAAAATTTAGTTAGATAAGAAAGAGTAAAATTTTTCTTATAAATTCTTATAAATCTTATTGTTAGTGGATCTATCTTCTCCCTCCCCCCTCCCCCTCGTAAATGTAACATAATTTTGGAAGAATCATGTATATTATTGTGTCTTTTCTTTTTTTTTTAGTTTATCTTATATTATGTCTTATTTTTTATATTGTTTGAGAATAAGATGATTTATGAATCTTCTATTGTGAATCACAATAATGTTATTGGCATCCCTTGCAAGTATGCATGTGCTATAATATTGGAGATGAACGACAATGTGAGCAACTACTTCGATAGGTACTTTACTTGTGGCTCTTACCAAAAGACCTACTCCTATATAATTTACCCTATCCTAGATGTGAATAAGCCAAGTGATGATCTATAGTTGGACATGCAGCCTCCAATTATGAACAAAAGACTTGGATGTCCTCGTTGCAAGTGAATTGAGTCACAATATTTTGATATGCAATCTTTGATATACAATAGGTGCAAGCAAGTAGGACAAAAATATAAGATGTACAAAGTGATGATAGCCAACCTGGAGAAAATATGGTTATGCTTTGAAGTTATAAAATACTTGTTAGATGGTGTTAAGAAGTTATGCGTGTTTATGTTTTGATGATGTTATCAAACTATGAGTACTTGTGTTTTGATGATACTATAAAGCTATGAGTGTTTGTATTTTGATGATGCTATAAAGTTATGAGTGTTTATGTTTTGATGATGCTATGAAGTTATAAGTGTTCGTATTTTAATAATACAATAAAATTATGAGTGCTCATGTTTTAATAATGCTATGAAGCTGTGGGTACTCATATTTTGTTAATGCTGCAAAGATATGTTTTCCATTTCTCTTGCAACTACAAAATGCTCATGTTTTGTTGATGTTATGAAAATTATTTCATATTTATATGGATTCTCTAATGTTATTTTTTCTATGTCAATCCCAAGTTTTTGAGTTTATAAATAAATAATATTTAATCTTTCGTTAGATTGTATTTATTTTATGACAAAATTGTGTTCATTTATGGGTATACATATTCATGTTTGAAACAAAATATATTCAACAATCAATTTCAATGTATTTATTTCATATACTAAAGGTACTCATACCTTAGAGAATACATTTGTCTCACCTTGTAATGATAAATTAGTAAACATACATCAAGCCATTCATAATTACACAACCACTACAATAATTCAATGTAAGATGATCCCTCCAAATTATTTGTTCAAAATACATAAAATTCTACACCTATTCTTCTCAATATCATGCAGTCGTTAACATTCACAATGTCCACATGGACAAAATAAATCATAAAAATAATTTTTTTCACTTCAAGCAATGAAAATTATCCATCAAATTCTTTTTGGGATTATGTTTTTAGGCCATTGATAAATAATTGCATCGAATATTTTGACTACTATAGATATCCATCTTTTCGACCTTTTATTAATCTTCATCGCAAGCCAAACCATTTTTGTTATGGAGTTGATTATCTGAACATGGATATCCTCTACATTTTGAGCTGGTTTAATCTATATTATGAGCTAAAAATCTCTTATAATTTGAACTAAAATTACTTACTATTTTGAGTTAAATTTTTTTTGTCATTTTGAGCTAAAACTCCCACAATTTAGGTTAATGATAGCTACTTAAACTTAAAAAACCTAGTCCCCTTTATCCTAGAACCTAGTTGAACCCATTTAAATAAAGAAAAGTATGAAATTTCTATGCACTAAGATTCTGGCTTATGAAATGAATAGTAGGCTAGTATATTGTGTATGAAATGAATCATACACTAGTACTCTGACAATTGGCATATGGTACAACACATACACCAACTAACTGGAGTATGAATCTGGGGGAAGCTCACCTTTTTTTCCTAACTAAACATACAAGCAAATCCATTCCTTAGGATTTTTACCATAATCTCAACTATTTATTTCCACCTACTTACACCTATTAAACAAACCACCATGCCCTTTCTTTCTTTTTTTATTATCTTTTTTTTTCTTTTCTCTTACTTTTGCATTTAAGTTAAATTCATAATTTAGAATTATTATCATTACTAGTATATAGTTTTATTACTTAAGAAACCTAATGGGGGTTAGAAAGAGACTTTTAGACTCTTTCCCATCAAGGATGTGGATAAGATTTCACCATTTTTTATTTTATTTGATACTACACTTCAAAACTTTGTGAAAATTTTCTTCTTTCCTTATAGGTACACACAAAGATAAGTTGTATGCTTGTTACGGAAAATATCGATGTCCACCATAATTCACAATATAGAGGAAGAACAGAAAAGAGGAAAAGATAGCACACAAGAGATATATGTGGGAAGACGATCCAGAGAAGATTGTATTGATGAGGAAGAGAAAAGAGAAGATTACAACGACGGAGACGAAACTCCAATATCACCAACTCTCACTCTCTATTTTCTATATCTTGAGACCCTTATACATCAATGTGTTTTATAGATAGTGGCCTAATGATGTTTGAGTAAGAATAGAAGACTGACTCAAATAAGACTTCTATTAATTTAAGACTTCTAGAAGATAAATCTAGATAAGGATTAGGCCCATTAATATAATTAAGACTATCCGGAAAATCCGGATTCGAGACACCATAAGGCCAACAATCTCCACATTGGCTCGAATCATCTTATTCTCTGAATTTGAATCTTCAATAGATGTCTTTACCATTACCTCCTGGGATAGGATCAACGACCTTGAATATTGATCAAGTCCAAACAGAGGTTGAACTTATCAATCGGAATCACCTTCGTCAACATATCTGCAGGATTTCTTGAAGTATGAATCTTTTGTAAAGAAATCTCGCCGTCTTCAATAATATCCCGAATAAAATGAAATCGGATATCTATATGCTTTGATCTGGCATGATACATTTGGTTTTTCGCAAGGTGTATGGCACTCTGACTGTCGCAAAAAATAGGAAGAACATGTTGAGAAAAACCAATTTCACTTGCCAAACCTTTTAGCCATAGGGCTTCTTTGACGGCTTCTGTAGCTGCCATATACTCAGACTCTGTTGTAGATTATGCTACAGTTGACTGTAAGATACACCTCCAACTAATAGGTCCTCCACAAAGAGTGAAAAGATAACCAGTGAGGGATCGGCGTCGATCAAGGTCTCCAGCATAGTCTGAATCGACATAGCCAATAATTTTGGCCTCTTGCACTGTGTTCCTGTCTAAACATAACCAATATTAGAGTACCAGTTAATCTATCTTAATAGCCATTTTCATTCAGGGCCTGCCATGCTCTTTTCCTGATTTTGCCATGTAACACTAAACAACGCTGACTGCTTGTGCAATAACAGGTTTTTTCCCCCCCCCACCCTTGTGCATACCAGAGCATACATTAGACTTCCAACAGCACTTGAAAATGGGATGTTCTCCATGTATGCATGCTCTTCATCTGTAGAAGGACATTGTTGAGCTGAAAGCTTGAAGTGAGATGCCAATGGAGTACTGACGGATTTTGAATTCTGCATGTGAAAACGAGAAATAATCTTCTCGAGATATTTGCTCTGTTTCAGCCATAATTTTCCATGCTTTCGATCTCGATCAATCTCCATACCGAGAATCTTCCTTGCAGCACCTAAATCTTTCATCTCAAATTCCTTTTTCATTTTAAACTTTAAATCATTCAGTAGAGATATGTCTTGAATAGCGATAAGCATATCATCAACATAAAGAAGCAATATAATAAATGAGTTATTGGCATGCATCTTAAAATAAACACAGCAATCATGTTTGCAGTGGATGAAATCTTGACCCAGCATAAAACTGTCAAACCTTTTATACCATTGCCTTGGAGACTGTTTCAAACCATAAAGTGATTGGTTCAACTTGCAAACAAAATTTTCTTTGCCTTCTTGGATGAACCCTTCAGGCTGTTGCATAAAAATTTGTTCTTCTAATTCTCCATGTAGAAAGGCAGTTTTGACATCAAACTGTTCTAACTCAAGATTATGAAAAGCAACTAAAGCAAGTAGAAAACGAATAGATGTGTATTTAACCACAGGAGAGAAAATTTCATTAAAGTCAATACCCTCCTTTTGTGAATACCCTTTTGCAACTAAACGGGCCTTGAATTTAACACCATCTATCTCAGAGAAATCCTCTTTCTTTCGAAATACCCACTTGCAACCAATTGCTCTTTTACCTTTTGGTAATTTCATCAGATCCCAAGTAAGGTTCTTTTGAAGAGAATCCATCTCTTCATTCATAGCAAATTGCCACTGAGAAGAATTCTTATCCTGCATTGCTTCTTTATAGGAGGAAGGATCACCATTGTCAGTAACTAAAGCAAAAGCTACCATATCTTCAAAACCATACCTTTCAGGTGGCTTTATTTTTCTTTGAGATCTTCGAAGTGAAGTCTTTTCAGAAATTTGATTCTTAAGATTTTCTTGAGAGTTGGGCATACCCTGAATATCTTCTTCTGAGGGAATTACATGCTCCACCTCCACTTGCATTATATCATTGGGATCTTTCTTGAGAGATTTTAGCATACCACTTTCATCAAATACTATGTCTCTCTCAATAATTACATTTGAGATAGTAGGATCCCACAAACGATAGCCTTTGACGCCTTTGGCATAACCCAGGAAAATACACTTTTTGGAACGTGCATCTAACTTATCCTTGACAACATGCACATAAGCAGAGCAACAAAAAATCTTTAAAGAAGAATAATTTGCAGGTTGACCAGTCCATACCTCTTCAGGAGTCTTGCAATTAATGGCTGTTTGAGGAGAGCGATTCACAATAAAGCATGCTGTATTGACTGCTTTTGCCCAAAAATCTTTATCAAGATTAGCTGTACTGAGCATACTACGTGCTTTCTCCAACAAGGTTCTGTTCATCCTTTCACCAGCCACAAGCCGTTTTGGTTGAGGTTTTCTTCCTGGATGGTAAAGTGGGACGCTTGATGCCTAGTTCATCTTCATAAATTTGAAAACGAGACGCTGTTGATTTGTACTCCTCCTCCGCCATTACACTTCTGAGATAATTGAAATTTTTTCTGTCAGTCCCTTTTTTTCAAACTGAAGTTTTCCACCGTTTGGAAAACAGAAACACACTTCGGCTTTATGTGAGGTAAAAAAATAAATCCACTTTTCTGGGAAAAATCATCAATAAAACTGACAAAATAACGAGCACCAGATTTTGATGGAATAGGAGAGCACCACACATCAGAATGAATATAATCAATTAAGCCTTTAGTGCAATGAATACCAGTGTTAAACTTTACCTTGACTGTTTACCATAGAGACAATGCTCGCAGAAATCCAATTTGCATGAGTTGAGACCTTTCAGTAATTTTCTTTTGTTGAGCTCATTTAAACCTTGCTCACTCATATGACCGAGACGCATATGCCATAATTGAGTCATATCAGAAGAAGAAGAAGACGGAGAAATTGCTGCTCCACCTGCAATGGTTTTTCCTACTAACTCATATAAATTTCCATGCTTTAGGCCCTTCATTACTATCAATGAGCCTTTAGCAACCTTAAGAACTCCACCTTCAGCAGAATACTTATAACCAGCAGAATCCATAGCACCCAAATAGATCAAATTCTTTTTCAAATCAGGAACATGTCTGACATCAGTAAGAGTTCTAATAATATTATCAAACATCTTAATTTTGATTGTTCCAATTCCAACAGTTTTGCATGGATTATTATTACCCATCAAAACTAAACCACCATCATAAGGCGTGTAGTTTTCAAACCAATCCTTATTAGGACACATGTGATAAGAACAACCAGAATCAATAATCCAAATATCATGGTAACGATCAAAATTAGAACTAATAGAGAGAACGTTACCCAAATTATCATCAGAACTCTCTTCAACAACTGAAACTTGTTCTTTGGCTTGCTCTTTAGATTGAGATTCTCTTTCTTTCTTTACTTTGAGCTTCCAACAATCTTTAATTGTATGTCCCATCTTCTTACAATATCTGCAGTTTATTTCTTTGGATTTGGATCTAGAACGACCTGTTCTTGATCTTTCTTTGGTACGACCTCTGACAATTAATGCTTCTGAGTGTGACACATCCCCCTCCAATCTTTTTCAAATATTCATTAGATAGAAGGGCAGCAGAAATATCGTCAAATTTCAAATCCTTTCCATACATGAGAGTAGTTTTAAGATTCTCAAGAGAAGGAGGTAAGGACGATAATAAAAGAATTGCCTTGTCTTCATCTTCAATTTTAACATCAATGCTTAACAATTGAGAGACAAGTTTATTGAAAGCATTAAGATGATCAACTATATTCGTACCTTCTGTCATTCGAAAATTGAAAAGCTTCTACTTTAAATAAACTCGATTTGAGATAGATTTACTCATATACTATTTCTCCAGCTTTTTCCATAACTCTGAAGGTGATATTTCATCAAGAAACGGATAGAGTACCTCATCGGTAAGACTGAGGATGATTGTGCTATGTGCGCTGGCCTTTTGGTTTTCCCAGACACTTTCGGTGACATCTTCAGGCTTGACATCCTCCAATGTGTGTCTCAACCCTTGTTGAGTAAGAATTGCACGAACTCTTGCTTGCCAAATAGGAAATCCTTGCTTTCCATTGAATTTCTCTATATCGAACGTCGTAGTAGACATATTGAACCAAGCTCTGATGCCACTTGTTGCGGAAAATATCGATGTCCACCACAGTCACAATATAGAGGAAGAACAGAAAAGAGGAAAAGATAGCACAACAAGAGATCTATGTGGGAAGACGATCCAGAGAATATTGTATTGAGGAGGAAGAGAAAAGAGAATATTACAACGACGGAGACGAAACTCCAATATCACCAACTCTCCCTCTCTTTTTCTATATTTCTAGAGACCCTTACATCAATAGTGTATTTATAGATGTGGCCTAATGATGTTTGAGTCAAAATAGAAGACTGACTCAAATAAGACTTCTATTAATTTAAGACTTCTAGAAGATAAATCTAGATAAGGATTAGGCCCATTAATATAATTAAGACTATTCGAAAAATCCGGATTCGAGACACCATAAAGCCAACAGTATGCCACTAGGGAGAATATATCCTACACCTAGTGAGGAGCCTCCCACAATCACTTTCAAAAATCTCATGCACCTTGTAGGTTAGGTGGTAAATTCTTAATAACAAACCAACCTAAAAAAAACTTCGAGGAGATCTACAACTGCAATAGAGGAATTTTGGTCCTATTAAACTCTATTGGATAACCAACTATTATCAAATATGTGTGATGTAATGTGAAAATGGTATAATCCATGGATATGCAATAACACAAAATTATTAGCAATCATGAACGAAGATAATGTAAAATATATGTTACAACTCTATTAATACTCTTGCATACACTGCATTTGTTGTGGACATCTAGAAACCTTCTCATAAGTCCACTTTGATACCCTCAAAAATCTAGCCTCTTATTCAAGAGGATTCTAAGGTAATTCTTTTGTTACAACAAGTATACAATATTAATGTAAAAAAAATGATGAGTATGAATTACAGAAATTGTGCATGAGTCAAGATATAACATTGATATTTATCGTCATCCTTTCAACTCTTTTGTGAGCTTTCCCAGAGAAGGATGAATGATGTGACCATTTTTTCTTCTCATAATCAAGTACAAGTAGATATCAATGAATATGTGCAATAACTATTGTTTTTTTCTAGTTTTGATGACGAGCAAATGATATTTAATGATTTACTTGAGTTGTGTTTAGCTAAAATACTTCAAGTTTTCAAGGAAATAAAAGTGAATTAGGCACCTAAGAGGGGGCGTAAATTAGGTTTTAGAGAAAATAATAGTACATTTTAAGGTATTTGAGTAAGACTATGATCAATCCAATAGCAAAAATTAATTTAAGCCAAACGTAAACAATTACAAGTATAAGCAAGAGCAATGTAAACCAAGGTAAGCATGCACTATAATGTAAAGTGATTCGGAGACCAACCGCTCCTACTCCATTGCGCTTACCTCACTCTTGAGGACTTTAGTCCTTCACTAGTATAATGCTTCATTGGTGAAGCCACCCCATACACTAGTTTTCGCTCCAATTAGCAAGGCTAATTCCAAACTAGAGCTTTGCTTTCTCTACACCTCCAAAAAGCCTTGGAATGCTTACAATTAATTTTGGAGGAGAAAAACACTCTAATGCCTCACTATAAGAACAATCAATGTGAGAATAAGGGTTTTGAAGACTTGAAAATTGAAGTGCAAGGATCTTGGAGGCTAAAGGGCTTTTAGAAACTTGTTATCTTAGAGAGGGGTAGCTTAAGAATGTGCAAAAGTTAGGAAAGAATATGTTTTAAGCCCTTAAATACCAATTGGTGAGAATAATAGCCGTTGAGCTGTGCTCTGCCGTGTTCGGACATTCAAGCTATCCGAAACCTCCCAATAATCAAATTCTTACTAGCCATTGAAGCTGATGTCATAACTTTGGATGACCAATCAGAGTGTTCGGATGTCCAAACCATATGATTTTGATCATCCAACCAACTCATTGGGTGACCGGACCCTAAGCATGAATTTTCTCAGAAGTTATATTTTCCAAAATTTGAAGCTTGAACCTTGAATTCAGACATCTAAAGTTATCATTTATTCAGAGAGTTGTTTCTGCAACATTCAGGCATCAGAACCATAGGGATTGAGCATCCAAAGTTAATAGAAAAACTTCTATTTTTGCTAAAACTATAGTCCTCATGCTTAATACCATCTGAAGGTAACCTTGGATTAAAAGATGAGCTAGTGAAGGCATTCCAAGGTAGGTTGAGTGTTAGCCAATACTCTAAGTCATGAATTCAAATAACAAATCTTCAACTCAAAAACAATGAAAAAAACTAAAGCTATTGATTCTTCTCTTGAGCCTTCTTCTAGCCAATCTTCATTCCTTCAAGATCCATCCATTGATCTACTATCATATCTCGTCTTCAATGATATCTACATGTTCATCTATACTCGAATCTTTCAAATGGGCTTAATCTTTATTGTGGGTTCAACTTGATTGCTAGCTATACATAGCTCAAGAAATAGATCAAATACATAGTTTGTTCATCATCAAAACTATAAAGTGCTACAATCTCCCCCTTTTTGATGATGATAAACTATTATAATTTAAAAGAAACATAATGTAGTTTATATATGTAAGCTCCCCCTTACTTAAACATTTATTAACATTACTAACATTAATAATATTTGCTCACATCAGACTAGATCAACAAATTTTAATGTCACATCATTAGTAGTTACTCCCCCTTACTAATACAATCTTTTTCTCTCCTTTTTGACATCAACAAAAAGGGTAATGCACAATCTAGAAGCAACAACACAAAGGTAGAATGTGGAAGGGTAAAAAAGGGCTTGATAAACATCTTAAGGCATAACCCATAATGATCATTATAAATCAAAAAACCCAATAAACATCCATATCCATAAGATTAATAGTAAGGATCAAAATACAAGTAAGATCAATCAAAAAGTGCATGCCCCAACATCAAGAACCGTGGGCTTAACATAGTCCACAAATAAGCTCATAGCACTAGTGTCACACATATTCACATATGGATAGAAGAAAGAAAATAAGATACTGAAAGAAGAAGACTAAGTGCTTAGCCTTAGTCCAAAGTCATGAAGGCCCAAAATATCCTCAAGCTTGTCAAGACACGCCAATACCTGCTGGGTGCTGGTGGTGACAAGTCCCTCAAGGCAATCCAATTGCTCAATGAGCTCCTCTAACCATTGATCAACAGAGCAACATAAGTAGTTCTAGCATTGGAAGCTCCAACCTCATAGGTCATGGCTCAGGTACCACTAGCAAGTGTCTAGTCTTGCATCCACACAAAGTGATCATTCTTTTGAGGGCTAAATCCCATACAGTAAAGAGAGGCACGGTCAAAGGTCTAAGGAGAGGTCTAAGGAGAGTGTTAGAGGTGGTGGAAATGATCCCAAAGTGGTGAAAGATGCAAGAGATAAGATGTACATAGCCAAGGACAAAGGTGGTGTGAAGGATATACTAACCCATGTGGCGTAGGATGAGGTAAGGAAGACTGAGCATATGCCCAGTCAGAAGATAGTAGATCAAGAAAAGCTTGAGAAATGAAAGCTCATCATAATGGCCACCCTTCAAAAGTAGAGTGTAGGCAAGAAATTGGTGGAGAACATAGGAGTGGAGTGGAAGGAAGTTAGAGGGAAGAGTTTTCATCATCTGTAGGCCCTGGGCATGGTTCTCCTCAAACACCCATTCAACAGCCTCTGAGAAAGTGATGAGGAGATCCTCATTGGACCACTACTGAACAAAGGCCACATCTTCTCCGTCAATGGATAAGCCTAGGATGATAGCTAAGAGGTCAGTGTCAAAGGTAATTTCGGTATTCCTATAGTATGTAGTGAGGGACATGTGGTTAAGATCAAAAGAAGCATTAGCATAGAATATTCACCCATCCTCCTTAATATAAGGCTCACGAGTGGACATAAAATCGAATCAACCTTGGGCATGGAAGGGGGTAGAGAGGTTGAAGAAGGATCAGTTGTGAAAGTCAATGAGGTGAGGAGGTATGACCGTAGCACTAGAAAATTGATCCTTATATCTGTTGTAACAACTCAAAGAGTGAAATTGGGAAGGGAATTATGGTGGCTTACTAGTGGATTGGGATTCAAACTGCTTCCTCTTGGCAATAGAGGTCTTGGTGTGGGGAGGCATGGTGAAGTTAGGTTATAAGCGATTGGAGCATGGGAGAATGGTGAAAGGGGTGATGGAGAAGCTGGAGGAAGGATGGAGAGGCAGCAAGGTAGTGCTGGAGGGCTGGAGGGAGAGGAGTGTGGGGTTTTGAGGTAGAGAGAGATGAGGAAGAAGGGTTGGCAGCTTAGGGTTTTGAGACAAGATTACACATTCGAATGTCCGAACTAGGAGGTTCGGGTGTCCAAAGTGCACAAATAGAGGGTTTGATTGCAATCAATCATCCAATCCCTTTCTTGATCACCTGAAGAGTTCTACTTCAGATGTCTAATTTATGGTTCAAGTGGCCAAAGAAAGGCAAGTTGAGAGGATAAAATTATGTAGGGTTCGAGCATGAGAAGGGTGACATTTCGATCGTTCGAATCAAATAAACTAAGCAAACTTCTCAGCAAAAAAGAGCTCGAGTAACCAATCCAAAAAAAATGCAATCATCAAGAAAATTTCAAAACACGAATCTTATCCCGAATCAAGCAAAACCAAGTCTCATCCAAAGGTTTTGTAAAAATATCAGCAAGTTGATGAACGGTTTCGATAAAAATCAAAGAAATATCTTTTTTAGAAACATGATCATGAATAAAATGGTAATGAATATCAATGTGTTTTGAGTGAGAATGCAGTACCAAATTTGTGGACAAACTAATGGCACTAGTGTTGTCACAATAAATTGGTACATTAAAAAATTCATAATCAAGATCTTGCAGGGTTTGTCTCATCCAAAGAATTTGAGAACAACAACACCCCACTGCTACATATTTGGCCTCGACAACGAAAAGAGGCCCAAAATTTTATTTCATAGAACTCCAAAAAATTAGAGATTTTCTATCAAACTGACATGTGACACTAGTACTCTTCCTATCTACTCGCAACCAACATAGGTCGCATCATAAAAGCCAATTAAATCAAAACAATTATTTTTAGCATACCACAAACCTAAATCTAGGGTGCCTTTAAGATATCTAAGGATGCATTTTATGGCAACTAGATGTGATTTCCTAGGAGATGCTTGAAATCTAGCACAATGACAAACACTAAACATGATGTTGGGTCTAAATAAGGTATAATAGACTACCAATCATATCTCTATACTAATTTTCATCAACCTTTTTATCTTCTTCATCCTTGTCCAACTTGGTTGAAGGACTCATTCGGGTTCCAATTGCCTTGGTGTACTTGGATTGGTTGTTGAAGATCCCATTCTTCATTTGTTACACTTGAATTCCAAGAAAGAAGTTTAATTCTCTCGTCATACTCATCTCGAACTCCTTGGTCATGGTGTTTATAAACATCTCACAAAGATTCTCATTAGTAGCACCAAATATAATATCATCAACATAAATTTGTACAACTAACACGTCATCATGTTTTCTCAATAAAAATAATATGGTGTCCACACAACCCCGAGTAAAACTATTTGAAATTAAGAATGAACTTAGTCTTTCATATCAAGCTCTTAGAGCTTGCTTAAGACCAAATAATGCCTTCTTCAATTTTAACACATGGTTTGGAAATTACAAATCCTCAAAGGTAGGTGGTTGTTCAACATAAACTTCTTCGGAGAGGAAACCATTTAGGAAAGTACTCTTGACATCCATTTGAAATAGTTTAAAATTTTTAAAAAATACAAAAGCAAGTAAAATACGAATGGATTCTAAATAAGCTACAGGCACAAAAGTTTCCTCAAAATAAATTCCCTCAACTTGGTTGAAACCCTTGCCCACTAGTCTAGCCTTGTTTCAAACCATGAAATCATTTTCATCTAACTTATTCCTAAAGACCCAATTTGTACCAATAATTGGGTAATCACTTGGTATTGTAACAAGTTTCTAAACTTGATTCTGTTCAAATTGATTTAGTTCTTCTTGCATAGCAAGAATCCAACTTTCATCATTTTGAGCTTCATCAAGGTTCTTGGGTTTAACTTGAGAGAGCAAAGCAATAGTATAAAGATTGTATTTAATAGCATGTCTAGTTTTTATGCCTTGATCAACATTACTGATGATTTGATCTTCCAGTGACCTTTTTGAAACTTTCATACCTTGGGTAGCTCATTATATTTATTTTGCTCCTTGCGTTCACCCTCTTCTATTTTATCTTTCTTATCCCTTGAACTTTGGCTTGACTCACCCTCTTTCTTCTCCTTGAGATGCTTTTCATCTAATTTCTTGGAGATATCTACATCATCAATAGGCTTTTTCTCCAAAAGAGGGTTAGCTTCATCAAATACGGCATTAATAGATTCTTCAACAAATGGAGGACCTGTTACAAACTCTATAAGCTTTAGAAGTAGTTAAATAGCCCAAAAAAATTCCTTTATAAATTTTTGAATCAAATTTAGACAAGTGATATTTTGTATTTAAGATAAAATATCTACAACCAAAAACATGAAAGTATGCAAAAATAGGCTTCTTGTCATTCCACAATTTAAATGGAGTCTTGTCAAGAATTGGTCAAATTGAGACTCGATTTAAGTATAGAAAGTCGTGTTAACGACCTCTGCCCAAAAATATTTGGCTAGAGAGTACTCATTAAGTATGATTGTTGCCATTTCTTGAAGGGATCTATTCTTCCATTCTACTACTCCATTTTGTTGTGGAGTGCATGGGGCCAAGAAGTTATGTTCAATTTATTTTCAATGCAATAGTTTTCAAACAAATGATTTTCAAATTCACCTCCATGATTACTATAAATTTTTAAAATCATGCAGTCTTTTTCATTTTGAATTCATTTGCAAAGTTTAACAAAGGCATTAAGAGAATCATATTTATATATATGCAAGAAATAAAACCCAATTAAATTTAGAATAATCATCTACAATAATGAAAACATAATTCTTACCTCCTAAACTTGTGATCCCAATTGGTCCAAACAAGTATAGATGGAGGAGTTAGAGTAGCCTTGTTGTTGTGACAAATATTTTGGATTTGTGAGAGGCCTTGACTTATTTTTCCGTTTGACATACACTGCATATTTGATCCTTGGTAAATTTGTCTTTGGGTAGGCCTCTCACTAGCTCCTTCCGATAGACTTTTGCTATAGCATGTATGCTTGCATGCCCAAGCCTTCTATGCCAAAGCCATCCATTATTGTCTTGAGCTACAAAATATTTCTCATTTTTCAAGTCATCTTGATCAATTATATAAATATTTCCATCTCGATGACCAACAAAAACTACAACATTATCATTATCATGTCGAACTATGCAAACTTTTGATTTAAAAATGACATGAAAATCTTTATCGCATTGTTGACTAATGGAAAGTAAATTATGCTTAAGACCTTCTACGAAAGGAACATTTTTAATTAGAAAAGATCCAATAGAAATATTTTCAATATCTATAATTTTACCTCTACCATTATCCCCAAAAGTGACATGTCCTCCATCCTTTTCTTCTAGTGCTACAAACATGGATGGATTTTCTGTCATGAGTCTTGAGCAACCACTATCTAGAAACCATTTACCCCTTTGACTCTTGGAGTGGAAGCATAGCTAAAAAAAATCAAGAAACACTCTAAGTATGGATCCATATGGTTGAAAAGTAAAATAATTACAACACATGATAGAGGAAAAATGTAATGTATAAAAAGTAGTGAATCCTACCTTTTGATTAGCTAGAAGGATGACCATGTAAAAATAGCAAGTGTAAATTATGTGGGACACTTCTAGCTAACTAGTGCTACTGAAGTGAAGGATGTTTTAGGAACCCAAACAACTTTGGACTCCTTTACTTTAGGAAGCATCCCCTTAGGTACCCAATTTACTTAAGAGAAGAGTTTCTCTTTATTGGGAAACTTGTAGAGATATGTCCTATTTGGCAACAATAGTTACATGTCAATTTCAAGGTTGAAGAACAAGAAGCCTTTGCAAATGTGGGCTTATACCTTTAGATTTAGAAGAGAATATGGAACCAAGTCCAGATTTACTTAAAACATTCCTTTGATTTTTTCTAAAATCATATTAGAGTAGAATTTCCATAGAAGAAGTTTTCAAGAGTCTTTTTTCAAATCAATATTTTCCTTCTGAAGCTTTTCAAAACTTATTTTGCAATCACAAGATACTACAAAGATTTTTAAAGCATGATTCTCCTTTCGAAGTGACTCAATTTTCTCTTCACAATCACATAGGTTAGTAGATAAATTTAATGATTCAAAATTACTCTCAACCAAAATGAACTTGTTTTTTAAAGAAGCATGCTTGTGAAGTAATTTTTCATGTCTAGTATATAGATTTTTGAAAGCATCTTACAATTCATCAAAATTTAAATCACATACCTCATCCTCAATAGTCATAAGGCACAAGTTGGCAATTTCTTCATTGGAAGAGATATCTTCATTTTCCTCCTCTGAATTTTCCCAAGTTGCCACCATTGTCTTCTTCTTCTTTCCTTTGAATTTCTTTGATTGAGGGTTAAGAGGGCATTTAGCTTTCACATGACTGGGTTTCTTGGCACTTGAAGCATGTGGGAATCTCCTCCTCTTCTTCATCATTATGGCTTCTTTCATTTCTTGAGGATCTTCTTGGCATGTGTCTCTTCTTTAGGAATTTTTTGAACTTCCTAGTGATGAGTCATTTCTTCGTCACTATCTTCTTCATCATGACTAGATTCTTTTGCTTTGAGAGCTATTTCTTTTTTCTTCTTATCCTCATCCTCCTCTTGGCTCTTATCCTTTATAGTCATCTCGTGAGTGATGAGAGACCCCAAGATTTCTTCCAAAGGCAACTTATTGAGGTCCTTTGCCTCTTGAATTGCGGTCATCTTGGGATCCCATAACTTTGGGAGGCACCTTAGGATTTTCCTTACCATTTCATTGTTCATGTAAATCTTTCCAAGAGATTTTAAAGTATTAGTAATATCCATAAAATAAGTAAATATTTCAATTATGGACTAATTAGATTCCATTCTAAAGAGTTCATATTGGTTGACTAAAATGTTCACTTTAGACTCTTTGACTGGCCTTGTATCTCCAAGGGTAACCTCAAGGCAATGCCAAATTTCATGAGCCACCTCATCTGTGCTAATTCTATTGAACTCATTAGGATCAAGGCCGCAATATAGGATATTTATAGCTTTAGCATTCAAGGAGTCATTATTCTTATCTAGTTCATTCCACTCCATTCTAGGCTTGGGAACTCTCACACTATCAATTAGTTTAGTAGGTAGAGTGTATCCCTCTTCCACTATTTACTAAAGATAGTAATATATGATTTTGATAAAGATTCTAATTCTAGATCTCCAATATTTGTAATGAGTTCCATTGAATAGAGGAGATCTAGTTATGGATTTCTCATGTTAAAGAGATGGAGAGATACCAAAAGTGGCCATTGCAAAAGATCATAAACTCTAGGTAATTAAACCAATAAAATGAGCACTAAGCTCTAATACCAATTGAAAGTGAATTAGGCACCTAAGAGGGGGGATGTGAATTAGATTTTAGAGGAAACAATAGCACTTTTTAAGGTACTTGAGTAAGATTATGATCAATCCAATAGCAAAAATGATTTTAAGCCAAACGTAAATAATTGCAAGTACAAGCAATATAGAGCAATGTAAATTAAGGTAAGAATGCACCATGATGTAAAGTGGTTCGGAGGTCAACTGCTCCTACTCCAATACCCTTGCCTCGCTCTTGAAAACTTTAATCCTTCACTAGTATGATACTTCATTAGTGAAGCCTCGTTGTACACTAGCCTTCACTCCAACCGGCAAGACTAACTCTAAAATGGAGCTTTGCTCTCTCTACATTTCCAAACAACCTTGAAGTGCTTACAATTAAGTTTGGAAGAAGAAAAACACTTTAATGGCTCACTATAAGATCACTCAATGTGAGAACAAGGGTTTTGAAGATTTGAAAATTGAAGTGCAAGAATTAGATCTCTTGGAGGTTAGCTCAAAGAAGGGTATCTCAAGAATGTGCAAAATTTATAAAAGAACAAGTTCTAAATTCTTAAATACTAGTTGGTGAGAACACTTGCCATTAAGCTATGCTTGGCCGTATTTAAGCGTTCGAACTGTACTAGTTTGGACATCTGAAACCTCTTAATGGTCAAATTCTTACTATATGTTGAAGCTGATGTCACATATTTGGGTGCTCGATCACAGTGTTTAGACATCCAGATGGTATGGTTTCAGACGTCCGACTGACTCGTCGGGCAAGTAAATCCTAGGCATGAATTTTCTTAGAAGTTAAAGCTTCCAAACTTTGAGGGCTTGAACCCTAAGTTCGGACATCTGAAACTATTAGTTATTTAGAGAGCTATTTCTATAATGTTCGAGCATCTAAACCATAGGGATTGGGCATCCGAAGTTAACAAAAAAAACTTTTGTTTTTGCTATAACTATAGTCTTCATGCTTGACACCATCTCAAGCTGACCTTGGATAAAGAGATGAGCCAGTGAAGGTGTTCCAATGTAGGTTGAGTGGTAGCTAATACTTTAAGCCATGAATAAAAATAACAAATCTTCAACATGAAAAAACTAAACCTATTGAGTCTTCTCTTTAGCCTTCTTCTAGCCAATCTTTATTTCTTCAAGATTCATCCGTTGATCCATTATCACACCTCATCTTTAATGATATCTACATGTTCAACTGTACCCGAGACTTCCAAATGGGCTTGATCTTCATTATGAATTTGACTGATTGCTAGCTACACATAGGTCAAGAAATTGATCAAATACATAGTTTGTTCATCATCAAAGCTATAAAGGGAAATAGGAAATATTGGAAAGCTTCAAGAAAAATTAGAAGTGCAATGGTAGATTGATGAGCGTGGCTTGATGAGATATAAAAATGGCTTGGAGGTGAAGAACCAACTTGAAGACTCATGAGTGTCTGATGGCTTGGAGGTGAAGAAACTACTTGAAGACTCATGAGTGAACAAAACAACGTCAAGGCAACTCAAGAAATTATCATCGACTAGGTCTTATTTTTTTTATTTTGGGTCATGTTGAGAGCTTGTTTGAGATAAATTATTTAGTGTTTAGAGTCATAAAAGAGTTTTGAAAGAAGCTCTTAACAGAGCTTTCATGACTGAACTAAATGTCTAGTTCCAAACTGGGCACCTAATTCAGTCAGGATAAAAATCACATTTTCAATATAAGGCAAAATCGGACATCCGGTACAAAACTAGATGTCTGGCTAGCTTTTTGGATCCGACTGAACTGAGCATCTAGGATAGAACCAGATGTCCATTAGGGCTTTGAATCTGACTCTATAAATTGAAACCAAACATTCTATTCTCTGAAATGGACATCCAATATTGGTTTTCTTCATGACTAACGATTAGTTTTTTGATAGTTAGAGCAAACCAAGCCATGGAATCTCACCTCTAACGGCTAGATTCAATATCAAACATATAAATAGAGTTGAAGAGGCTTCCATTAACAACTTTTACACCTTCTAATCTTTGTTAAAAGAGATCAAATACTTCTCCAACTCACTAGCCATTCTTAAGCTATAAACCTTTTAATCTCAAGCTAGCTTTCATTGCCCTATCCTTTAGTATTAAGAGAACTTTGTGTGAGCTCAAGATTATTCTAATTCATAAATACACTTGTAATTCAATCCAAGATTAGTTGGAGTGGTTGAGAATTACTAACTCTAGTTTGGAATATACTTGTCGATTGGAGCAAGGAGATTCTACAAGGTTGGCTTCATCAATGAAGTGGCACTCTTAGTAGAAGAGTTAAAATCTTTAAGACCAAGACAAGAGCCATGGAGTAGAAGCGGTTGGTCTTCGAGTCATGTTAAATTTTGGTACACTCCATCCTTTATCCTATATTGTTTACTTAATGCAAATTTGATTGTGCATTAAATCGATGTTGGATTGTATAAAAAAAAGGGTTGCGTTGATTATCAAAACCTAATTCACCCCCCCTCCCCCCTCCCTCTTAGGTGATTTATTTGCTTTCAATTAGTATTAGAGCATATTGCTCTTATTTTTTTATTTAATCACCTGAGTTTTTTTACCCTTATTTGTGGAGAATTTTGGTACTTCTTCATCGTTTCTTCAAGAGGAGCAATCTACCACTTGTCCTCCACTATTCAATGTCACTAACTTTAATTATTAGAGAACCCAAATTTGGATCTCCATTAAAATCATTGATTATAATCTATGGTAGTTAGTGGAGGAAGGGTACACTCCATCCACCACAATAATTGATGGGGTGAGGGTACCCAAGCCCAAGGACGAATGGGTGAGGGTAACAAAAAAATAGATTCTTTGAATGCAAAGTAATAAATATCTTGTATTGTGCTCTTGATCCATTTGAGTTTAATCACATTAGTATTTGTAAGATGGCTCATCAAATTTAGCATTGTCTTGAAATTACCTATGAGAGTACAAGATAAGTAAGAAAATCTAAAGTGAACATATTGGTAAACTAATATGAACTCTTTAAGATAAAACCAAATGAGTCTATCACCGAGATGTTTACATGATTCACCGATATTATCAATACTTTAAACTCTCTTGATAAAATTTATACTAATGATGAGATGATTGGGAGGATCTTGAGATGCTTGCCTAGGTCATGGGATCCAAAGGTGATGGTAATACAAAGCTAAAGACCTCAACACTTCATCTTTGGAGGAGCTTTTAGGATTGCTAATCACTTATGAGATGATAATGAAGGACCGGATCCAAGAAAACAATGAAGACAAGAAGAAGAATAATATTCTTCTCAAACCCAAAGAATCAAGTGAAGAAGAAGAGGAAGAGAGTGATGACGACATGGTGCTCCTGACAAGAAAGTTCAAAAAATTTCTCAAGAAGAAGCACATGCCTCAAAATCCAAGAAAAAGTGAGAGAAGCAATCCAATTATGGAAGAAGAAGAAGAGGATATACCAACATACTTCAAGTGCAAGAAGCTAGGCCACATGAAGGCTAATTGCCCACTCAACATTCAATCCAAGAAACTCAAGGTGAAGAAGAAGAGAGCTATGATGACAACTTAGTGCCAATCAAAAGCAGAAAGTAAGAATGCCTCCTCCGACAATGAGATTGTGAACCTATGCCTCATGCCAAATGAAGATGAGGTATGTGACTTATCTTTTGAGGAGTTACAAGATGCTTTTGAAGAATTATTTGCAAACCATGAAAAGTTGAGTCTTAAACATGTTTCATTGAGAAAGAAACTACCTACTCTTGAGAATGATTTTGATGCTTTGAAATCTTCTAAAATCACTTGCAATTGCAAAAAGGATATAGATGATCTACAAGTAGAATATGACATTTTGATATTTTTTAGAACTACTTGTGAATGTCATAATGAACTTATTATGCTCAGAGGTGAAAATAGTCATTTGAGAAAAGCCTTAAAAAAATTTTCATGGAAATACTACCTTAAACATGATTCTTAAAAGTCAAAGAAATGTTTTAAATAAATTTGGATTCGGCTTTATTTTATCATCCAAGTTCAAAGGTACCACAACCACTTCTGTAAAAGCTTCCACTATAACTAACTCTCACAAGACTTGCACTTATTATTGTAGAAAGGGACACATCTCATCTAGTTTCCCAATTAGGAGAAATCCTTCTCTTAAGAAAATATGGGTACCTAAAGAGAGTCCCAAAAGTTAAGGAATTCAAGTTAATTTGTGTTCCTAAAACCTCACTTGAATGGCTTTGATTGGAGTAGCTAGAGATGACCCATATGCTTCTACTAGTTATATCTATGGTTATCCTCTAGCTAATATTGTAGAGGGTACGTTATGTTGATGCCTTGTATTATGACTTCCTTTGCTCGAAACAAATCTTGCCTTAGATTTTGTTTGGACCTAAACCTTTTGCCTAGTATGGGATTGAATCCTTTGCCTTTTCTAAGCTAAGGTCCCTGGTACTTGGCATTGGATTGAGGACTTATGCCTTGATCTTGGATCTTTGTATTTGGCATTTGACCAAGGTCTTATATACCTCGTTTGGCTTGAGGTCTTTGTGCCTGGCATTGGGCCGAGGTCTTATGTGCCTTATCTAGTCTGAGGTCTTTGTGCCTAGTACTGGGCTAAGGTCTTATGTGCATCGTTTAGTCTGCGATCTTTATGCTTAGTATTGGACCAAGGTCTTATATGCCTTGCCTAATTTGAAGTCTTAGTGTTTGACATTGGGCCAAGGTCTTATGTGCCTCGTCTGATCTAAGGTCTTTGTGTTTGGCATTGGGTCGAGGTCTTATGTGCCTCATCTGGTTTAAGATCTTTGTGTCTGGCATTAGGTCGAAGTCTTATGAGCCTCCTCTGGTCCAAGGTCCTTATGTCTGATATTGGGCAGAGATCTTATATGCCTCATCTAGTTTGAGGTCTTTGTGGTGGTCTCCTAGGCAAAGACTTACTTTCAAAGCACAACTTTTGTTAAAAAAATACGTAAGACATGATTTTAAAGATAAAACCTTCTAAGGTTGTCGATGTGCTATGTCATTGAAAATACTTGGCCATTTGGGTGCTCGATCTTGAAGACTTCTAGTCTCACAACTCAGGAGACTTTGAATGGACTAATATAGTTTGGAGAGAGCTTCCCCAAGGTTTAATCGACAAGCTTAGCTCGGTAGAGGGCCCATTCACTTGGCCACAATTTTTGGCTATGGACCTGGGTATTGTAGTAGCATGTCAATCGCCATTGATACAGCGATCCTAGCACAAGCTTTCTCTCAGACCTCCAACACCAAGTCCTTCTTTGTCCAGTTATTTTTCTTATTTAACAAGGGATCATAACTCTAAACTAGTGGAGAAGTAAGTTCAATTTTCATAGGGATGACTGCCTCAATCCCATAAGTGAGCATATAGGGCAACTCCTCAGTTGTCATCCGAGGAGTGGTTCGATAGGACCACAAAATATGTAGTAGTTCTTCAACCTAGGTGCCCCTCACCCTCTTGAGATGTTTATTTATCCTAGTGAACAAGGTTCAATTTTTTACCTTGGCCAAGTCATTGGCTTGGAGATTTGCTACTAAGATGAACCTTTGCTCAATATAGAGATTGGCACAATACTCCTTGAACTTTGAGCTATTGAATTACTTCTCATTATCTATGACCAATACTCATGAAAGTCTAAACCTGCAAATAATATTCTACTAGAGGAACTCCTAGATCTTCTTCTCCATGATTGTCGCAAATGGCTCGCCTTCCACCCACTTGGTAAAGTAGTGAATAACAACTATCAAGAATTTTCTCTATCTCGAGGCTATTGAAAAGGACCTAGTATATCCATTCCCCATTGGTCAAAGGGCCACACCATCTAAATTTACTGGAGCTGAATTAAGCGGCTGTGATAGACCGAGGCATGTCTTTGGCACTAATTGCATTTGGATATGAACTTGGATACCTCGGTGGTCATGTTGATCCAATGATATCCTTGTCTAAGGAGTTTGTGTGCCAAGACTCATCCTCCTTCATGACTTCTACATATCCCCTTGTGGACCTCTCAGAGGGTGTAATTAGATTCCTTGGGTCTCAAGCAGTGGAGTAATAGCCATGTAAGCAATCTCTTATGCAAGACTTCATTTACTAGGGTGAAGTTTGGAGCTAGACTCATAAACCTCTGGCTTCAATTGGTTCTTTAAGAAGTTTCCTTTGTTCCAGATAAATAATAATTAGATTCCATCTAACTTGGCTTCGAGTCTGCTACATTCACCTCAACATTTTCTAAATAACTTGGCCATTGAAGATTCTTCACAAAAATTTGTCTCAATTTTGGATTTGAGAAGACTAAGGCAAGTCTTATGAGGGCATCTACTTCAGTGTTGCTATTTTGAGGTACATAGCAAATCTCTACTTGGTCCATCCTTACCATGAGCTTTCCTACCTCAGCTAGATATTGCACCATAGTTGCCCCTTTTGCCTCATGCTCCCTGGTAGCCTATAGGCACACAAATTAAGAGTCCTTGAATACCTTGAGTTCTTTAGCCCCCGCAACCAATGTTATATGCAATTTGAGAAAAAAAGCTTCATACTCTATGATATTATTTGAAGCCTCAAATTTTAACTAAGTTGAGAACTCAGCCACTCTCACATTCGAACTTTGGAGGATTGCTCCAACACCTTACCCTAACTCGCAAGATGAGCCATCAACTCGAACCTCTCATGGTTTAGATTTTGATCTAAATAGGTATGACATGGTCTCCACCATGAAGTCTACTAGGGCCTTTGATGGTCTTCTGAGCTTCAAAATTTACTTTGAATTGGCTTAATTCAATTAACCACTTAAGTAATCTTCCTAAAGTCTTCAGTCTTTGTAGTGTGTATCAAAGTGAAAGATTGGTAAGTACCGTCACTGAATGTGCCTGGATGTATGGGTGGAGCTTTCAAGTTGCTAGCACCATAGTTTATGCAAGCTTTTCTAGAGGAGGGTACTGAGTTTTTGCTTTTGTGAGTACATGGCTCACATAGTAGATGGGATGCTACTTTCCACCCCAATCACTTATTAGCATCAAACTCACTGCCTGATCTAAAGCTGCAATGTAAAGGAAAAGTACCTCATTTGGTTCAGGTCTTACTAGTAGAGGAGGCTTAGCCAAATATTTTTTTCAAGTCCTTGAAGGCTCAGTCACACTTTTCAATCCATTTAAATCCCAAGTCTTGCTTGAGAGCTTTCAAAAAAGGGAGGCATTTTTCTTCTGACCTTACCAAGAAGTAGTTGAGTACTGCTAAGTGACCTATGAGTCTCTGCATTTTTTTAATGGAGCTTGGGGGCTTCATTTTTCTCACCAATTTAATATTTTTGCGATTAGCCTCAATTCCTCTCTCTAAGACAAGATACCCAAGGAATTTTCCTGAGCCTACTCTGATGCACACTTCTTGAGATTTGGCTTCATCCTAAACCTCTGTTATGTGTTGAAAGTTTCTTCTAGATCATCCAAGTGTCCTTTAACATGGACACTTTTTACCAATATGTCATCAACATATGTTTCTATGTTTCTCCTGAGCTGAGTCTTGAAGACCTTATTCACCATTCTTTGGTATGTCACACCTGCATTTTTCAGCCCAAATGGTATGGCAACATATGCATTTCTCCATTTCTTTACCTATTTGGTGATGGTGCTTTAATGCTCAGGAGCAAAGTGCCTCTTATTTTGTTTGATTGGTTTGTGATTTTCTGCTACTACAACCTCATGCGAACCAACTGAAGGGTATATCCCAAGTAGATCTTTCAGAGACCATGTGAAGACATCTTGACTCTTCCGCAAGAACTCTCCTAATTTTTTGCAAAGAGGCTTCGTGAGATTCACATCGGTCTTTGATGTTCTCCTTGAGTCTTCATCGATAAAGAGGTTGACAAGCTACCCCATAGGTTTGATGCACATTTTCTTTAGTTCGGAGGAAGAGTCATTGATCTCAGCCACTATTGAGCCTTTACCTTTCAGGTCAGAGTTGTTTTGCTAGTAAGGGGCCTCACAATTCTTAAGAAGACTTTGGTTACCCCATGCTTCATATGTGCCATGTTTAATTGGAAACCTCATAACTAGGTAAAAGGTTGAGACTACTGCTTGGAGTTGGTTAAGTGTCAGAGGCCCCAGTATCACATTGTATGGCAAGCGTGTCCAAACCATGACAAACTTTGACTTAATGGTAGTGCTTCTAGGGCTTTCTCTAATCTTGAAGAGTAGCTTGATCGTGCCACTCAGAGTAACTGGGCCTCCAGTAAATCGGGTGAGCAACCCAACCTAGGCTCCAACTTTTACTCAATTTTTATCTAGTTATAAGCCCTTGTGAATATGATATTAGTCAACCTTCCCATATCCACCATGATACATTATATAGCGTAGCTATCTAGGACTATTGAGATCACCAGTGCATCATTATGGGACATTGCAATTCCTTTCAAATTCTTTATGTAGAAGACTATCTTGATGCCCAGGTTCACAATGTTGCCTCTTTGTTGGCTCCTCCTGAGCCTCCTGCCCTCCTGTATTTGTTCAACATTTTATATTTTATGCTGATGCTTCACTTTGGGTTGGTGGGCTTACCAAAATCATATCAAGGTTTCCTTTAGTCGAGGGGTTGTGCAGCTCTAGAGTAGGATTCCTTTATGGAGAGATCCGAGGATGAGGCTCCCGCACACAAGTCTCTCCTACTCTCTCACCTAGGCAAACAAATTTCCTGAGGTGTCTGTCTTGTATGAGCCTTTTAATTTCATCTTTGAGGTGTCTGCATTCTTCATTATTATGGTCATATTCTGAATGAAAATGACAGTATCTTAATTTGTCAAGGCATTGCCAAGTTGTGCGAATTGGTAGAAACCTTCGTAGAAAATCTCGGTGTTCAATTTAAGCAAGACGTCGGACCTCAAATTGTTCAATGGGTTGTAGACTTGAAACTTGGACCTTCTTTCCTTAAGCCTACACTTCCTCTGTTAGGTTCTCGGTTTCTTTGGCTCAGAGAGCTTCATTTTTTGAGGTTCTTTCTTTAGTTTGCTAGAACCTTCAAACTCTCTCTTGGTTGTAATTACTTCTTTAGTATCAATATGTTCTTAGACTAACTAGATAAACCCTGTGAGGCTTTTGGGAGGTTGGTGAGGCATCTTATAGGCAGCCCAAGTTTGCAAAATTCCATTGATTGTAGTTGCTAGGACAATGGAACTGTCCAGCTTGATGACCTCAAGTCGAGACTTGTTTAATTGAGCCAAGTATTCTCTTAAGCTTTCATCTTCTTTTTGTTTCAGTTTCAACAACATAGAGGGATCCTTTCACTGAGGTACCAGTGAGATAAACTACTGCACAAATCTATCTACCAAATTGTCAAAGCAAGTAATAGAGTACCTTAGGAGTTCAGAATACCAGGCTCAGGCTAGACCTTGCAAAGTCATAAAAAATACCTTGCATAAGCTTGAATCCCACACTCCTTGTAGGAGAGTACACCACCTTGGGTATTAGAGGGGCGTTGTATCTCACTTGAGTTGGATGAGTTAGTACCCTACGAAATTCTTGGCTTGAATGTAAGATATCCTCCCTATAGGTGCCTTGGGCGGTTCTGACCAAGGCTTGACTAACATATGTGTGGCATGTGGCCTCGTTGACTAGATCATATTTGGGTCTACCTATCATAGTCCCTCAAGGCATGATACCGGAGAGGAGAAGCCACAACTGTGGGGTTATACTGACCTTGGTGCAGATGCCCACTAAGTTATGCAAAAATTGGGGCAGGATGATGTGATAACTTGCCTCATTGGTCCGACATAGTGCCAAGGTTCAATGCTGAAGCATGAGTTGGCTACTAAGTATAATGAGGCGGTAGGCTCGGCATTGCTTGAGCCTGATTCTATAGTTGTTGAGCTTGAAGGTTCCACATAACTTGCACTTGAACCTCGAGGAGCTAAGTCATCTATTAGACAACTATTGCAAAGGTTCAAAACTCCTGACAATTCACCAAGTTGGAAGGTCCTAGTGGTACCTTAGCTACCATTTGAAGAGGGAGTGCTTGAGGATGTTGTGGCATTTGAACCACCAAATTGGCCTGCTAGGTTAGCTAGCTTGGTCCATTGGATGAATTATACGATTCTGCTGGTGCTAGGGCTATTGCCCCCAGGGGGATTTTTCAATAACGACAATCGTGCTACTCTGGGAGTCATGGCGGGAGGACCATTGGAGCTCTCTTGGATCTGCAAGAAAGAGTAGTGTAGCAAATCTCAATGAAAGCACCAACTATTAGTGGAGCTTAGTTCACTATTGATTTTGGTCTGAGAAGGTCCTTGAGATCTTGATCCACTAGGCTGTCCTTTCTTTGATTTATGCAGAGAAGAACCATGAATAAGACCATTGGGAACTCTCTAGTAGCGGTCACTCCAACTCTCAAGTCAGTTCAATACTCAGGAATGAAGATAGAATGAGAAACTGAGCATTAGACCCTTACCTCTCCAGTCACCTTGTTATTTATAATGCTTTTAGAGATTTGGCATGTTTGGATTTAGTGATCTGGGGTTATAGCTCTGCTGATTTTTCAATAAATAGGAAAATCAATCTCAGATTTTTTGGAATTGACTCCTGAAGAAGCCGTGGATTAACTGGCTAGTATATTGATGCTATCAGATTGAATCTAGTAAGTTTAATTATAGCTAGGTTTTGAGACACAGTTGACCTTCCCACGAGCTCATTCATATCTAAAGTTACTGAGCACACAATAACTCAGTGTATTGGTGAATCCTTAGCTTGAACACTTCTATTCACGACCTACCCTTTGAGCTCGATTTCATTGACTTTTCTAACTCAAGAGGTTTGGTTTGGAACTCACTCTTTAGTTGTCTTGGTTAGCTACCTTGGTTAGTGGCTTCACTTTCATTCCGTACATATCCTATTTCTCCGAACTTTCACTTGGTAACATGATGTATCATTCACAATACATAAAATTAAGTAAGTTTTATTAAAAGATAATTGAACAAGTTTGCTCATTAATGATATGTTGAATTTTTCATTTACATAATTATTTTGCAATTCAAAATTAATTAAAACACAAAATAAGTCATAAAATGTACCCATTCACACTTTTAGAGAAAGTTCAACAAAATAACATTAACATATAAATCCAATTTAGAAGCTAATTCAATGTTTATGTAGGATAACACAAAGTCCACAACCTCTTCTTGATTAGCTTCAAGTTACATGACCATCGAAGACATAGGTTTTTCTTTACTATTCTCTTCTTCTTCATCGTTCTTTTCTTCTTCAATGTTTTTTCTTCTTCGTCCTTCTCTTCTTCTTTATCTTTCACCTCTTCTTCATCATTCTCTTCTTCTTCATCATTCACTTCTTCTTTATTATTGGCATTTCTTTGGTCTCCTCTTTCAACATTGTCCCCTTGGTTTTAATGTACCTCAAAAATTATCAAGATTAAGGATAATTGTTAGTTGCTCATTAAGTATTTTTTCTAATGCTTCCAACTTGGGAACAAGAGCAAAAAGCACATCTTCCATACAACGGAGCTTGATGACAACATGAATGGGCAAACTACTAGCGAGAGCACTAGAAGTGCAACAATATTCCCTGCGAATATATACTCTAAATAGGATTGGAAGGAGGTGGATAACTCGCACCCTAACTAGGTTTTGCAACTCCATATGCACAAAAAAGGTGTCTCTCTGCCTCATCCAGCATCATCGTATGTGTCTACTTAACATAGATGCAAAAACACAAGAGATATAATAAGAAATTATGATCGATAATATACACTATATTTGACAAATATTGAAATAGGAAATTTTAATATATTTACATAGTCACCAAGTATGGTTTGATTAAATTAGTGTACATAAGCCTGTCTTTCCTTGCTTTCGCCACCATAACCCAAAATTTTGGGGCATACATCAAATAATGCTCTTCTCCCATATTTGGTTGCCTCTGCAATCCAAAATAAGATCAGAATAAAGAAACCATTCATATATCTAACCCTATGCTAGCGACCATCATTATAAGTATAATCCTTGTCATACAATAAGGAGAACCACTACATTAAGAAAGAATACACTACACAATCCCATGAGAAATCTCCCATCCCAAATATGTTCTCCACATACTTACAAATTTATCTCAATATCCCTATCCCTTAAAAAAAAAACTATGTTGGCAAATAAACCATCAACATCCTCACAAAATCATCTTCCTCTCCTTCTCTAGTAGCTTTCACCTAATCTAGCAACAGGTTCTTCAACCAATTCCTTTTTATCTTTTGGTATAGAAATTATCTTCCACTTCTTAAAAGGTGTCTCGCCTTTGTATTTCTTAGCATAATCAATGTGTTTTGTGTCCAAGAGCCAAACCTAAGAGCATGCACACATCTAACAACCTTTCCACTCAAAACAAAGCCTTTCTCTTGCCTATCATAAACACCTATCAACTCATCTAGAAGAACCTTGTCTTGGAACATCATGAGTAGATCCAATAGCTTCTTGAAAGACATATGAGATATCAATCTTTGATGCTCCTCAGTCATGCTCCAGCATAGCACTGACATGAGACAAAGTGGTGTAGGTCAAATCTATAATCAATTAAAAAATTCCTTGAATATGCCAAATTCAACATGCCACATGATAAAATCAATAATGAACAATTGTTCAAGTAAGAAAACATTATATACATACAAATAGATATAAATACAAAATAAAATAAAAATATATGTCACTTTATATAACTAAATATAGAACATAGAAAGGTGAATACAGCAATAGATAAAAATAAATACATCGTATTTTACATTTGAATACACAATATAAAAAAGTGAATATAAATACAAATAAAATTATTATTGTATATTTGATTAGTTATGGTCTCAATTTGCAATCTTAATTAAATAAGATAGTTTTGCATGCAGATAAGGTGTTAAAAGTATACGTGTTTGAGCTAATTCTTTCGAAGTTTGGATGGATATGAACCACAATTCTATTCCTAAGGGATGTGCCTCTAACTTGATTTATAACATTTAGTTCTACTCTTAAAGGTGCTACATTATTTTAGGTTTCATTATTTTGATTGACTAGATTGAGTACAAACTAACAATAGGAATGGAATCAAATTTGGAGTTGAACCTATATAGAGCACAAATAAAGATTTCTAGAAGTAATAGAACTTACACCATTCAAAAAGTACTACTTAAAAGAAATTAGCTAGTGAAATAAGTATTCATGTTTGAAAGAGAATCTTTAATTAAAGTATATTTATTTTACATACTAAATGTATTCATGACTCAAATAAAATGAATTTATTTTTCTACACATATGCTTTATTTTTCCATTCTGTATGCATTTTTCTATATATATGCATTTCTACACATTTGTATTTATTTTTCTACAAATATGTATCCATTTTACTACACGCATGCTCATAAAAATGAACAGATAATAGCAAACAAATGAATATCGGAACACAAAAAATTGATTGCATATAAATAAAAAGATAAATACATAATAGCAAAAAAATAAATATCAAAACATATAAAAGTATATGATATATATAAGACAAATGAATATAGTATGAAAGAAAAATGAACAAAAGTATACAAAATAATAAGTACATATAAACTAAAAAGTGAATATATGTGCTAACTCATTTTCTACACGTGTATTCATTTTTCTGTAAATATGTATTCATTTTGCTACACATATACATAAAAATGAGCACATTGTAGTAGATAAATGAATATCAAAATATAAAAAACTGACTATATATATACAAAAAGATAAATACATAATAGAAAAGAAATGAATACTAGAACATATAAAAATGTATAGTATATATCATACAAATGAATACAATATGAAACAAAAACAAATATATAAAATAATGAGTATATATGAACTAAAAGGTGAATGCATATGAGCTAACTTATACATACATCTCTAATATAAGTTGAATATATTATACATAAAAATAAATTCCAAGAATAAATATATTATATGTTTCATTAAAATGAACTAATAGATTAAATATCTTGTGTTGGATGGTTTGGCCTTAATATAAATAAACCTCAATTTTTTATCCATAGGTGTGAATTATGGTTTTAGTAAAGATAAACTTACTTCTAATATTCACCTATAAAAACAAAGGTTTGAGAAAACCAAAAAACAAATGCTTTTTGAACCTAGATGTAAAACTTACTAGTTTAGGAGTCTTTTCACAAAGTGTCTTTTAAATCACCCCCGCCCAATTCCTTTGGCTTCTTCTTCGTCTTGCCGAACAGAGGCAAGCAACTAGGGCTTCTTTAGATCTAGGTCAACAACAACATCTTGGCTAAAGTTCGCAAGGAATTAGAGAGGAGAGGGTTGCACACTTCGTTCAAGTGAGGTAACACTCCTTCCTTTGAATCAAAGTTTTCATTTTCATTAATTTTTCTCCTCATGACCTCAAATGTGATTTTTTTTTTTCCATTTTCCAGCATCTCTACGACTTGATTAGAATTTAATTAGTTTTGAATTGAGTTAGAGTTTGATAAGATGAGATTTATGTATGTTAAACATGTACATTATGTCAACATTGATTCCTTTCACCTATTTTGGTTTGGGTTGCTAATGCTCAATTGTAGTCACAAGAAACTGATGTTGCAATGTTGATATACTATAGGTTGCAAGATATGTCACTTAAGAATAGGATTACCTCGATAAGAATGTGAATATTGTGATGATAAGTTGGTATTAAACCTTGTAATCTTGCTACCAAAAAATGGAGTTCTATAGTGTGTTATTTATCATTAAGTTAATTTTGTCCTATGAAAGTATGCAATTTATATTCATGGCTTAGATTTCTAAGACTTCTTTGGTGCATGTAGTGGTTGATATTTTAGAATAATGCTAACTTTCAAAACTTCACAACATTAGTAGGATTTGTAATTAGAGTCCTCCAAGTGGTAAGTTCCAAAGCTTGAGATGTAGAACATCATAATGAATTAATATTTTGATGAGAAGTGTAATTTTCACTCAAGTTTTGTTCAATACTCAAGCATGACTAGATTAAGGCAAATATAAGTTATTAGGATTGGTGTTGAGTTTACTTTACTTAGGAGTATGTTTGGGTGATTAAGGGTTATAATTGGATAATTTTGTATTATAATTTAGGTTTAGATGAGGCTTAAATCTTCTTTTACTTGTGATTTATCTTGTGTTCTTCTCATCAGGTAAGTAAAATGAGTGACTTTCGGTAGTGCTAAGTGACAATTTAGTATAATAGAATGATTTCTTTTCACGATTACTATGCTTTAGTATGTTATATTTATTTAGAATAAATTTTCAATGTCTTATTAATATGATGTAATATTATATCATGATTTGTGATGTGCACACAATTAGATGATTTGAGATCAAGAAAACCATGCATATGAGCTTATACATACTTGTATTTATCAAATTTTGACATATATTCATATTGTACTATATCTTATTTCAAAAATCCATGCATGTGTTCTTTGGTTATGATTTCTTCATTATGAATGGATTGTAAATTTTTTATGTCTTATCAATTTTGATTGTATTGTCTCCCTCTTGATTCGTATTGTGGCCCTACTATTGAAATTAAATAATGCTCATATTGACATGTGTGTGTGATCATGAGAAACTAATTTCATTGTCATATGCGGGCATCAAAATAGTAGCATATTTGTATTACGACTCTCTTTGAAGTATCTTGTATTTGTGATCAGGCCACTGACTTTAAATGTGCCAATTTATTTGTGATTTGGGTTTGTACTCCCATTTCATGCAGGAGACACTAGTCTTTACTTACTTGTACAATATTATGATTTCTTCAAAAAGAACTCTTGTTTTAAGGTCTTATGAGTATTATTTGTCGATTTGGAACATAAGTTCTTGTATTATTAGTTTTAGATACTTTCGATAAGGTTTCTATCTTATGCAATCAAGTTTTGAAAATCTACTTTACATTGAAATATCAACTTAACATGAGATCATTCATTCTATTTCAAGATCTGATTTTAAAGACTAACTCAAAAAAGGAATGTGCGACATTCTATAATATTCTTTTTAGACATTATTTCATATTGGAGTTATAATTAAATTTGTAGGATTTTATTTGTTAATTTTTAAATTTTTTGAGATAGTTGTGATTCTTATTCTTGATCATTTAGAACCATATGCCTATTGAACATCCTTAATATGCGGACTCAAATACGTTAGTAATTTTGTGACAAAATAATTAAGACTTAATGACTAGAGTTATTTGTTAGATGATTCTGAGAATTGATTGACATATTATGGTGGAGAATGTGGATTATACTTGATAGAATTTTTATCAAAGGATTGTAGATTTATTAGAGAAGATATATCTTATACTTGTACAGATTAAGCTTTGTATATCTATCGTATAGGCATATATATGACACCCATAATATCTCAACTTCGGAGCGTAATAGGAATATGAGTACCAATTTCTTACTTTCTCCATTGATATGGTAGGAATGCTCCCTAATGAAGCCAAATGTCCATGGTTTGGCAATATCTATGGCATACATAGTGAACAGTTAAATCACTCGATGAATACCTAATGGCATGTTTTGACCGCTATCTAGAAGAAATATGGTGGCGAGAAGCAAATCCAAATCCTCCAAAAATCAATTATGCATATAGAAGAGTGTCATAGGCTTCTTACCTTCTTCCAATTTGAGGTTCCATAGCTCATTCTACAATGGGCATCTTGTTCAAACCTTTTAGATTTGGGCCCATAGTCTTGGCCTTTAGTTTTAATGTCGCTGATATATCAAACCTTGGATCGACAAGAAATGAACCTCTACCTTACTATTAGGGCATGGAGGTCATTATTCATTAAATGATAGAGATTGTAGCCTTTTGAGTGCCAAAATATGAAGAGTCAAATGTTGTTTGATTCAATTCTGAAAAATCAGAAGTGGGATAATTAGGGGAATTGGGGACCCATTCCCTCAATTATAGTATTTGGGTACAGCAGTAAATCTCAGAATTGCTGGAATTAGATTCCAATAATTTCAAACAATGTCTCATTTTTGGATTTGAATTCCTCTTTGATGCAGAGGAATTCACAATTCTTGACCGAAATTACATGGGGCCCACACTCATGTAGTGTTCTGATTTCAATCTAAAATCAAAAATAGAATTCGCAATTCCCTACGAATTCCTTTCTCTTCTTCTGGTCACCTTCTTCTCCGATTGGCTACAATAATCTTCTTTGATAATCTCCGTGAAGGAGCAAGGGGAGTCCCATCTTGCCACCATCAAGGATCTCTATGAGGCCTACACCGCCAATGCCACCACCATCAAGGAGCTCCACAAGGTCTACACCGCCAATGCACCCTCAAAATGGAGAACTAGAAGGATTTTGTGTCTAGGGAGCATGCAGAGTCCCATATTGCTATCATCGAGGAGTTCCGCAAGGTCTACGATGCTAGTTTCGCCCTCAAATGGAGAACTAGAAGGGTTCATCTACAAGATTACTCTAGTAACACTCTCTCTTTCTTTCTTTATCTCTCCCTCTCTCTCTGTCTCTCTTTATGGGGACAATCCATGTTTTACTCTTTGATTAGGTTTGCGGGGATCTTTGATTAGGATTTATGTGGTTTATTCCATCTTATCTCCTTTATTACTTGATTATGGTTTCTATGATTCTATACATCATAAATTTTGGAGTTTTCTTTCTCTAATCTCTTGTAGGGAATGGGATAATTTTTGTTAAGAGCTACTAATTTTTGTTTTTTTCATTATGAGTATAGTCATTATTTAATTTCCTCAAATCCTGATATCTACCAAGGACTATCTGGATGAATTTTTATCATTAATGATTTAAGAAAGATGAGGCATCCTATTTCATTAACGAAGTTGAGCAAGAATTGAATTAGAGTTTAAGGTGTTATAGTATTAGATTAAGAGGAATAAGAAATATTTATGTATTTGAATTTTTATGTTTATAAATGCCTTTATGTACCAGTTTAGTTATTACAATGTATTTCAATTTCGTAATTAATTTTTTCATTATTACAAGATGTATAATTGGTGTGATTTCAAATATTAACATTATATCAAAAAATTTGCAAACAAAATTTTGTTAGAAAAATTTCATCAATTTTTTGGCCTTTTTTAATATCTTAACTACTTTCACGAACTAATTATTAAATTTAAATTTAAAATATATTTTATTGGTTGGGAAAATAGTTTAAATAAAAATATTTTTATTCTCTCATAAATCATCAAATATTTTAAGTTTGTTTTTAATTTTTATATATATATTAAACTACCAACTATTTCATTAGTTTACTATTTAAATAGTTATATTTATATAAAGATTGATAAAATACCAAAAAGGACGTAAGTTCACCCATTTAGATAATCATATCCCTAATTTCATCTCCAACTAAAGACCAAAATTTTAAGAATTAATAAAATTGATTCAATTCTAATTATAATCCAAACATCGGAACTCAAAAAATTGACGAAATTAGAAATTTCTCTTCTTACTCTAAAAAATGCATCCAAACACTAAAATTAATAATTTCATCAATTCTTCCAATTTTTCAGAATAATTTCATCAATTCCGAATTTAGGATTGAATCAAAGGTCACCTCCATGATGACTCGATTTTCTTGATTTATAAGATTTAGCTTGATCCTAAAGTCATTGGAGAACACTTCGAATCAGATTACTTCCAAAGGAGCCATGACCATGTATCATGAATCTCTGAAGGTGTTTGAACCTACCATATGAGTCTCAAAAGATCTTCAAACTTGTTGTATGAACAATAATAACACTTGTATTCTTGCTCTAACCCTTCAGAATCATCGATGAAGCTTAGGAGCTATTGTTCTTCTGCTCTCACCATCAAGGTTCACCAATGAGCCTTGGCAGTACTTCAGGTCAATAAGAGGCCTCCTCATCAAGATGAGTTAAATTGAGTTGACTTTGTTAGAATTTAGGTTGAGCCAATTGGGATTTTGGTTTCCTCATCGGATATTATAGAAGCAAAAAATACTTATTAAAATATTATTTTTGACACCATTAATAACACATATATATATAAGCACGACCAATAAAAATCACAAATAAATTTAGTAAACACCGTGGAAGGGAGATATATGTCATTTGAATCAGGACCAAGGGCACAGTTGGATTCCCAAGGCTTGCCAAGCTGGGAAAGTGAAGGGCACTTGTTTGGCGCCAACACGTGTCGGAGATCAACTCCGCAGGCGGCGCTTTCAAAACTGGCATCCCATTTTAAAAAACGGCTCCTCCATCTAACCAAAAATGGAAAATAAAACTCCAGGCTCGCAGTGAAGAACTAGAGAGGAAGAGATCTCTCCATTATTAGGTATTTATACTCTTTCAAGTATACTGGCGTTGGATCATCTTCGTTTGTCAATTTACTGTCTTGGTTTTTCTTGTCTTTAATTGTTGGATATTGTTGGATTTTCTGCTGGATTTTGTCTTTGATGTTTTGATCTCCATCAATATACTGTTTCACTTCTTCTTCCCTAGTTTCAGTCTCAGTTCAATACCAATGGATCTTCTTGACATGTCAAGCTATTGGCTTGCTTTGAATTGCTTTTGTTGTGGATATTGTTCAATATTCTGCTATACCTCTTCCATGTTTTGATCTCCGTCAAATATTGTTAGGTATTCCTCATCTTATTCTTTTATTTCACTCTTTTAACTTTAATACCAATGCATCTTTTGATTTTGATTTTGTTTTTTCAATCTGGTGGCTTGGTTTCCTTGTTTTTGATCTCCATCAAATGAGTAGCAGTAAAGATTTGGCTATTATTTTTTGTTGTTGAATACCGTTGAACACTGACAGATCTTTTTTCTCAGAGATTTTGGAGGATTTGGGAAAAGGATGGGGAGGGGGAAGATTGCGATCCGGAGGATTGATAACTCGGCGAGCCGTCAGGTGACTTTCTCGAAGCGGCGGAATGGGCTGCTGAAGAAGGCGCAGGAGCTTGCGATTCTCTGCGACGTGGAAGTCGGCCTCATCGTCTTCTCCGGAACCGGCCGGCTTTACGACTATGCCAGCTCCAAGTAAAGATCTATATTTTTCTCCCATTCTTCTCATATTTCATGTTCTTATTATTCTAAATTGAAAGCAGAAAATGTCTATTATCTAGAATTGTGAGCCCACATAATATCATTCGATAGCCTGGAAAGCCACGTGATTGCTTCCTTTTTTCTGGTTTTCATTTATTTTATTTTTCAGCTTTTTTTCCCACTCACGTATCTCTATAGTTAGTAGTTCATGCGTCAAGGTTTGTCTTGTTGCAAAGAGAATTCCTTTTAGAAAATGGCAAGAAAGAAGAAGAGTTGGTACGTTTTTCAGAGCTCTTCATTAACAAAGGAGAGTGAAATAAGTTCATAAACATGTCATCTTCAACTGCTCGACTGACGGTATTTGGAAAAATATGTGTTTCCGCCATGTTCATCAAAGCCCAAGCCTCCTATTCGAACCGGTACTCAAATCCGCTACTGACTTCTGATTTTTAGAATCTTTAGTCATAAGAATAATGAACTGATAGTACCAATCATCATTAAGGAGATTTAGTCTCCTTTTATTCTTTATGTTCCAATTGACATCTACACTAAAAGGATATAACGAAATACGAAATTCGCTACTGATTTCTATTGTTTCAAATCATTAGAGTCATAAGAATAATGAACTGATAGTATCAACCATCATTAAGGAGCTTTAGTCTACTTTTATTGTTTATGTTCCAATTGTCATCTACGCTAAAAGGACAAAACGAGATATGAAATTCGCTTCTGATTTCTAATTTTTCAAATCTTTAGAGTCATAAGAATAATGAACTGATAATATCAACCATCATTAAGGAGCCTTACTCTACTTCTTTTATTCTTTATGTTCCAATTGACACCTATACTAAAAGGATATAACAAGATATGAAATTCGCTACTGATTTCTAATTTTTCGAATCTTGAGAGCCATAAGAATAATGAACTGATAGTATCAACCATCGTTAAGGAGCTTTACTGTACTACTTTTCTTTTGTATGTTCCAATTATGACTTCCACAAAATCGATACAACGACACATAAAATCTACCACTGACTTCTAATTTTTCGAATCTTTAGAGCCATAAGAATAATGAACTGATAGTATCAACCATCATTAAGGAGCTTTACTCTACTTTTTTTTTTATTTTGTATGTTCCAATTGACGCTTCCACTAAAAGGATATAACGAGGCATGAAAACCGCTACTGACTTCTAATTTTTCGAATCTTTAGTGCCATAAGAATATTGAACTGATAGTATCATCCATCATTAAGGAGGTTTTCTCTACTTCTTTTATTATGTATGTTCCAATTGACACTTCCACTAAAAGGATACAATGAGACATGAAACTTTTCCATTAAGTAACTTTGAAAAAGAAAGAAAGAAAGATATATCATCACTTTACTTGGACTTTTAAAATGTTCGAATTTGCTTATACCGCTTAGAAGATTAGAATGGGTACCTCATCATGCCATCTAAAAAATGCATAATGGATAGTCTTCGTATTCACTTCTTGTGCTAGTATTATTTAGCATGTAAACAGCATGCATAATTAACCTTCTGTAATATAGAACTTGGGAACAATTAATGATAAAACATAGACTTGCACATAACCTTGGACATATCTTATTTCAGTTGAAAATAAAAGAAATTAACATTTTCTTTACATGATCTACTTAGCAAGGTTGTCTAACGATGTGAGTTAGATGATGTTCTGCAACAAGGATATAGTAGCAATTAGGTACCATGAATGACTTGATTGTTTGAAAAAACAAATATTTTTTCAAAATTCTGACAGAAAATGTATAAATAAACTGTCTCAAGCACTAAGGATTGTAAATCAGTAAATAACCATGTTTTTTTTTTTCTTTTTTAAAACTTGTGCTGCTTATCCCCTTGATGCATGTAGTGATTTTCTGATGGCATCTCCTTATGTATAAGATTGAGACTATTTCAATTTAGTAACCAATACATTACTTTCATCGCTAGCATGAAGTCCATAATTGGGCGATACCACAAGGCAAAAGACGAGCACAACCAGTTGCTGGATTTGACCTCAGAAGTTAAGGTATAATACGCTATTTGACATTATTCCTAAGAGTAATCAATTGGTTGTTATGCTACATTCCGTTGAAAGTTTATCGACTTATTAACAGGTTATAAGCTGAATTCAATAAAATCATTGGAGATTAATCCCATAATTTGCTGCATTTATATAATGAAGAGATGATGAAGGATGCTGTTTCGAGATAAATAAAGAAGATGGAAATAAAGAGTTCTTGATACTCAAAGAGGCATAAGAAAAGAGCCTTTGAACATGGTTCTATATTTATGAATCATAAGATGAAAAGATTTTTAAACAAGTTGTCAACATTAAAAGTGTAAAACAGATTGAGAATCTGCTGAAGATCTAGAAATAATGTAAATCACTAATAATGATAAGAATCCAACCCCTAACAAGTGCAAAAGCATGTGAATATCTCAGTGAATAAAATGTTACTTTGAACAAATCAAATATAAATGTAACAATGAAAATTTGATACCTATGAAACAAAATAAATTATAGAATGGCTACGATCATGGAAAAATAAGAAAAGAAGGAGCTTGGAATTCAAAGAAAAAGCTCAAATTTAGAAGTTTCCTAAGGACTGCGTTCAGTCATAACTTTTAATATAGAAATAATAAAAATCAAGTCTTGAAATAGACTATGCGGGGTTTAGTTCTGCAAGTGTAGAAAAATTAGTGATTCATTATCTAGAAGTGATTGTAAACAACATCAAAGTTTCCTACATGAAAGGGGGCTCATTTGTCTCAACATCAATTCTATGCATGGTTGGAATTGTTTACAAAGAATGAATGGTGGGTACAATTTGAAAGACTTGGGATACAAGTACTTGGCATATCATGTAAATGAAACTTTGGTTTAGAAGAGGAAATATTAAAATCAAACAAAAAATTATTTTTTGGAAGATACATAAGTAATCAAAGAAGATTCAAAACATAAGTTGATTTTTTAGTCCTAAACAATGTCGCTCTTTACCTATGTGTGTCCTTAGTAAATGTATCAGCCTAGTTCATATATGACATGGGAAAAAGTTTCTTATTCTAAAATGATCATATAACAATGAATATTTATCTCCCATAACAAATATTTTTTTTGGATTTTCTCAATTTTTGCCATAATGAAGATGTTCCTTCAACTCTTATCCAGTTATGGTCCCACTGAAACTATTTCAGTTTGGTAGAAGCTAGCGTTTTATGAAACTAAATCAAAAATGAAATTCATAGACAAGGAAAAGAGTTTACATGCTGAAAGCAATGTGTGTGTGTGTGCATGCCATAAACTCTACTCTAACTTGGCTTCACTAATGACCCAAGTACAATTAGGTAGAATCCTATTCCTAGTCCATCTAAGGCTAACCAAGAAGCCTTACTCAGCCCAAAGTTTGTGTTCAACTCTAATTCCTTCTATAGCTGACTAAAGTTGGAGCATAGATACTTATCATGCCAGCTTGATTATTACATTATGAAGATGATCTCTACAAGTAGGTCTAGTCTTGACATATACCAATTGAAGAGTTGATCTAACATGAAACAGGAGTACAAGTTTGTTGAACACCTTTTCTCAAAAAAAATGGATATCTAGCTCAATATGCTTAGTGCTTTCATCGATGGCTGGATTTGCAACAATGTAAAAGGCAACTTGGTTGTCACAAAGTAAATGAACTAGGACATTGATGGTACATGAAGTTCTATTAACAAGACCTAAGCCACGAGATTTGCATGTAACAAGTGCTGTGCTCCTATATTATGCTTTAGTATTGAACCTTGCTGCAAGATTTTGCTTTTTTACTCCTCCAATCCATAGGTTTCAACATAGGAATATAAAATACTGTAATGTTGATTTTCTATCAAATGGTGAGCTAGCCCAATTTGCATCATTATATCTACATAACTAAAGATGATCATTAGGTTTATAAAGCAACCTAGTGCATGCAATCCTTTTAGGGTACCCTAGGATCTGATGAACAACAAGACAAAGTTCTCAAGGTGATTGCATATGTAGACTTATCACACTCACTGCAAAAGTGAGATTAGAACTCCTCTAGCAAACTTTAGAACTTCACCTCTAGCAAAATGCTTACGACTAGGAGAATCAAATGATCAAATTTTTCTTCGAACCAAGAATATATCTAACATCGGTGAGAGTATTAACAATATTATCAAACATCTTAATTTTGATTGTCTAGTTCTGATAGTTTTGCATGAATTATTGTTACCCATTAGAATTAAACCACTATTATAAGACTTATAGTCTTCAAAATAATTCTTGTTAGGACATAAATACAACAATAATCAAGAATCCAAATATCACGATAATGATAAAAATTAGAACTAATAGAAAAAATATTACTCTACTCGTTATCAGAATTCTCTTCAACAACTAATACTTGTTTTTTGGCTTACTCTTTAAATTGAGGATTTTTTTTTCTCTTTCTTTATTTTAAGTTTCCAACACTCTTCAATTGCAAGTCCCATTTTCTTACAATTCAACACTTCTCAATTTCATGTCTTATTTTCTTGTAATGCCTACAATTCTTTCTTTTGAATTTGAATTTGGAACGATTTTGTTTTGATCTTTTTTTAATACGACCTCTAAAGCGCTTCTAAGTGTGATTGTCTTCAATTTTTTTCAAATATTCATTAGATAGAAGGACAAAAAAAATATCATCAAATTTTAAATCTTTACCATGCATGAGAATAGTTTTTAAATTCTTAAGGGAAAAAGATAAAGATGATAATAAAATAATTGTATTATATTTATCTTCAATTTTAACATCAATATTTAATAAATTGGGAGATTAATTTATTGAAAGCATGGAGATAATTAACTACATTTGTATCTTATTCCATTCAAAAATTGAAAAACTTTAGCTTTAGATAGACTCGATTTATAATAGGCTTACTCTTGTATTGTTTCTCCAATATTTTTCATGGCTCCGAAGGTAATGCTTCATCTGGGGATAGATAAAGTACCTTATCAGTGAGAATAAAGATGATAGTAATATGTGTACTAGTTTTTTGGTTCTCCCAAAATTTATTTGTGATATTTTCAATCATGACATCCTCCAATGTACTTTTCAATCCTAGCTAAGTAAGGATTATGTGAATTCTTATTCATCAATATGGAACTCTTGCTTTTCATTGAATTTCTTCACATTAAATTTCATGGCAAACAACTTGAATCAGAGCTTGAATACTAATTTGTTATACAAAAGATGAATATCCAACATAATTTACAATATAAAAGAAGAAGAAAAGAAAAATAAGGAAAATAACATACAAAAAATTTACGTAATTTGATCTACAAGCTACTTCACGAACAAGCTTTCGCAGGAGATTTCACTAATGATAAAGAAAAAAAAATTACATTCATGAAGACGAAACTCTAATATCACAAATTCTCGCAAAAAACTAATTAGTGTAACCATAATAAGTCATTTCGAGAGTTTGATATATATTTCTCTATCTCATTTGTAACATTAAGATGAATAGAGTATTTATAAGAGTGATATAACTGAATTTGAATTAGAGTAGGAGATCAATTTGGAGAAGGATGTGGACCACTACTTCACATCCTAATTTAAATCCTAATTTAATTAGAATTTTGAAAAATCCAAATTTGAGATACAACTATATCAGCAGATATTAGTATATATGAATTTTAGCTAACTATCGAAGAATAAAATAATAAAATTTTGGCACGTCAAATATATTAGGCTAGAATGAGCATAAATCCTTTTGTAGACATAATTGTAGCCATTTTCTAAATGTAAAGTGTCCATTTGTGCAAAGGAACCTTAAGGAATGATCTCTACTTTCTTAGTACTGTCAATCAGTAGTTCTATGATATTTCAATGTTGTATTACGTACATGTGAAAATCAGAGTTGATAAGTAACATGTGAGATATCATTTCATAAGTGTCAATTTAAGTGGTATTATATTGGTTAAGTGGATTACAGCATAACCATACAAAATTAATTTTGTCAATTTATAGTTGACTGTATTTGCAAACAATGCTTATATATGGTCTACTATTTTCCCTGAACCCTAGTATGATGATCAAATTTTAGGTATGGTCGAGATGGTATTTGAGCTTCTCTATTTTGTGAGCTGATGCCATGATCTAATTATCAGCTAGTTTCATCACTAATTGCTCTACATCTTATTCCTTTATTCACATGACAAAAGAAATTTAAAAGGATTGACTAGGAATTATTATGTTGTTTCCACTATGCTAATGAGCATACATAATGTACCAGAGGATAGGATATATGGCTATTAGTGATTAATTGACAGTATGGACAATTATTTGGACCATTAAAAATAATAATTTATCTTGAGAGAGATTTAATTTTGTTCCTAAACTATATGATTTATTGAAACACACAAAATAATGGAGTCATTTCTGATGACGTAGCTGGACGTGACTAGAAAGAAAAGAAGGGGTAGATACATGCTTCTGTTGACTTCCAAACAACATTAGGAAGGAGAGCTAACAGTAAACAAGCATAATTCTAATGCAACTCTCTCCTTTCATATCGAGGTCAGGCCTTCTAGAGGATCAAAAAGAGGCCATCCATTTTTATATATGAAAGAGAGCTTAATAACTTCTGAGAGAGATTGCTAATTTAGTTTAGTTCTTCAATGCATGCATCTTAGGCCTTTCAGAAACCTTTTTTTTTATGTATACAGATATACACAAACACAAAATATGTTGTTTCTTCAAAATTTTTAATTTGATGGTTTATCTTCAAGTCAAGGTGGTATTAAATTAAAGAGAATCAATTTTTTTTATAGCGAGCTAGCAAGTATATTGGCTTTCTTTTGTTGTAAAAATTGCTTTCAAGTTTTAGATGTCCCAATTTTATGTGAAATAAAAGTGCAACAAACTTTCGAGTATTTACTATAACAAAATAGAAAACCCAATATGTTAAGAAGATTCATGTGATTTGTAGGTCAGTGAGTTGTGGGACCGAGACCTAATGTAATTATAATGTAATCTTTAATTTCACATTAATAAAGTACAGGAGTTGTGACTGAATTAAATATGATGACTACCATAAAATCAATAATAAGGCTTTTTCTCAGAAAATTAAGAAAAATAAAATCCTAAGAGACAGTGGGCTCTAGATGCCCAAAAAAAGTATCGTGATAGGTCAGGAGCATCATATAATAATATTAGAATCGCTCTGCACCGCCTTTTGAATGATGTGGACTAAAGTATAATTTTTAGTGGCACATCGATAAAGTATAGGAGTTAAAATTAATATTTGTACAATGTGGTGGACCAAAAGGCAGCATAGGTACATGCACAAGTACCTCATGAATCTATTCTAAGTCAAATCACAGTCCGAGAGGAAAGGAACACAGCCTTGTAAGCTAATAAGATCAACTCAAATACTAGTATCACACCATAAGTATTTATGCATGTATATTTTGGTATTAGTTGGATGTTGGTGCTCCTACCAGACAATGTGATAAACTTTCCAAGCTTGTCGGCTAAGAGAATAATTTCATTTTATTTTACTTTCGTTGAGAAGTTTTTGATAATGGGCTAAACCTTGTGCATTGTGGTCTTCAGTTTTGGCAACAAGAGGCAGTGAGCTTGAGGCAACAAATTGGAAACTTGCATGGAAGATATCGGTATCATCTCTTGCACTGCCTTACTTTGTACCCAAGCCAAAATGCATAAGAGGTTAATAGAAAGTTATCAAACGCTTATATTTGTGATGGGCAGATCGATTTTGGGCTATATTATGTTGGGAAGCATAAAAATGGCATCATAAAATCACAAGTCCGTTAAGTTTGTTTCTGTAAAAATGATAAACAAATAAAAAAAAAATCAAAGATCTAAAACCTCCGGGGAAGCAGTTCAGTAATCTATGCTACTAACACATTCAAAATCTTCATTAATGTTCTTTCATGTTGTAGACAATTAATGGGAGAAGAACTTTCTATGTTGAGCGTCAAAGATCTACAAAATCTAGAGAACCAACTTGAAATAAGTCTCTGCAACGTGCGCTCAAAAAAGGTCTCAATCAGCCTCCAGTACTCCATAAATCCATATGATCATTCCATTGCCTCCTAATATACACTTACTTTTAGTGTTGCAGGAAAAGGTTTTGACAGATGAAATTGAAGAACTAAATCGAAAGGTTTGTCCTGAAAACAATTAGTACAGTTCATTTCTCATGTTTGAGGTGATCTCACCAAGTCCTTTTGCAGGGACACCTCATTCATCAAGAAAACATGGAACTTTACACGAAGGCAAACCTCATGAGCCAAGAAAACATGGAATTGTACAACAAGGTATTGAAATATGTACAGCGAGTAGTATATCACACTTGCACAAATGACAAAAGAAAGAAATTTATAAGAATATAATGATGTTTTGCAGATCTATGCAGAAAAAGGGTCAAATGAAGGGGCTAGTAGAGTTTCATTTGTTCCATTCGGGTTTCATATCATAGATGGTGGGCATGCTAGTGTGAATCTTGAGCTAAGGCAACCTCAACAATCATCAGGCGGAACTAACGATCCTAAGCTTGGGTAAGTTATTCTCTAATAAGATGTTTTTTTTTTTGACAAGTTGATGCATTGTTTTTTCGTGTTTTGATCAGATAGTAGTTCACTGAACGGTGCAGCAGACTTCAATCGCAATAACGATGGCGTTCAACGATAACCCTACTACTGTTCAAGGCCCAAGATCTAGCAACTATTTGTAGCATTAAGCGTGATTTGCTGGGGAGATTTGTGTGTGATTTAGGTTAATAATGCTGCAATGAAATTGCGGATGACTCGTGATGTTTCAGATTAAGGGTAACTGCTTGCTTGTGTTGTTGGGTTTGTTGCCAAAATCATTCTGCCTTGTTTGTTTCATTTCAATCATTTCTAGGATTTTGGATATCTGATGGTATAAAACCACTAAATTTTAAAATTATTTTTGAAGTCATTTTATTGTGTAATCGTCCACTATTATATAATAGCCCATTACTCGAGCCCACCATCCACGATCCAATAATCGTCTCTATTTATAGACAGTAATCACCCACTACCGAGTAATTAGAATCTGAGGATAGATTAATTTTTATGCCCTATAGAGAGAGAACAAGTTATCCCCCACTAAACCTTCTTGGATCGAAAACTTGTCTGGAAGTGAGAAAAGTCAGAAAATGAGCATCGTAAAGACTTGCAGAATGGTGAGAAGCTTCGAGACAATCACCATCAAGATTTGAGATAGATTATATTTGTTTGTGTTCGTTCTCTTTTTACCTCTATTCATAAGACAATTTCATATTGAATAATTTGTAAACTTAGTGACACTCATGATATTTAAGAGGAAAATGATAACCTAAATTTAAGCAAAACTTAATAGAAACTAGATACGTTAAAATTTTAAAATATTATATTGATATAAGCATCTTATCGAGAATAAAAAAATTTGTGGGTTATATCTGCAAAATCTTCATCCCTTTCGACCAGAGTGAGGCGGCTGATATTGGCAGCATAGCTGCATGTGACCCGGTGGCTGACGCCGATGACGTGGCTGCATGCGACCTGGCGGCAGCGCAAGTCCAACGCGTGGCACGACGGCGGAAGCGACCAGTGCCGCACGCAGGGCCGCCGTGCGTAGGCAGCGAGCACGATTGCGCGAGCTAGAGTTCCGCCAGCGTGCAGCGCAAGCTGCAGCTGCTCGTGACCCGACATGATGGCATAGGTCTAACGACGGCCCTAGGCGACGGTCTAGCGGCGAAGACACAGCGGCGGCTGTGGCCTAGCAGAGGCAGTGGCACTGCTAACGGCGGCGGTAAATTAGGGTTAGGGTTTGATGGTGAGTTGAGGAAGAAGAAAAAGATGGGTTTTGGTTTAGTTTAAAGATTGATTTTGGTTTAGGTTTTGGTTTGGAGTTGATTTGGGTTGGGCTTTTGAGTTAATTGGGTTAGTGATAATGTAAGTTGTTTAGATTAAATCAAGTAATCTGAATTTATAATTTGATGGAATTAGATTGGAAGTTTAACTAGTAGCCGGTCGAACACCTAAAGGACTTATTGGTTCTAAATTGAGTTAATCAGTTTAATTTGCTAAATTTAATCTTGGATTTATAAAATTTATTAGGGACTTGAATTGAACTTTGATTAGAAATTAAATAATATCTTATAATTGAGGGACTAAATTGACAATATTTTCTAATTGATCTAGTCTGATTTGTAATCGAGTCGACTCCTTTCTATTGTTCGATAATATTGACTTCATTATTTATTGTGATTGAGCCATTGGTATATTGGGGGACGTACGCAGCATGACTTTATTTGGCTGGTACCAGTCGGCAATTTCCTACTTCGGTAAGGGATTAGCAAGACAATCAAACGTGATAGTAGCCGGTCTCCTGAGTTTTAGGGGACGTGATCCATTGTGTAACTAGACGGGATCACCACTCCATCAGTAGTTGAAAGTGCAGCGTGGTATAACCTTGCTTGGAGAGGGTCCAACCACACTCTTATACTGTGATCGGTCTCCTAAGTTCTAGGGGATATTTTCCGTTGTATAACTAAATGAGATCACCATTCCATCAGTACTTGGAAGTGCAGCGTGGTACGACTCTGCTTTGTAGGTGGTTTAACCACACCTATAGACCGATTTATTTATAGGTTGGTTTGACTCTACTTAGTAGGGGATACAACCATCTCCGTAATATCGGTAAGAGAGTCCATAGTCACTGTCCCTAACCGTTGGCTATCATAGATGTGATATTTTATTTAATTCATTCCTTACTATGAATATTGATTTATCTAACCATCATTGTCGTTATATTATTACTGATGTTACGGTTGTTAATTTTATTATTACCTCTCATATATTGACCTCTTCAATTGTCTGAGAGAAATAACTCTCTACTGAGCATCCTTAGCTCATCCCTTGAATGCCCTTATCCATAGGAGAGTAACCGATAGACACAAGTGGCAACAGTAACAGTATATACGCACATGATTACGCTTAGAGGTACTTTATTTGTAAGTTATTTTATTTTCTTTTTTGAGGAATCATTGTGAGAAACTTGGGTATTTCCTATTGAATCACTTTTCTTTAGGTTATCTAAACTATGTTTGCATTGATGTAATAAATTTTAATTCTATGTATTCTATAAATCTTTTATATATGTTATCCATCTTGTGTTGTGATTCAACCGGACGACAATAGGGGTGTTACACATTATGTTTCAATCAAAATTGAAGTGTTTCACCAAAATTTAAAACCTCATTATAATTGTTACCTAATTTGTGTAAAGTCAAATTCTTTTTCAAATAATAAATCCTCTTAAAAATTTTCATTTTTCTTATCAGGCCCCAAAATTTGGAAATTTAGTTTCAACCGTTCGTGAATTGCGTTACACATATTTAGTAGCTTGTCTATGGCATTTCTTCATGAGTTTCAACTCTTAACTTGCAACGTCTTAGGATGAATTGCATATTATTATAAAATTATATTGTAATTATCTATAAAACTTAATGCTAATAGTTTGTAGTCGAAGGCTTTATAAAATAAAACTTACCATCATGTTTGTATGTTCTTTGTAAATTTAGTTATTAGGGACTAAGTTGTAATGGATGTAAATTTTGTTCTTTTTGTCTATCAGGAGAAGATGCCCATGATCATTGTAGACTATAAGGATGAATACAAGTTCAGCCATTTTATGGTTGGGATCAACCCATCTCTAGATGTTTCATGCTAGAGGATAAAAATGTAGGCATCTATAATATCATCGCTGACCCTATGATCGAATAATAACTCCCAAATCTCCATGCATGTCACCATAGCCATATCATTGTTGTTGTATGTTACAAAAACTAGGGATGCAAATTGCAGAAGAAATGAGCATGGTTATGAAAACCAAATATAGTGCAAGTAGCGTGCATACATCTATGAGGTAAGCTGTATACATATGGGAATGATGACTAGAACAACATATAGGAATACAACTCTTTAACTTACAAAGAAATGTGTCAAGTAGCATATGCAAATGTAGAATACAAAATTTACAAATATGGGGAGGATGAATGGATTAACATAGAGGAATATGGGTCATTATCTTAGAAATATTAACTTAATCGTGTCTCAAATTTGATTTTTTTCGAAGAGTCCTAATTAAATTAGGATTTATATTAGAAAATAATTTAATAGATCTAATCCTTCTCTAAATTTATCTCCTATTAAAAGAGTTAGATTAGTAGGATCCTTATTTGAGTCAATCTCCTACTTTGATTCAAACTCAGTTAGGTCATTTTTATAAATACCTTATTCATCTAAGAGTTTCGTAATAATGAGATAAAGAGACATATGTCAAAACTCTCAAAATATTTTATGATAACTAGGCTACTTAGTCTCTTATAAAAGTTGGTGATATTAGAGTTTCATATCTATTATTATAATCTCCTCTTTATTCTCATCAATACAATATCCTCTGAATCGCCTTTATCCATTGAGTAGGTCATAGACCGAATCATATAAATCTTTTTTGTACTATTTTTTTCTTCTTCTACATTGTGAATTATGATGGACATATTGTACAACAACATGGTATCAAAGTTTGGTTCAAAATATCCACTACAGAATTCGATATAGAGAAATTTAATAAAACGTAAGGGTTTCCTATTTGGTAAGAAAGAGCTCATGCAATCTTTACTCAACAATAGTTGAAAAGTACATTGGAGAATGTCAAGTTTGAAGATGTCATTGAAAGTATTTGAAAAAACCAGAAGGTTAGTGCACATAGTATCATCATCCTTAGTCTCACTCATGAGGTACTTTATCTAATTTTTTTATGAAACATCACATTCAGAATTATAGAAAAATTAGAGAAATAATATATGAGTAACTCTATTTCAAATCAAATTTACTTCAAGTAGAAGCTTTTAGATTTTTGAATGAAAAAAGGTACAAATATGGTTCATCATCTTAATTCTTTTAATAAATTAGTCACTCAATTATTAAATATTGATGTTAAAATTAAAGATAAATATAAGACAATTATTTTATTATCGTATTTACTTCTTTCTCTTGAGAATTTGAAAATTATTCTCATATATGGTAAGGATTTAATATTTGATAATATTTCTACTATTCTTTTATCTAATAAATATTTAAAAAAGATTGAAGGGGATAAGTCACACTCAGAAACACTGATTGTCAGAGGTCGTACTAAAGAAAAATCAAAGACAGATCACTTTAAATCTAAATCCAATGAAAAGAATTATAGGTACTGTAAGAAGATGAGACATATAATTAAAGAGTATTAGAAGCTCAAACTAAAGAAAGAAAAAGAATTTCAGTCTAAAGAGTAAACCAAAGAATAAGTGTCAATTACTGAAGGGAGTTCTGATAATAATCATGATAATATTCTTTCTATTAGTTCTGATTTTGATCGTTACCATGATACTTGAATTCTTCATTTTTGTTATTCTTATTATATGTATTTCAATAATAATTGATTTGAAGACTACAAATCTTACAATGGTGGTTTACTTTAATGGGTAATAATAATCCATGCAAAACTATCAAAATTAGAATAATTAAATCTAAAATATTTGATAATATTATTAGAACTCTTACTGACATTAAACATATTCCTGATTTAAAAAAAAATAATTTTTTTGGGCACTTTAGATTCTACTGTTTATAAATATTCTGTTGAAGGTGAAATTCTAAATATTGTTAAATACTTATTAATAGTGATGAAGGACCTAAAATATGAACATTTATATAAGTTAATAGAAAAAATCATTGAAGGTGGAACAGTAATTTCTCATATTTCTTTTGATATGACCTACCTATGGTATATGCGTCTCGGTCATATGAGTGAGTAAGGTTTAACTAACTCAACAAAAGAAAATTATTAATAAGTCTCAACTCATGCAAATTAGATTTCTGCGAGCATTATCTATATGGTAAATAATCAAAGATAAAGTTTAACACTAGTACTCATTACACTAAATACTTAATTGATTATACTCATTTTGATGTGTGGTGTATTTTTATTCAATCAAAATTTGGTACTCATTATTTTGTTAGTTTTATTGATGATTTTTTCAAAAAAGTATGAATTTATTTGTTTTCATTATAAAGCCGAAGTGTTTTCTATTTTCAAATAGTGAAAAGGTTCAGTCGAGAGAAGGACTAGTAGAAAAATTAAATATCTCATAAGTGATAATGGCAGGGAATATAAATCAATAGAATTTCTCAAATTTTGTGAAGATGAAGGTATCGAATACCACTTTATCATCCCAGAAAAATCTCAATAGAATAGTGTGGCTGAAAAGATGAACAAAAATTTATTGGAGAAATACACAGTATACTCAGTATAGCCAATCTTGATAAAAAATTTTAGATAAAAACAGTCAACGCAACATGTTTTATTATGAATTGCTCTTCTTAAATAATCATTGGTTACGAAACTCGTAAGGAGGTATGACTATGAACCTGCAAATTATTCTTTTTTAAAGATTTTTTGTTATCCTACTTATGTAAATATCGTCAAGAATAAGTTAAATGCATATTCCAAAAAGTATTTTTTTAATTATATTAAAAGTGTTAAAGACTATTATTTGTGAGATTCTACTTTTTCTAATATAATTATTGAGGAAAATATAGTATTTGATAAAAGTGTTATGTTAAAATCTCTCAAAAAAGATCCTAGTGTATAATTCAAGTGGAGGTGGAGACTGCAGTCTTTTACAAGAAAATATTCAGAGTGTGTTAGACTTTCAAGAAAATTTCGAGAGTCAAATTAAAATTTCTGAGAAGACTCCAATTCGAAGATCTCAAAGAAACATAAAGTCATTCGAAAAATATGACTTTAAAGATATAGTAACTTTTACTTTATTTACTGATAATGGTAATCCTTCTTCCTATAAAAAAATAGTGCAGAATAAGAATTCCTTTTAGTAGTAAGTTGTTATGAATAAAGAGATGGATTCTCTTCAAAAAAAACTATACTTGAGACTTGGTGAAATTATTAGAAGATAAAAGAGCAATTGCTTGCAAGTGAGTATTTTGAAAGAAAGAGGATTCTCCTGATGTAGATAGTATTAAATTCAAGACCTATTTAGTTACAAAAAGATATTCACAAAAGAAGGGTATTGACTTCAATGAAATTTTTTCTCCTATAGTTAAACACATATATATTCGTTTTTTACTTATTTTAGTTATTTTTCATAATCTTGAGCTAGAATTGTTTGATGTCAAAATCATCTTTTTGCATGAAAAATTAGAAAAGTAGGTTTTTATGCAATAGTTTGAAGGATTAATCCAAGAAGACAAAAAAATTTATGTCTATAAGTTGAACAAATCACTTTATGATTTGAAGTAGTCTCCAAGGCAATGATATAAAAGGTTTGATAGTTTTATGTTGGGACAATATTTATCCATTGTAAACATGATTATTGTGTCTATTTTAAAATTTATGTCAATAAATCATTCATTATATTATTTTTTTATGTTGACAATATGCTTATTGCTGCTCAAAACGTATCTCTATTTAATGATCTAAAGCTTAGAATGAACAAGAAATTTGAGATGAAAACTTTAGGTGCTACAAGAAAGATTCTCGACATGGAGATTGATCGGGACTGAAAGCATGACCAGTTGTGGCTCAAACAGAGTAAGTATCTTGAGAAGATTATTTTTCGTTTTGACATCAGAATTCAAAAGCCATTAGTATTCTTTTGGCATCCCACTTTAAGTTTTTAGCTTAACTATATCCTTCTACAAACGAGAAGTATATATACATAGAGAACATCTAATTCTCAAGCACTGTTAGAAGCCTAATGTATGTTACGGTGTGCACATAACCTAACATTGTACAAGCAGTTAGTATTATTAGTTGTTACATGACAAATCCAGGAAAAAAAAAGATTGCCAAACTAAGAAGTGGTTATTAAGATATACCAAAAATACTCTTAATATTGATTTATGTTTCAATAGAAACACAGTTTAAGAGACTAAAATTATTAGCTATATCGATTTAGATTATACTAGAGATCTTCATCGACGATGATCCCTCAATTGTTATCTTTTCACTCTTTGTGGTGATCCTATCAGCTGAAAGTGTACCTTACAATTAATTGTGACATTATCTACAACAGAGTCTGAGTATATGGTAGCTATAGAAGCAATCAAAGAAACTCTATAGCTGAAAAGGTTTGACAAGTGAAGTTAGTTTTTCTCAATATGTTCTTCCTATCTTTTGCAACAATCAAAGCATCATACATCTTACAAAGAACCAAATGTACCATGCCAGATTAAAGCACATGGATATCCAATTTCACTTTATTTGGGATATTGTTGAAGACGGCGAAATTTTTTTATAAAAGATTAATAATTCAAGAAATCTTATACATATGTTAACAAAGGTGATTCCAATTGACAAGTTCAAACTCTGTTTGGACTTGATCAATGTTCAAGATTGTTGATCCTGCCTTACGGGGCAATGGCGAAGACTTCTTTTGAAAATTCATATTTAAATAAGAAGAGGATTCAACTCAAGGTAAAGACTGTTGATTTAGTCATGTCTCGAACTCAAATTTTTTATAGAATCCTAATTAAATTAAAATTCATATTATAAAATAATTTTGTAGACTTAATCCTTTTCTAAATTTATCTCCTACTAGAAGACTTAAATTAGTAGGATACTTATTTAAATCAATCTCATACTTTGACTTAAAACTCAGTTAGGTCACTTCTATAAATACCTATTCATCTAAGGGTTTCATAACAATGAGATAGAGTTTAGGTCACTTCTATAAATACCTATTCATCTAAGGGTTTCATAACAATGAGATAGAGAGACATATATTGAAACTCTCAAAATATTTTATGATGGCTAAACTAGTTAGTTTCTTATGAGATTTGGTGATATCAAAATTTTACCTCCATCATTGTAATCTCCTCTTCTTTCTCATCAATACAATATCCTCCGAATTGTCTTCGCTCGTGGAGTAGGTCGTAGACCGAATCACATAAATTTCTTATATGCTATTTTTTTTCTTCTTCTATATCGTGAATTATGGTAGATATCGATATTTAGTATAACAAAAAACAAATATTGAAAGTAGTTGAATTTAGATGTACAAATACATAATGATGCATGGTCTATGGTACAAAAATAAGAGATTGCATGTTACAAGATAACTCCAAGACTTTCAAATACGAAATAATTGACATATGCACATGTCTAAAGTGATCACTATTGTAATGGGATGTATTTGGCTTAGTTGTTGATTGGTTCCCCAAGGAAGTCCGTTATAACTTTCTTTTGGATTGAAGGCATCAGATTTAATTCGGCTTGCTCATCATTCTCCTAAAATTTGACTAGGTTGTCATTTGATTTTGATAGGGTGATGATGATAACATTGGTCATCTCCCCATTATGCGCACCTATTGTCAGTGATTTGATACTCTATTGGAGCACTTTTGATATTTCCTTCATCTCAAGCTCAGATGCAATTTTTCCATGCTCAACAACTTCTTCCATAGTCAAAATCAAGTAAACAATATTGTTTGCCTCTAGGGTCCGATAGACATCAATTCTTTTTTCCACTTCAGTGCCTCTATGCCCTCATAATCTAATCTACCTAGCATCGAGAATAGCTTCCCCACCTCCCTCCCTCGCCCCCTAACACACAACTTCAAGTTGGAAAGAAATTGTGTACATTATTCTACATTGGGCGGGTCAATGACATTATCAAGTTCCTTGTTGCCTTGCTCCCTTGTCTCCAATACAGTTCCCCATTGCCTATCTCCCTTGTCTCATCCTCTAGATACTTTCTTGCAATGGATGATTGAGCAACACATTCGCCCTGACTAATGAGCACTTCATCATCAAGTAGGGGGTCCACTCTTGAGTAGTTCAAACATTGTCAAGATGTAGTGGCCTTTCAATGAAGATTGAACTCCATGTTCAAGTGCTTATCGTCGTCTAAAGCGATGGAGTCAACAACATTATTTATCTCTAGTATATTTGTTGGTGGGTCTTAAGGATTTATTTTTCCTTTGGCCACTTTCTCTTTCCTTTGCCTCTATAACATTCATCCCGCAGTCATCTTATTCTTTGGGCACCCTTTGGTTATTCAATCGTAGTTGGGCTTTACAATTCCATGTCATCCATGATCACTATGTTTGAAACCTTTGTCTTCTATTCATCAACATTTTGGTTCACTTTCAGACAGTAATATTTGTTCTTCAAGTTCAAGTCCATATATGAAATGGCTTGCTTTAGACCAACTTTCCTTTGACATTTAACTCGCATCAGTACCACAAGTAGGGCTTGAACTACATTAGCAACAACTACAAAGTACATGTGTCAATGAAAAATTAGACATCTAAAATTGTATTGCTAATAAAGAATATTGTTGTATGTTATTCGCAATATATGTGAAGGAGCAAGTATTATGTACAAAGGGAGAATGAATTGAGATTGGAGAATTTTACCTTTTTTTGCTAGGCGTTACTCGTTTTGTTGACTTACGCAAAATTTTTGCATTAACCCCCATTTGCCAGATGGAGCCTCCGATTGCAGTATTGGTATCCTATGAAGATGGCAACGAATACCTATCTGGTATGGACATTTTAAGTCATGCAGAGCATGGAGAAGAGCCATCCACTGAGTTCTTGTCATGTTGTGGAGAAAGTGGTGAAAACCTTCTAACTTCTATAGTCCTCTACTTCGTCAACAATGCATCAATTTGTTCCTCAAGCTTGTCTAACCTAGCATCGACTGATGTAAATCTATGGTTGAGATCTCTTTGTAAGGTCTCTTCCTTATTGTTCACATTGGCCATGGATTTTGTCAGTAAATGTGTAACACCCCTGTCGTGTTCGATCGAACCACAACACGTGGACAACATACAAATAAAAGGTTTACAGAATACATAGAATTAAAATTTATTTCAGAAATACGAATATAGTTCAGATAACATAACGAAACGTGGTCTCACTAGAAATGCCCAAGTCCTCAAAAGTCTTCCCATACATAAAATAGAATAACCTGTAAATAAATCAGCTCCCAGTGTAGTCGCGCACGTTCTCTCTGCTACTGTAGTCACCTGTGTCTAGCTGCTACCCTCCTGTGGATAGGAACAATCAAAGAATGAGCCACGAATGCTCAGTAGGGAGTTACCTCCTCCAAAACAGTAGGAGAGATCAATTTTTAGGTGGCACAATAAAATTAATACAGTAGTAACAAAAATAATGCAACGACAATGGTGATTGAGTAAATCAATATCCACAGTAAGGAATGAATCAACAAGGATATCTTATGGGTGTGGCTGGACCCCCTACCAAAAAGAGTCACACCACGCTGCACTCCCAACCGCTGATGGAGTGGTGATCCGCAATCACACAGCAGATCACGCTTGATGGAGTGGTGATCCGTATCACACAGCAGATCATGTTTGATGGGGTGGTGATCCGTATCACACAGCAGATCACGTTTGATGGGGTGGTGATCCGTATCACACAGCATATCACGTTTGATGGAGTGGTAATCCGTATCACACAGCAGATCACGTTTGAGGGGGGTGGTGATCCGTAATCACACAGTAGATCACGTCCCGTGCAACTCCGGAGACTGACCACACAAGATATCGCAATCACGATAGCCAATGGTTAGGGATGGTGACTATAGACTCCCCTACAGATATTACGGAGACGGTCGCACCCCCTACCAAGCAGAGTCGAACCAATCTACACGTAAATCAATATATGGGTGTGGCTGGACCCCCTACCAAGCAGAGTCATACCACGCTGCACTCCCAACCGCTGATGGAGTGGTGATCCCGTCTAGTCACACAACGGATCACGTCCCCTACCACTCAGGAGACCGACTACTGTCACGTCTGACAGTTTCACTAAATCCCGTACCGAAGTAGGGAATCGCCGACTGGTACAAGTCAAATAGAGTCCCACCACATACGTCCCCCAAGATACCAAAGGCTCAGCTACAATAAATATCGAGTCAAGATTGCCAAGTGATAGAAAGAAGTCGACTCGATCACAAATCAGACTATTCAGCTAGAAGATATCATCAAAGGAAGAATTTGAGACTACCAATAAATTCAGCATGAGAAACCAAGTCCAACGACTCCTAAATCCTCCCAATCGAATCTTAATGAGAAAGTTACAACTGTTCAAATATATATATGCAATTTAGCTCCTATATCATTTCAAATTTCAACTCCGTCATCAAGATAAATAATTTCCATCCATTCTACATTATGAACCTCAAATGATCATATTATTATAAACAACCATTGATCCAGTAATTTATCACCCAAGTCTTTAATAATTCCAAATTCAATCCTTACAATATATTTTTCACAAAAAGTCCCCAATACGAATTTGATTCACAAACTGGTCCTTCAAGTTCTAAGTTATAATCAATTCCGTCGATTTCCGAACAAATCATAATTTGATTCCATCTTACAAATCCATCCTCAATGAGATTTAAGTATCTCAGTCAAATTTCAACACCATCGTAAATTCAATTGTCCCAAATCCAAATCAGTTTATCAATCAATGTAATTGATCTTACTAAATATCACAAATCTAATCTGCAATCAATTTTAATTCCAATTTATAATAATCAGACTCATTTCAATGAACCAAATCATGAATTCAGATTACTTAACTTGAACTAAACTATTCACCTTATCATTAGTTCGATTAACCTCAAGCCTGATTCAAACCGATTTCAAAATCAGAATCTAAACCCAAACCGAATTCTGAACCCAACCTAAACCAAAACCAACTTTAAACTAAACCAAAACCAGAATCAACTTTTAACTAAACCAAACCAAACCGACTTTTAAATTAAAACAAAACCATAACCAACTTAAATTAAACCATAATTAAAACTAATCCTTCATCCACCTCAAAAACCCTAACCCTAATGCCGCCGCCGCCGCCGCCGCCGCCAGGCCATCACGCCGTCCGGCCGGCGCGCAGCCACGCCGCCACGCTTGGCCACCGCTCCGGCGTCGTCGGATCCGTGCTTCCCCGCGCCTCCGATCGTCGTCGACCCGTGCCGTCGGGCCGAAGCAAGCGCCGCCGCAGCCCGAGCGGCCTGCGCAGCCGCATGCTGGCGGACCCCCGGCCTACGCGGTCGTGCGCACGCCACCGGCCGCTCCCGACGCCGTATTACGCGCCAGAACTGCATCGTCGGCGGGTTCGTGCTGCCTGCGCACGACACCCGCACGCATCAGTGCCGCACGCCGCCGAAACGCACGCCGCCGCCTCCGCTGCCGGCCGCCGGAGCACAGCGGACAATCGGGGAAGAAGATGGAGATTTTTACAAGTCTAGCACTCTAATTTTTCTATTCTCAAAGCATATCATAGATCGGTATAACACCTTAAAAATTAGACATATCTATTCTCTACTTAGTTTTACTTAAATCGAAGTTATCATCATCCTCCTAAATATCATGTAGGTCACTAAATTTTCTGATTATTCAACATGGACTTGTCTCAGGAATAAAGACAAAGAAAGACAGATGAAAATAACTCAACCTACTTCGAATAGAGGTAAAGAGAAACAAATGAAAGTAACATCACCTATCTCGAATCTCGATAACGATCGTCCCGAATCTTCTTGCCACTCCGTAAGGCTCCCCGACGGTCGTTCCTTAACTCTCCCTCTATCTCCAAACCGGCTCTCTATCCATCAGGGTTTAGTGGGTGGTAGCTGCCTATAAATAGAGACGGTTATTGGGTTGTGGGTTGTGGGCCCAAGTAATGGGCCATTATGAAGTAACGGGTGGTTACATTCCTACCCCCTTAAATAAATTTGGTCCCCAAATTTTAAAATGAACATACCTCAAAAGATATGGGGGTATTTATCCCTGATGTCCTCCTCTCTCTCCCAAGTGGCCTCGTCCACAGAGTGATGTTGCCACTGTACTTTTACCGAAGGAATCACCTTTCTTGTTAACACATGCTCTTTTCGATCTAAGATCCGAATTGGCGGCTCCTCACTTGTCAAGTCCTCCCTCAGCTGTAACTGCTGAAACGATAGTATATGTGTGGCATCTGGGATGTACTTCCTCAGCATTGACACATGGAAGACGTTATGCACATTAGCTAAGGCTGGAGGTAAGGCAAGTTTATAAGCAACTGCTCCAATTCGTTCTAAGATCTCAAAGGGGCCAATATAACGAGGTGCTAACTTGCCCTTCATCCCAAATCTCATCATGCCCTTTGTTAGAGAGATATTTAGAAAAACATGATCGCCCACGGAAAACTCCAGATCCCACCTTCTGGTATTAGCATAACTCCTTTGTCTACTTTGTGCTGTGAGTAACCTCTTTCGAATCACTTCAATCTTCTCGGTAGCTAACTGAACCAATTATGGTCCCAAAATTTGCCTCTCACCAACCTCTGTCCAACACACGGGAGATCTACACTTCCTCCCATACAAAGCCTCATAAGGTGCCATTTGAATACCAGCATGATAACTATTATTGTAGGTGAACTCAGCTAGACATAAATGAGAGTCCCAACTTCCCTTAAAATTCAGAGCACACGCTCTCAGCAAGTCCTCCAGGGTCTGGATTGTTCTCTCTGATTGGCCATCAGTCTGAGGGTGATATGCAGTACTAAAACGTAGCTGCGTCCCCAGAGCTTTCTGAAAACTACCCCAAAATCGTGAAGTGAATCTGGGATCTCTATCGGAGATGATGGTAACAGGTACTCCATGAAGTTTTACTACTTCCTCCATATATAATTCAGCAAGCTTGTCCAAGGAGTAGGTCATCTTAATAGGAAGGAAATGCGCTGACTTAGTTAACCGATCCACCACAACCCAAATAGCATCCAACTCCTTCCTTGTCTTGGGTAACCCAGCCACAAAGTCGATGGTCACATGTTCCCATTTCCATTCAGGGATAGGGAGTGGCTGTAACTTTCCTGCTGGTTTTTGGTGTTCAATTTTGACCTGTTGACACACTAAACATTTGGAAATAAATTCTGCGATATCTCTCTTCATGCCATGCCACCAATAATTTTGCTTCATATCTCGGTACATTTTTGTGCTTCCTGGGTGTACTGAGAAACGAGAGCGATGAGCCTCATTCAACAACTCTTGCTTCAATTGAACATCATCAGGGACACACAGCCGACCTTGGTATCGAATCACACCATCAGTAGTCACATCAAACCCTGATTTAGAACTTTGAGTTAACTCAAGTTTTAAGGCCTGCAACCTAGGATCTTTCAAAATCTATGTGGTCATTATTTTCTCCATCAACTCTATATTCTAGTTAGTCTCAATTTCACTTGTTTGCAGCCCTTGGTTGACATTTAAAGTAGATGGCTTAGTAGTATGAGAGGGTATAATCACAATCTAAGGTGATGGGATACCTATTGACTTCCATTTTTCATTATGCAGGTTGGTGCATCTCCCAAAAGGGGTAGTTCTTCTTCTGTATAGAGTAAACGTTGAACCTAATATTTATACAATTGCATACTTACAACATCCACAATGCAAATGATCAAGCTACTAGTCATGAACTTAGCATCATATAGAATTCCACTTTAGTGCACTTAGAAATAAATAAAAATATTGCAAAATGTAAACAACATGTATTCAAAAGCATGGGGATTGCTCTGAATACCTAGTGGTTTTGGAGTGTGTTGATGTGCTCCCTAACAATGGTTGCATGCATTACCCTTGTCACTATCCCACCATATCTTGAGATCCTCAAAATGACATTATAGACCCATTTCTTATGGAAATAAGTCATTTCAATGAATCATATAACGAGTAGTTGGGACACACCCTTCATTTAGCTGACAATCTTAACTTTCTCTCTTCATCTGGCCTCCAACTTCTTTAGACAAAATGCAAATTTTTTTGCCAATATTCAGACACTATGTGACCTCATGCATATATGTGTGACACATGGCACGATAATATCCCATAGATTTTATCTTGTGCAATGTTTTGCATTCATGAATAAATAATCTTCCATAGACATCTCTAATTTTTGCACGTCCTTGATTATAATGGTTATCCTACTAAGTTGTAGTCCTAGAATAATGACCATGGCTATCACCTTGAAGGAAACTTTTTTCCCACAAAAAACAAGTACCTTTGCATTTTTATCATAAGCTTGCATAAATAAATCTAACATTACCTAATCATTTTTCCTCAAGCAGTTTTGTGGATAGAGTTGTCCTAATCAGATGTCATTGATTTTGTGAAAGATATAGCCATAGTTTGTTCATCAATTTGTGTACATTGTGTATGTAACAATGGTGGTTAAGGGTTAATGTTGTCATGATTATCAAAAGCCATTGCAAACCTAGCATAAGTGCAAGCAAGTGAAACATAAGGTTAGCATGTCTTTGATCTACAACCAAATCTGTATAATAATGAATGTCACATTGAGATAAAGTTGTGAAGCAAGGCCCAAAAAGCAAAGTCAAACAATAGTAACTTTTGAGATTAGGAGTACAAGTGGGGTACCTTAGATATTCCTAAAAAGCAAAAATGTGAATACACAAATCACAAATAGAGATCTGACAACCAAAATTATAAAATGAGATCATGCATAGATGTTTTTGGTGAAACAAAAAATTTCAAAAGTAGGGTTCGAAACAAGCACTTGCCACCGTTGTGCCTACCTTCGCCACCTGTTAGATCAAAACAGGTTGAATCGATGTCGACGTGTCTTTGGCCACAAGAAAGGAAGGAAGCGCTTTGATGCCGCAATGGATTTTGACATTTTTCTAACCTAGTAATGGGCGTGGGTGCCTTTACTATGAATAGACAGCAAGGATAATTTTGTTATTATGATATATTACACATGGCAAAAGACCAAGTCAGGCATGTGTGACACTGTATATACCAATATAATGGTCATCTTATGGTAGGAATTTTTCCACCTATACATTTAAACACTTCAAGATTGTATCACTACATGATAGACCTAAAGGCAGTATTTAAAACTTGGGATTTACAATGAAAATGAATCGCATGCAACATTAAAGTACAATGAAAAAAAAAATAAAAAAGCACTTAATTAAATATGCTTCTTGCTTCCCGGCCTTGTAACTTGTTCATCATCATCCATAATCACAAGTGGAGCAAGACCCTTGCTCTTAGTTGCAAAACCAAATGTCAGTGTCATCTTGCTTGTGGACTAATGACTACCCTTGACAACCTACTCTATATCATTTTATGATATTTTCAACACTAGTATAACAACATTATAAGTGAGATTAGCACCAGAAAGCTCTTAGTAGTGCTAATAAAGCATTATGTTAAGTAGTATTGTGAATATTCATAGCGTTAAATTGATGCTCCTAAAAATCAATAGTAGCTCTAAGCACTATCACCACTATTGGATTTCATTAGTATTGGTAATGGGATGCTATTAGCAGTACTAAGAACTTAGGGCTGCTAAAGGCTAGATGGTTCCAACACTTGCTATCCAATAGCGCTGGGATTGTTCCAGCACGGTATCTGAATCATGTTTATACAACATCAATTATCCTGAATATATTTGTATTTACAAATGATACAATTAATACATAAAAAGATCACATGAAATGTATTGTTAAGTTAAAAATAACATCAGTCAAATAATATCAGTCGAATAACATCAGTCAAATAAGTAATAGAACAAACAACATAACAACAGATAATAACAAATAATAATTAGTTGAAATAGCTTTCAACTCACCAGGACAGGGAGATTCTGAAGGGGCTTAATTCTTGAACCGACAATACTTGCTATCTAAAAGCACGGGTATGGCAATACTAGCCACAGATAAATTGGACTTGACTAAGCAAGCTTAGTTCTTTGAACTACATTTTTCTGGAAAATAAATGAATTAGACAAAGCTAAGTAACAAGAAATAACTAATTGATCTTGGGGATATAGCTCAAATGTGCAGTAGAAAAAAAAATGGGCCTCAAGGCTTATTTAGAAGGATTCAAGCCTATAAGTTTCATCTATTTGTATAAAATTAAGGCAAGTGAGACTCAAAGTCTATCTTACCGATTTATGATCTCTTTAAATTGTATCCTTTTACTCCTTCTGAAAGGGCAGTAGTATCTTTGACAGTTGCATGTTATTCAACATTCTACCAATTATCAATTACCTTTTAACAAATGAATCGGAGTTATATAGGTGCAACATATGAAATTCAGCAAAAGACCTGTAATCATGTTTATGGTTCCATGAAAGTTTTGTGTTTTCCTTCCAAAAAAGATGTGGTGTCTCAAGTAGTGCATACCATCCAGCAGTCACTAAATTACCTTTCAGCACTTTCATGGCACGCAAGTAGTGCATAACCAATTGAACTAGCACCAATCAATCAAAATATGACAATAGCATCATCGCTATATTCTCACCTTATAGTTCAGGGCTTTCTTCTTCAGGTCTCTCGGCAGCAATGGATGCTGCGAATACTTCTCCTCCAAATATTGCCACAAAAGAATAGCCCAAACACAAATCAAATTGCAAAAAGCAAGTTAATCACAACCCTTTTCCATCACAACCATCAATAACATTAGCAACCTCTCACAAGTATGATGGCAAAAGAGTCAGCAATGACAACATCCCCATCCACCAACACGGGCACTTACTTGATCGGATACAGCTTCTCAAATTCACCTTTTCTGGGATTTATTTAGGTCTTCAAATCATGCAATTGACCCACTACTATTTTTACTTTACTAGAAACATCCACCATGTAAAGCTATCCAAACCTTTTTCTGTACTTGGAATTAAACAAAGGTTGGTAGGGTTATTGACTTAGCTTTACATATTGGTAGAACCATCAGTCTCAAACATATCTCAAAATTATCAAACAATTGCAAGTCCAACATCACCTCTGCAAGGGCTAGTAGCGGTGAGCGGATGCAATGGCAACCTAGCTACAAGGGGATGCGGTGGCCAGCAGACGGCGGCAAGGTGGCAGTGAGAGCAAGGTGCCGGTTGCCGTAGTGCATGAAGGCACCACAGCGAAGGTGAGGTGGCAATGCAGTCAGTGGTTCGTGCTTGTCAAATCTATGCTGGAGGCGATGTTGTTGGCGATGTTGTTGCCAGTGGGGTGGAGGGGAACAAGACTCAAGTCGAAGAAAGGAAACTTTCGCTCAAGCTCGAACAGAAATCTGGTTCCTTAAATAAATAATGTCGACACTAAGCAATAATCGTTAACATTAATACTCTATTAGACGCTCTAAAATAGTAGCTCTGCTAATAGTATTATATTAGCGGTGATAAGATACTTAGTGCTGTTAATGGGTACTAATTGGCGACACTCATTTTATAACGCCACTAATGCTTGTTTTAGAGCTGAAACTTAAACTTTAAGTAGCGCCGCTATTGAACCATTACATTGCAGTAGTATTTTATTTTTCTTGCCATATTTTTTCCCAAAGCACTGTCACATTCACACTCATTTTCCATTCGGAGTTTCTCTGTAGTTTCCATATCCCCTACCTCTCTTTCCTCCCTCTGGAAATATTTCTCTACCTCTAATGCTTTCCATGTGGACTAGTCCATCCAGTAAACACCTCCATCCAAATTTCTCTTCCAAACTACAGTCCCCATTTTCCCATTGGAACAACAAGTAAGTTGGCTATATCTCCCATCAGAGTGAGAAGTTCCAAGGTATTGGCTTCTACGCAACATACCTTACTATGCCAAATCTTCCTCACAATTCTCATCGAGTCCTATCCCGTAGGATGGAACACAAATTGACCTTCCGAATCATTTTGCATCTCTTTGATGCCCCTGATCGGGAGTGGTGCCAACGAAGCAATAGGAACTATTGAGACTTCTCCCTCGATTTTATGTAGTTTGATTTTTCCCTATATCTATGTTGGGTCTCTGAATAAATCTTTGACAGAAAATAGTATTTTTACATTAGTCAATTCTTGGCCATCATGGATGGTGTGATCGGTTGCTTCTATCGTAGGAATCCTAGTAAAGATCCATTGGAAGAGTACTTTGTCTCATAGTTGTAGGTTTCTTGTGCATATGGATATCCAAACCAGCCTTGTGTTTCCTTCAAGGTTCTCCTCATAGCTAGGATGCAATTTGTACACTCTTAGATTTACATCGTTGTGGCTAAAGGCTCCCTACTCCCACAACATTTCAAGAAAATCCATTGTTGGAAAGCGAGCAAGGAAAACACTAGGAGAAATCAATTCCACATTCCCATGGGATATATGTGTTGATTTCTTGATGAGGATCTCATCAACCCCGTCACATGTCATGTGTCCCAAGAAAAATTTTGACAAGCCCATAGTCTCGGAGATCGTCAATTGCTCGACAAACCTGCTTGTCAATAGCGAGATTGAAGGTTAACAGTGGTGGATCAGTATCGACCTTGATGACTTCGGCAGCTATAGTCCTAGGAATGCTTTCGGGAGTCATTCTTGGTGAGCTATGTATTGTATAATGTTCACTTTGAGATGAATTCAGGCATGGGATCATACCCATTTATATAACCCTCGCTAGGTGCATTTGAGACAACGCATCAGTAAGGGTCGCATAATTTAAGTTGCATCATTTGGAAATGAACAAAATTTGTTTTAAGCCACTATAAATGCCACATAAGCAGTTTTTACTAGATTTTTGGTTTTACCCTTAGCTATCTTGGAGACGTGTGCATGGAAAATTTTGACTGTTATGCTAAAGAGAATAGTTTTGATTTCTACTTTAAGTGTAATGTGTATATTATAGTAAAAATAATTATATATATATGTACGTATTTGTTATATAATTGAAATATAATTATATATTAAATTCTCATAATATTTTCTATAGCTACTCATGCATTCACAATCAATGTTACATTTTGTGATGATAAACTCTTATGCTTGATTAGATTTCTCTCAAATGCGAAATATTCAGTGTCTTGGCTATTTATTTTAAATATCAAATATATAATCAATTTAGGTCAGAAATAAATACTTTTAGTTCAACATAAACAAATCATTATATATATATATATATATATATATTACCCTATTTATAACTATTTCAATCCATATATAAATGCTTTATCTCATATTTAATTATTTCAACTCGTGTATAAATATTTTACCCCATTAATAACCATTTCAATCTATATAGAAACACTTTATCTCATTTATAACCATTTTAATTAATATATGAATACTTCAACTCTCATATAACAATTTCAATCAATATAAATACTTTTATTTCAATATAAAAATATCACCTTATATATAAACTATGGGATCGATTTCAACGGCCCGGGAGTAGCGGAGACCCTGAGGAGAGACTTTGATATACAAATCAAAGTATGTTTAATTTAAAGTGAGTTATCAAATATTGTAGGAACATTAACTTCCAATAAACACAAGCCTATTATTAATTATCTTGATGATTGTCAAAAAATTTTCTAAAACAAAAAATCTAGCTAATAAAATAAAGACAAAAAAGAAAAGAAAAAAGTGTTCGATTGATTTTAAGAAATGGTATATACCTAAGTAAGCATATACCCTTACTTTGCAATAAATTTTAAGATAGAATTATAGAAATATGAAAAAAAATAAAGCAAAAAAAGAGCACAAAAGAAACTCTAATATGTGCTACTATCCTACTCTTATGCGCTAAACCATGTGGTGTCTGACTCGAATGAGTATGGACTTGATCCTTGGCAGATATTGATAGCATAGTCTAGTGGGTCATGAGAAAAGATAAGAGAAGTTTGAAGTATTTCTATTAGCCAATGAGATGTAGGTGATAATTTCATAAGTTTAAAGTATTTTTATTAGCTAAGGAGGCATTGATGATAACTTTTTAGTTTAAAGTGTATTTGTAGCTATGAGGTATAGGAGTTAACTTTGAGTTTTGAAGTATTTCATAATCAATGAGGTATTAGTGATAAATTCAAAAGTTTGAAGTATTTTCATAACCAATAAAGTGTTGATGATAACTCTATAAATTTTGAAGTGTTTGCATAGCTAATCAACGCATAAGCGATAACTTCACGAGCTTTGAAATGTTTCCATAGTTAATGAGGCGTAACCGATAACTTCATGAGTTTAAAGTATTTTCATAGTCAATGAGGCGTAGATGATTGTTTCATGAGTTTGAAGTATTTCTATAACCAATGAGATGTAAGTCATAACCTTGAGGTTTAAAGTATTTTCATAACTATCAAGGCATAGGTGATAATTTCATAAGTTTAAAATATTTTCATAATCAGTGAGTCGTAGGTGATAACTTCATAAGTTTGAAGTATGTTTTATATCTAGCAAGCCGTAAGTAATAACTTTATGAGTTTGAAGTATTTCTATAGCCAACAATGTGTAAGCAATAACTTCATGAGTTTAAAGTATTTTCATATCCAATAAGGTGTAAGTAATAATTTTATAAGTTTAAAGTATTTTCATAACTAATGAGGCATTGGTGATAACTTCATGAGTTTAAAGAGTTTCTATAGATAATGAGGTATAAGTGATAACTTTATTAATTTGAATTATTTTTATAGTCAACGAGGCGTAAGTGATTACTTCATGAGTTTGAAGTGTTTTCACAGCCAATGAGGTGTAAACGATAACTTCATTAGTTTAAAGTATTTCCATGGCAAGTGAGGCGTAAGTGATAATTTCATGAATTTAATGTGTTTTTATAGCTAATGAGGCATAAGTGATAACTTCATAAGTTTGAAGTATTTTCATAGCCAATGAGGTATAAGTAATAATTTTTTTAATTTTGAAGTAGCATTACCCACTACTTGTGGTGTTGGGTATAGCCTCAGACTGCTGCAAGGGCTTTTGTAGTATACACAGCGGGACTCAGTTTGACCCAGTTTAGTTCTATTTGAAGTAGATCTAGTTTGAGACAAGATAGCAATATCATTCATTATTCATAGCCTTGGAGTGTTATCGAAGATTTTTTGCCCCTGTCCAATTTTATTTGAACTAATCTGGTTTAGGTTTGAGTTTGATTTGGATTTAGTTTAATATTCAAAACTCGATTTTGATTCAAGTTTGAATTTATTCAATTCGAGATTCAAAACTTGATTCGGATCAAGTTCGATTCAAGTCTAATTTGATTCAATTTGATGTTCAAAACTTGATTTGGATCAAGTTTAACTTGATTCAATTCAATATTCAAAACTTGACTTCGATTTTAGTTTGATCTAATTCAACTCAATGTTCAGAACTTGACTTTGACTCGAGTCTAGTTTGATACAATTTGGGTTGAGATTGAATTTACGTTAAACCCTTATCGGTTTGTAACAGATCCTTAATGAATATTGGGTCCAAGCCCTTAGCGGATTTTTATTAGACTTTTAATGGACCTTAGATTCAACCCTTGATGGGTTCTCAATGGATTCTTCTTAGGTCAAACTTTGAATAGGTTCTTATTAGATCCTCAGTGGCTATTGACCCAACCCTTGATGAATTTTGTTTTAACCCAATAATGGATTTGGATTCAACCTATATTGAATCTTCGTTAGGTTTAAGTTCAAGTTAATTTAGTTCAACTTTGTTTCAGTTCAAGTTTCTCCTAGTTTTGACTTGCTTTTAGGTTTAATCCAACTCAATTATTTCAATTTGAACTTGACTTAATCCAATTAGGGTTTGATTCGAGTTTAGTTCGACCCGAATAGGGTTTGACTTAAATTCAACTTGATTTTGAATTGACCCAATTTAAACCTATTTAGGGTTGAGCCTGAGCTAATTTAGTTCAAATTAACTCAATTTAAATTTTGGATCCAATTTAATTTAAGTTTTATCCAATCTATTTGTCCATTTGGTGGTCCATCTGAGTTAATTTAGTTGTACTCATTTATTTTGATTAGGTTACTTCATATCAATCAACTTGAATTGAGAACTCTTGGCTGTCATAATAACTATGGCTAAGCCTATAGGCTATCCTTAGATATGTAAGCCCAAGGATGGCTTAATTTGTGAGCTTGAAAACTAGCTTAGAGGTATGAGGTCGAGGGCTGGCTTAATTTGATGGACTCAAAAGCTATTCTATTTTGGTGAGCCCAAAGGCTCACCTATAGTTTGGTGGGCCCAAAGACTAACATATGGATGTAGTGAGTCCCAAGGCTAGTCTATAGTTACGGTAGACCCAAAGACTGACTTATAATTTTAGTGGGTTTAAAGGCTAGTTTGTGAATTCTGTGAGTTTAAAGGTTCGCCTATGGATGTGGCAAGCCCGAAAGCTAGCTTATGGACACGGCACGTCCTAAGACTTACCTATGAATGTGATGGACTCAAAAACTGGCTTATAGTTACGCAGATCTAAAGGCAGGCCTATAAATGCAGCAAGCTCAAAGGCTAGTCTATAAAAGTGTCAGACCCAAAGACTAGCCTATAGTTTTGATAGGTCCAAAAGTTGACCTATGAATGCAATAGGTTCGAAGACTAGCCTATGGATGTGGTGGGCCCAAAAGCTGATCTATAATTGTGATAGACCCAAAGATTGGCCTATAGTTCTATGAGTTGTGAGTGGTCACAGTGGTGATGGAGATCTATTGAGGCACAAAGCCACAAGTGGCTGTAGTAGTGATGCAAGCCCATTAATATGCAATGCCTCGGGTGGCCGCGGTAGTGATAGAGGTCTATTGATGCATAAGGTCGTGCATAGTTACGGTGCTAATGGAGGTCCATTAAGGCATAAAATCACAGTTAGCCATAGTGATGATAGAGGCACGTTAATATACAAAGTTATAGGTGGTCGCAGTAGTGATGGAGGCCTATTGATGCACAAAACTGCAAGTGATCATGATAGTGATGGAGGCTCATTGATGTGCAAAACCACTGGTAGTCACAATAGTGATGGAGGCCTATTGAGGCACAAAGTTATCGATGATCATGGTGGTGATGGAAGCCTATTGATATGCAAAGCCATGGGTGACTGCAATGGTGATAGAAATCCATTAATACGCAAAACCATGGGTGGCCATAGTAGTAATGGAGGCCCATTAATGTGTAAAATCATGGGTGGTCACAGAGGTGATGGAGGTCTCTTGATGTGCAAAACCGCGGATCACCACGATAATGATGGAGATCTATTGAGGTGCAAAGCCGTGAGTGGCCACGATGGTGATGGAGGTCTATTGATGTGCAAAGCTATGGGTGGCCATAGTAGTGATGGAGGCCTATTGATGCACAAAGTCATGGATGGCCATAGTTGTAATGGAGGTCCATTGATGTACAAAGCTCCGCAGATGACTGTGAAGCGAGACTGCATATGGCCACAGTGTTGATAGGTATTTGCTATGAGATTTGATTGTCCAATCTCTTCATATTTAGTTTCTAAGCTCAAGGACCAGATGACCCATGCAACGAGGTCATAGGTGGCTAAAGTGTTGATGAGCTTCTATGATGTGATTCGGATGCCCAATCTTATGGGTTCGGTTACCTAAACCCAAATAGCTTTGTAACCTTCATATAAGCAGATGGTGACTTAGAGAAGCCATGAGTGGACATAGATTTTGAGAAGGAAGGGGAGGTGGAGCAGCAAAGATATGGGGTCATTGATACCTTGTAAGAAATAGAAGAGGAACAATAGGAAAAAAATGGAGGATGGGGATAAGAGGAAGACTTACATCTTAGCTTTTTTCAAGATCTCCTCCAAGGATTCGGCCTCCAATTCATGTAGAGTCTCCCTCTATATCAAACTTTTCTCTGTCCCTCTCTCTCCATCTCCCCAATTGGTTTGTTCTAACCCCTTTATATAGGATTGAGAGAATCTTTGAATTAAATATTTAATTGATTTGATTATGAGATTTGATGAATATTTTGTTGTCCCAAATCTCATTTTTAAATCTTAGATTGATATATTTTGAGATCACATCTTATTTATTCTAAAAATCCCATTGATTCTTAATAGATTCAAACAAATCTTTTTTTTTTGTTTCCGTAGATCACACCTAGCCTATAAGTTTTGGATGCCCAATCTTGTTTAGATCGAATGCCTGAACATGATATGGACCAACTTTTGTATAATTACCCTTACGATTGTCAGGAACCTCCTAAAGTAAGAAATATAGCTAATAAAATAGTGACACAAAAGGAAAAAGAAAATATTATTTAATTGATATATGGGAGATGGTGCATAACTTAAGGAAGAGCATATCCTTACTTTACAATGAATTTCAGCACAAAATTATGGAAAACATGAGGATAATAAGAGAAAAGAGAGAAGTGAGAGAGGATATTCAATGTACGCTACTACCCCACTCCCATACACTGGACCATATGATGTATTGACTCAAGTGGATCTTGACTTGATCCTTGGAAGATGTTAATAACATCATCTAGTAGGACATTGAAGGATAGAAGGAGCTTGAAGTATTTTCAATGACTTCGAGTATTGGTGATAATTTTTTGAGTTTAAAGTATTTTTGTAGTTCATGGGGCATAGCGCTAACTTTATTAGTCTTGAAGTATCTCCACAGCCCATGAGGCATAAGCATTCACTCCTTTAATTTTGAAGTATTTTGCATAGCTCATGGGATGTAAGTATTGACTTCACTAGTTCTGAAGTATTTTTCATAGCACATGGGGTATAAGTGTTGACTTCATTGGTTTTAAAGTATTTTTTTGTAACCTATGGTGTATGCATTGACTTCTTTGATTTGAGGTATTCTATAGCCCATGGGACATAGGCATTAACCTCTTTGAGTTTGAAGTATTTCATAGCCCATGGCACATAGGTGTTAATCTCTTTGAGTTGAAGTATTTCATAGTTCGTGGAGCATAGGTGTTAATTTCTTTGATTTGAGGTATTTCGTAACCCATGGGGTGTATATGTTAACATCTTTGACTTTGAAGTATTTCATAGCCCATGGCACATAGGTGTTAATCTCTTTGAGTTGAAGTATTTCATAGTTCGTGGAGCATAGGTGTTAATTTCTTTGATTTGAGGTATTCTGTAACCCATGGGGTGTATATGTTAACATCTTTGAGTTTGAAGTATTCCATAGTCTATAGTGCATAGGTATTAAATTCTTCGATTTGAGGTATTTCGCAGCCCATGCAATGTAGGTGTTAAACTCTTTGAGTATGAAATATTTTTTAGCCCATAGGGCAGAGGTGTTAACTTATTTGGTTTGAGGTATTCCGTAGACCATGGGGCATAGGTGTTAATCTCTTAGAATTTGAATTATTTCATAGTCCATGGTGTGTAGGTGTTAACTTTTTTTATTTGAGGTATTTTGTAGCTCATGCAGTATAGGTGTTAATCTCTTTAATTTTGAAGCATTCTATAGTCCGTAGGGCATAGGTATTAATTTTTTTAATTTGAGATATTTCATAACCCATATGGCGTAGGTGTTATCCTCTTTGAGCTTGAAGTATTGCATAGCTTGTGGGATATAAGTGTTAAACTCTTTAGTTTGAGGTATTCCATAGCCCATGGAATATAGGTGTTACCCTCTTTGGGTTTAAAGTATTCTATAACCTATTGGACATAAATGTGAACTTCTTTGATTTAAAGTATTCTATAGTCTATGGGGCGCAGGTGTTAACTTCTTTGGGTTTAAAGTATTTCATAATCCATGGGACATAGGTGTTAACGTGTTTGATTTGAGGTATTTCATAGCCCGTAGAATGTAGGTTTTAACCTCTTTGGATTTGAAGTATTCATAGTCCATGAGTCATAGGTATTAACTTCTTTGATTTGAGGTATTTCGTAGCCCATAAGGCATAGATGTTAACTTCTTTAAGTTGAAGTATTTCATAGCCCGTAGGATATATGTATTAACTTTTTTGATTTAGTGTATTTATTTGCATCTTATGGAGTTGGGTGAAGCCTTAGAATGCTACTAGAGACATTGTAGCACACCTAGTGGGATTTAGTTTAACCCTATTTAGTTCTATTCAAACTAATTTTGGTTTGGGTTTGAATTCAGTTTGATTTGACTTGGATTCAATTCAATATTCACAACTCGATTTTGATTTGAATCTAATTTAATTCAATTTGATGTTCAAATCCTGGCATAGGTCAAGTTTGGTTCGATTTAGTTCAATATTTAGGACTCAATTTTGATTTGAATTTGATTTGATTCAGTTTGATATTCAGAACTCAATTTTAACTCAAGTATAGTTTTATTTAATTTAAGTTGAGTTTGACCTTACGTTGGACCCTTAACAAATCTTAGATCCAAACCCTTAGTGTACTCTTATTGGAACTATAATGGTTCTTGATGGATCCTTCTTGGATCTAATCCTGAACAAATTTTTATTAGATGCTTAGTGGATGTTAGATCCAACCCTTCATGAGGTCTTATTGAATCCTATCTCAACCTATTAATGGATTTGGATTTGACCCATGTTGGATCTCATTGGATTCAGATTTGCATCTTAATGGACTTTGGTTCAAGTTCAAGTCGATTTAGATTTAGCTTGATTTTAGCTCAAGCTTGACCCGATTTTGGTTTGACTTTGAGTTCAATTTGATCGATTAGCTTTCAGTTTGAACTTGATTTAACCTAATTAGAGTTTAATTCAAGCTTAGTTCAACTCAAATAGGGTTTGATTTGAACTTGACTTGATTCTGAATTGACTCAATTTGAACTCAACTAGAATTGAGTCTGAGCTGATTTAGTTTAGATTAATTCAATTTAGGTTTTGGGTCCAATTCAATTTGAGTTTTAGTCTATCTATTTGATCAATGTAGGTCTATTTGGGAGCTAATTTGAGTTAATTTAGTTATGTTCATTTATTCTAGCTGAGTTTAACTTAATTTGAGAGCCTTTAGGTTGTCATGATAACTTTGGACAAGTCTACAAGCTAGCTTTAGATGTGCAAGCTCAAAAGCTATCTTAGATATGTGAGCCTGAGGGTTAACTGCCTGAGAGTTGACTTGGTTTGCAAGCTCAAAGGTTGGGATGAATGCCAGCCCAAAGGCTGGCATAGTGTCGAGTATGAAGGTTAGCATAGTGGCAAATCAGAAGGTTGGCATGAGTGTAAGCTTAAACTAGCATGATAGGGAGCCCGAATGCTAGCAAAGTGGTAAGACCAAAGGTTAGGAAAGTGGCAGCTTGAAGGCTCGCATAGTGGCAACCTAAAGGCTGGAAAAGTGGCTAGTTCAAAAGCTAGCATAAGTGTGAGCCCAAGAGTTGGCATGATATCAAGCTTGAAGGCTGGCAAAGTGGAGAGCCTAAGGACTAGAAAAGTGGCAAGCTTGAAAACTGGCATAATTGTGAGCTTGAGGGATGATTTAAGTATGAGCTTGAAGACTAGCTTGAATGCGAGCTCGAAGGCTAGCTTAGTTGTGAGCGAAGGCTAGTTTGCATTAGAGCCTAAAGGCTGGCTTGAATTAGAGCCTAAAGGCTAGCTTCATTGCTAACCTGAAGGTGGGTTGCGTGTGAGTTGGAAGGTTGGCTTAGTTGCAAGTCCAAGGTTTAGCTTGAGTGTGAGCCCTAAAACTAGCTTAAGTGCAAGCCCAAAGGCTAACAGAGTGGCAAGCCCGAAGGATGGTATGGTGGCAAGCCCAAAGACTAACATAGATGTGAATCCGAAGGCTGGCGAAGTAGTAAGCCCGAAGATTATCATAGATTCAAGCCTGAGAGCTGGCGAAGTGGCAAGCCCAAGGTTGGCATAGATGCAAGCTCAAAGGCTAGTGAAGTAGTAAGCTCGAAGGCTAGCAAAATAGTGAGACTGAAGACTTGCACAAAGACGAGCTCAAAGGCTGGCAAAATTTAAATGGCTTTTAGGCAAGCTCACGGGGTGGCCCTAGTCTAGTTGTAAATTTTAGTTGTTTTAGTTCTTTTGTTCTTATTTTGGTCCAATTGAGTCTTCATCAATGTCTCTCGTTCATCTTTAAAGGATTTCATAGTGGGCATTAAAGCCCAAGTCTATCCACAAGAGCTGCCACTAGAGTACTTGAGGGGAGACCTCGAGTGGCCACAATGATGATGGAATCCGTTGATGTGTGAAGGGACTGTGGATGGTCACGATGATGGTAGAATCCACCAATTTACAAGGGATAGCAGGTGACTGTGGTGATGATAGAATGCATCGATGTACAAGGGATCACAAGTGGCTCTAGTAGTGATAGAATCCATTAATGTGCAAGGATGTGAGTGCCCATATTGGTGATAGAGTTTGTTAGTGTGCAAATCCACAGCTAATCACGAGGTGATGGAGCTCATTGTGTGCAAAGCTATAGGTAGCCGTAATATTTATGGAGCAAAGGGGGGCACTCATGGTTAGGTTCAGGTAGCCGAAAGCAGGTAGCATCATGTTCCTTGGGGGCAGCAAGGCATGGGGCAGAGAGGGCTTAAGGCAATAGGAGTATGGGGCAATAGTGGTGTTTGAGGTAATTTTTGTTACAATTAAATTTGATTGAAATATGATTATAATTGAGACTTATATACTACTAAATTATAGCTCAAATGTGAGTTTAAATCAAACCTAAATCATGTCCGAGTTTGACAAAAAATTGAGCTTAATTCAGACCTAAATTCATAAAAAATTCAGGCTCAAACCAAAATGGGGTGAGTGGACTAAATACTTTAACCAAAATTAGACCCAAAATCTATCTAAAATCTAGACTAAAATGATAAAATGTAAGAATTTTTTAAATAAGCTCTTGAACTGAAGAAATCTTTGTAAATGAGTCTGTGATCAGATTTTTCTTATAAATAAATCCCTATAATAAGAATTTTGTAAAAACATTCAATAAAATTCTAAAATTATAAATCAATCCTACAGAATTGAAGAATTGTAAATAAACCCCTCAAAAGATCAATAATTATAATTTGATCATTATAAAATCTAGGGATTGCGAATAAATCCCTCCAAAATTTTATATTTATAAATAAGTCCCTAAAATTTTAACTTTTACAAATAAGTTTCTTAAAAAATTTTATTTACAAATAAGTCCAAATTTTGTTCAAAAAGGACCCTAAAAGTTTTAAAACTTTATAAACAAGTCTTTTTTATAAAAAGACCCCTGAAATTCATAAAATTATAATTTAGTTTAATTTTTCAAAAAATTATAAATAACTCCTCTATAATTTCAGTGTCCAGGATGAATACAACTTCTAAATTATTATCATCTACAATAAACAAACTCATCTACAGGTTTATCTAATTTCAAATAAGCATATCCACAAGCACCCAATCCAAACAAAACTCATCCAAAATAAATTGATAAAATTCTCGATCCAGATTTTGAATGAGATTTATTCCAAACTAACTCGATCTTCTTGAACTCTATATAAACCTATTAACTTGAAAAAAGCCAAGGAAGAAAAGGCATAGGAAAAAGGGACAAGAGAAAAGAAGAGGAAGGAAGGAGAGAAAGAAAAAAAAAGAAAATAAAAAAGTTATTGTGTAAAAAAAAAGAGATGAAATTTGGCAGAAATAAAGAAAAAAGTTTGCTCGCAAAAAAAAAAAGAAGGAGAAAAGATTTCTCTCAACATCATAGTCACCTATGGCCCCTTGAAGATGGTGAACCCTTAATACCATTGTAGCCACCCATAGCCCCTCGAAGACGATGATTCCCCATTATACTAAGCCAACCTTCTGCCTCGCACCTCAGCTAACCTTTGAGCCCACACCAAGCCAGCCTTCGGACTTGCAGTTAGCTAGCCTCTAAGCTCTCATCCAACCTAGCCTTTGAGCTCACACTCAATCAATCTTCAAGCTCATACTTAGTTAGCCTTCAGGCACACACCAAGCTAGCCTTCAGGCTCACACTTAGCCAGTCTTCGAGCTCGCATCCAAGCTAGCCTTCAAGCTTACATCCAAGCTAGCTGTTGGACTCCCACTTGACTAGCCTTTGAACTCACACTTAGCCAACTTTCGGGCTCACATCCAAGCTAGTCTTCGGGCTTACATTCAACTAGCCTTCGAATTCGCACCCAACTAGCCTTTGAGCTTGCACCTATTCAGCCTTTAAGCCCGCACCTTAGCAAGCCTTCGAGCTAGCATCCAAGCCAGCCTTGAGGCTTGCACCTTAGCGAGCCTTCAGTCTTGCACCTCAGCCAACCTTCACGCTCACACTCATCTAGCCTTCAAATTTGCCTATAGGCCAATCTTCATATTCACGCTCACACTCAAGCTTGTATCTCTAAGCCAGCCTTTGGGCTCAAACCCAAACTAGACCTTAGACCCTCAAATTAAAATGCTTAATATGAAATAACTTAATTACATTAAAATTAAACTCAGCCAAAATAAATGGACAAATGTCAGGTTAACTCAAATGAACTTAAATTGATCAAACAAATGGACTAAAATTCAAATTGAGCTGGACTCCACAAAATTCAAATTGAGTTAATTTAAATCAAATAACTCAGAATCAACCCTAATCAGACTTGAGATAGGTTAATTTAAAATAAAGTTGAGTTTAAATCAAATCTAATTAAAATGACAAACTCAAAGTCAAACCAAAACCAAGTCAGGATAAGCCTGAACCAAAATCAAATTAAACTAAATTGACTTGAACTTGAGCCAAATTCCAGCAAATTTGAATTCGACGAAGGTCTAACACAAGATCAAACTTAGTCTCAAACTATATTAATCCGAACATAGCTAAATAGGGTCAAACTAAGTCTTACTTAGTGTGCTGAACTTTCGACAATACTCTAAGACTATGAATAACAAGTGATGTTCTTATCCTGACCTAAACCAAGATTAGTTTGAATAGAACTAGATAATGTCAAACTGAATCTCATTGGATGTGCCACAAAAGTCTTTAGCAGTATTTCAAAGCTATATCCAATCTCATATGTTGGTGATGCTACCAAATCAAAAGTTAATTGCCAACACACTCAAAGTCATTGGGATGAGTATAACTTTTAAATTAATGTCATCTACAACAAACAAACTCATCTACAAGCTTATTCAATTTCAAATAAGCATATCCACAACCACCCAATCTACAAAACTCATCCAAAATAAATTGATAAAAGTCTCAATCTAGATTTTGAACGAGATTCATCCCAAATCAACTCGATCATCTCAAACTCTATATAAACATGTTGACCTTAAAAAAATATCAAAGATCAAAATGTGGAGATCAAAGATCAAAAAATTGGAGGAGATATTAGCACTAGGAGCAAACAAGAAGGAAGGTTGGAGATTAAACGAGGCGAGCAAGGAAGAAAATTCAAGTCAAAAAAAAAACAAGGAAAGGTAATCCAATCTTACCTTGTGTTCGATTTCTCTTGTTTTTTGTGTTTCTTTGCTTTCTTCCCCTTTCATGTTGCAACTATCTCCATTAGCCAATGATGGTTCCTCCTCCTTCCGCCATAACTGTCGACCCTCTCCTGTAAGTCACCATGGTTATGTCCTGCCAATAAACTCTCTCTTATGCTCACACCCCAGTCCATGATAGCAACAAGTTTGGCCACACCACTCCAACCCGAGCCATTGAAAGCCATCCATTGTCTTGCCAAACTCGTACACCAATGGTGTTGCCACCAAATCGACCTACGCCTCCACACCTCCATCTCGAATGCGGCCAAACCCTCCTCCCAAGCCACTCACCTTACAGCCCACTTGGACCCAACCCTCCACCCATCGTTGACTACCTTGGCCAACCTACCACTTTGTGCCACTGCTAGAGAAGCCCCACCACTGGAGCTCCCATTGCAGACCTCGTCTGCGTGCCACAAGGCCACCCCAACAACATGCTCCTCACCTGGAGTTATCTGTGAGACGCACCATCGCTCACGTGTCCACTATCTTGGCTGCCTCTAGGTGGCTTCCATTGCATCCACCGTCATCTGCGGCTAGATTCAGCCAAGTTTCAACTAGATCCAGCTTGGATCTGAGATCCCAACAAAGACCCAAGGAAGAAAAGACACAGGAAAAAGGGATGGGAGAAAAGAAGAGGAAGGAAGGGGAGAAAGAAAAAATTAAAAAAAAAATTAGTGTAAAAAAAGAGACAAAATTCAGCAAAAATAAAAAAAAAGTTTGTTCGCAAAAAAAAGGATAAAAAGAAGGAGAAAAGATTTCTTTCAACATCGTGATCACTCATATCCCCACAAAGACGGTGAACCCTCGACACCGCTATGGCCACCCACAGCCCCTCAAAGATGATGAATTCTTATTACATCATACTAGCCTTCGAGCTCACACTCAACCAACCTTTAGCCTCACACCTCAGCCAACCTTCAAGCTCACACCAAATCAACCTTCAGGCTCACATTTAGCTATCCTCTGGGCTTGCATCCAGCTAGCCTTTGGGCTCACATCTAAGTCAACCTTCGAGCTAGCACCCAACTAGCCTTTGGGCTTACACTCAGCCAATCTTCAAACTCACACTCAACTAATCTTTGAGCTCGCATCCAAGCCAGCCTTTGAGTTCGCACTTAGCTAGCATCCAGGCTCGCACTTAGCCAGCCTTTGGGCTCACATTCAAGCTAACTTTCAGACTAGTAATTAGCCAACCCTTGGGCTCGCACTCAAGTAGCTTTTAGGCTGACATTTTAACTAACCTTCAGGCTCACACTTCAGCCAACCTTCAAGCTCATACTCAACCAGCTTCAAGCTCTCACCTTAGCCAATCTTTGGACTTACATCCAAGCTAGCCTTCGAGCTCATAGCTCAGCCAGTCTTTGTACTCACACTCAGCCAATCTTCAAATTTGCATCTAGACTAGTCTTCAAACTCTCACCCTGTCAACCCTCAAACTTGTACCTCTAAGTCAGCCTTCAGGCTCGCACCCAAGCCAACCCCCAAACCCTCAAATTAAATTATTTAACATAAAATAACTCAATCACATTGAAATTAAACTTAGCCAAAATAAATAAAAAAAGGCCATGTTAACTCAAATAGATGTAAATGGATTAAATAAATGGACTAAAATTCAAATTGAGTTGGACTCCATAAAATCCAAATTGAGTTAATATAAGCCAAATAACTTAGAATCAACCCTAATCAAACTCAAGATGGGTTAATCTAAAATCAAGTTAAGTTCAAATCAAATCCAATCTGGATTGAACTAATCTCAAATCAAATCTTGATTGGGTTAAATCAAGTCCAAATTAAAAAGGCAAACTCAAAATCAAACCAGAACTAAGCTAAACTGAGTCTGAACCAAAAATCAAATTGAACTAAATTAACTTGAACTTGAGCCAAAGTCCAGCAGACCCAAACTCGGCAAAGGTCTAACACAAGATCGAACTAAGATCTGAACTATATTAATCTCAACAAAACTAAATAAGGTCAAAGTAAGTTCCACTGGGTGTGTTGAACTTTTGGTAATACTCCAATACTATGAATAAAAAGTAATGTTGTCATCCTCACCTAAACTAAGATTAGTTTGAATAAAACTAAATAGGTTAAATTAAATTTCGCTGAGTGTACCACAAAAGCTTTTAGCAGCACTTTAAAGCTATACCAACCCCATATGTTGGTGATGTTACCAAATCAAAAGTTAATTGCCAACACACTCAAAGTCGTTGGTCATACCTTGAAGCTACTCAATCCAAAAGCCATTGATGATGCACCTTTCATGCTAAACTGGCCCAAAAGTATTGTCAATGCTCCAAATTTAATCAACAACATGCCTAAGAGATTGTCAATTATCAAATGAAACCAAACAGTGGTACGCTTGAACTTGCTTAATCAATCAGTTACCATGTCTTGTTCAAACAAAGTCAATCGATAACATGCTTAAAATCGTTGGTCACACTTTGAAGCTAAGCTAACCCAAAAGCATTGACAATGCTTTAAATCAAATTGAATTAAGGTAGGCTAGAACTTGCTTAGTTAGTCAATCATAATGCCTTGTTCAAATGAAGTCAACCAACAATACGCTTAGAGTATGTTGGCCATACTTCGAAGCTAGTCAACCCCACAAGCAGCTGACGATGCATCTCTCAAAGCTTGTCAACCCCACAAGTAATTGATGATGCAGCCCTCAAGCTAGCCAACCCTAGAAGTAGTTGGTGATGCACCGTTCAAGCTAGTCAACAGTTGAAGTAGTTGATGATGCACCCTTCAAGCTAATCAACTCCAAAGCAATTGGCAACATAATTTTCAAAGCTATACCCAACCCTAGAAGTAGTTGGTGATGCACCGTTCAAGCTAGTCAACAGTTGAAGTAGTTGATGATGCACCCTTCAAGCTAATCAACTCCAAAGCAATTGGCAACACAATTTTCAAAGCTATACCCAACCCTATAAGCTATTGGTGATGCCACCAAACCAAATAAAGTTATTGTCAATGCTCAAAGCTTTTGAAAGCACTTCAAAATTCTCTCATTCTCTTTCACATCCCATCAAACAAAGCCATCAACACCTACTAAAGAGCAAGTCAGTTTGGGTAAAACATCATGTGGTCCAGCTCAAGGGAGCAAAGCAATAGCACATATCAGATCTTATTCTCTACCCCTTCTTTCTCTTTTCCTTTCTTTATTTTTTTTATATTTTCTATAATTTTATATTGAAATTTATTGTAAAGTGAGGGCATACCCTTATTTTAGCCATATATCATTTCTTAAAATCAATCAAATACTTTTTTTGTGTGTCTTGATTTTATTAGGTAGGTTTCTCACTTTAGGAGATTTTCAATAATTTTTAGAATAATTAACAATAGAAGCTTGTATTTATTGAACGTCATGTTCTCACAATACCTAATAGCAAACTTTAAATTAAAATAAATTTTAATTTATGATTCGAGATCACTCTTGGGGTTTTCTGCTATCCCAGGTGGTTAATTTTGATCCCACAAGTGGTAGTGAGATTTTTATGGGAAACAAGAGGGAAGGAAGGATAAAACAAAAAAGGAAAGATGAAGAAGGGGAGAAGCCTTACATCTCTTCGATTCCTTAATAACACCCTCTTGGTTTCTTCTCGGTGATGAGATCTCCTTTCCCTCATGATTTGTCTAGAGTTTCACCTTCAATTCGTGCAAAATTCCTCTAGAATCAACTGTTCATTTTTTTTTCTTTAGCCCTCTTTTTATAGGATTTGAGAGGATCTCCAAATCTAATAATTGATTTATTTGATCTATAGAGATTTGAGAGATATATTATTGTCATAAACCTCATACTTGAATCTCTGATTCATAGATTCTGATATTTGAGAGGTATATTCTTGCCATAAACTTCAAATTTGAATCTCTGATCAATAGATTTTGAGATTTGAGAGATATGTTCTTGCCATAAATCCTATATTTGAAACCTTGATCAATAGATTCTGAGATTTAAGATATATATTCTAATCATAAATCGCATATTTGAATCTCTGATTGACATATTATTTTAGAAATACGGCATTATCATAAACCCAATATTTGAATCTCTAATTGATAGATTCTAAGATTTGAGAGATATGTTCTTATCATAAACTCTATATGTAAATATCTTATTAATAGATTCTAAGATTACAATCTCTAAATAAAAATATTATTGATCTTTGATGAATTCGAAAAGAATTTATTTCCAAAAATGGATAGGAATTCAAATATTGTACCCATTTGTGAAATTACAAAATGTGGTGGGTTATTTGCAAATTCTCCAGAAAATTTGGATCAAAATATAATTTTGTGAATTTTAGGGGGTTTTTGTATAATTTTATAAAAATTTGAGACTTTTAAAGTCATTTCAGACAAGGGCCTATTTGTAAAATATTTATAGTCTAGAGATCTATTTGCAAAGATTTTATATTTTTATTTTGGCCCAAATATTTGATGAATTTTTGGCTCAAATATCTGATCCACTCAACCCACTTTAGTTTGAGTTTGAATTTTCTAACAATCTAAGTCTAAATTGAACTCAAATTTTAGTCAAATTTGACTGTGATTCAGATTCAATTAAGATCAACATATGAGTCATAATTTAGTGGTATTTAAGTTTCAACTTAGATTATATTTTGATCAAAATTTAATTTTGGCATAAATCACCTTAAACACCTTCAAAGGTAGTCAACCCAAAGCCATTGGTGATACTACAAAACAAGACAGTCGGCCACATCCATCAATATATTGTCAATATCTGCCAAGGATCAAATTGAGGCAGTAGCGTGCATCAATCTTCTCCCACTTTCTCTCTTATCTTCATATTGCTTCATGTCCCACCGAACGATATCTCATATTTTAATAAGGTCAAATGACACAAACCGAGGTAGGTAGTCACACCCTCAAATCAAACAAGTTGTTACCCTCCACTAAGGATCAAATTGAGACCACTCTGAGTCAAATTTCACTCGGTTCAGTATACAAAAGTAGGGCAGTGGTGAGCATCGAGTTTCTTTCCCACTTCCACTTTCTTATTTTCATACTTTCCATGATTACATATTTAAATGCATTGTAAAATAAGGGTATATTTTTACTTAAGTCATACTCTTTCTCAAATCAATCAAATTATACTTTCTTCTTTTTTATTGTCTCTATTTTATTAACTAAGTTTCTCACTTTAGAAGATTTTTGACAATCATTGGGGTAATTAACAATACGAACTTACACCTATTGGAAGTTATGTTTTCACAATAGTTGATTGCATACTCAAACTACCAACACACTTTGATTTGTTATTTGAAGATTGCTCTCTAGGGTCTCCACTATCTCAGGCCATTGATTCTGATTCCATACTTATCTTGGTAGTTGACTTCCTCCATTCCTTTATCTCTTTTAAGGAACATCTCCATTTCTAAGTAGATATTCTTGAAAATCTCTATTTTTATAGATCCTAGGGCAAGTTGTAGAATTTTGGCATCAATAGTTGATTTTCTTTTATTTTTTAAAGTTTATAAGTTTTCTTATTTTTTTATCTCTAATTATTACTGGAGAAGGTTAGAATTTACTTAAAACTCCTTGAAAATAATTGGGTCTTTTGGACATGCAAGAACATGAGAGAAAATGGAGAGAATACAAAAAAAATACGAGCGAACACTATAAGAATATTGCTAGAATATAGATAGAATATAGGATAGACATGAGAGTACATGGGTAAGATACAAGATGGACATATGAGAATATAGATAGAATACAGGACATGAGAAAATATGGGGAGAATATAGGAGAATATGGGTTAGACACGGTGAGAATACAAGCAAATACAAGAACATGAGTAGGATATACGATATACATAGTAGAATATAGATAGGACACAAAGAGAATACAAGAGAATATGAGGAAAATACAGGAGATCATGGGTTGAACACAATAAGAACACAAGTAAACAGGAGAAGAACATAAGATATAGGTGGATATAGGATAACACAGGTAGGATACAATAACACATAGGGAGGAAACATTGATCATGGATGGAAATCAATGAGAACACAAGGAGAACACAGGTAGGATATAGAGTGAATATGAAAGAATTTTGATAGAATATGGGTAGGATACAGAATGAAAATAGGAGAATATGGGTAGGATACATGGTAGATATGGGAGAACACAGGCGAACACAAAGAGAATAATGTTCAAATATAGAGTAGACATGAGAGAACACTGATAGGACACTAGTAGGATATGGGAGAATATGAGGAGAAGAAAGGAGAATATGAGTTGGATGCAATAAGAACACAAGCAAATGTGAGGACAACATGGGTAAGATATAAGGTGGACATAGAAGAATACGAGTAGGACACAAGTAGGACATAAAAGAACAACAAGAGAACATGATTGGACATAGTGAGAACAATGATGAACACAGGTAGGATACGGAGAGAATACAGAAAAACACGGGTAGGACACGAGTTGATGTAATTTGGCATCTAAAATTATATGAAAATATGTGTACATCTTAGCTAGTACATATTCATGATGACTAGCCTGATAAACAATAGTTGGACCAAGATAAAGAATCAATTAGACTATAAATATATTGGAGTTAATGTCTTTCTTGTATATACCTACAAGAATAAGGGTCAAATCAGATGATAAGATGTCTTTACATTAATTATTTGAATATGCAAATTGGACATGTGAAGAAGTTCATAAATAGGTAATAGTAAGAGGATAGAATGTATTACATACCAATTGGACTTTACACAGAGAAGAGTCACGATATCGAAAAAAAAAGGAGTATAGAGAGGTTGCAGAGATAGTTGCAGTAAATGATGAAGACAAGGATGACATCAAAGGTTTGCTTTATAATGCATTTGGTCTCTCGGAGTTTGCCAGAAGCATTGATGTTACAAGCAGTGGTATAGAAATATTTCTAATATTTTATAGTAAAATGTTAGAAATTCCTAGAGTTTTCTCCAAAAATACCAAAAAAAAGTTTTCTATTATGAATACTTATAAATCACTACAAAAAAATGCCGGTAAAGATTATTAGCAGCATTTTAAAATGTAGAGAAATTTTGGGGATATTTTTTTTACCCATTTTTCTTATTGCTACAAAAAAAAGCGAAAGTATTACCTACATTTTTTCCATTATTGGTGGTGCTCCATGAATGCTGCTAATAGTGGTTTTGCTTATAGTGAAATATTTATAAATGTAATACAAATTATATAACAACTGACATGATGCAATTAGGTAATTCTCTCCTTCACCCTTGCTTCTGCATAATTCTTATCAAATTTCTCTTCACATCCTAGAATTCTAATGCATACTTTATACTAATCTTAGCCCTTTGAATATGTAATTTCACTTAACCAAAAGGCTAATATGGGAGATACTCCTCTTACATCTGACAACTAACCTAAGGGTAGTATTCAAAAAGTTCAATCATGTACAAATGCCTACCTAAATGATGTTCCAAATGTTGTTACTACCAAATTTGTATAACGACCACCATACATCTCATGTTTCTAAATCCTATGGTATGCAAAATTCAACATAAAAAATTTTGTGGAACATACCAATGCCAACATAGTCTTAATATACAAAAACGACCAAGAAAAATGACAATAATTATTGACTAGTATTACATAGTTCTCTTGTAAACGCTGATTGAAATTGATATGATAAAGAGTTGTTAATTAAGGTATTGTTTGGTTCGGAATCTAGATCAAGATCAAGATTAAGACTAGTGGACCACTTTTGTAAACTAATATCTTTTTATCAAAATTAACCTTATAATAATTTAAAGTTTAAAAACCTATTTATTTTTTATAATAATTTAATTTAATAACAATGTAAAATAAGTAATATTAATTTTATAAAAAAATAATTTTAAAAAATATTGATCGTAATCCTGATCCCAAATCAAACGGTGTCTAACAGTGTTAAAATTGATGTGATAAGATCACACCAGAAGAGAGAGATTATTATATTATAAAATATAATAGATTAGTCCTACATAAGAAATTGGATAGATAAAGTTCAATATATATGATGAAAAAATTCATATCTCATGAACTTAGGCACTGTTTGGTTCAGAATTAGAATCAAAATTAGGATCAAGACTAGTGAACCATTTTTGTAAACTAATATCTTTTTATCAAAATGAACGCTTCAATAATTTAAAGTTCAAAAAATTATTTAATTTTTTATAATAATTTAATTTAATAATAGTGTAAAATAAGTAATATTAATTTTATAAGAAAAAAATAATTCTGAAAAAGGTTGATCCTAATCCTGATCTCAAATCAAATGGAGCCTTAGGCTTTTGGGATAATTTGGTATCCAAATCACTATATTAACTCAGCCTAACATTTTCCAAACTTTTCCAACAAGTAATATTAGAGCTTCAGATTTAAAACTGTGTAAATTCTCTAAAACTAAAATTACTATAGTGATAATGTGACTAAGTCAAGTCATATGGTGGTCTCTCTCTAAATTCGAGATTAAGATAAGATCCATTTATAGGTAGAACATGGACGAGTCACATAGTGATACACACTAGTTTGATAGTCAATAATATAATTGAATCACATATTAGTCTTGGACTTGGATTAGAGTAGAGACGAAGCCCTTTCGTAAGAAGTGCGGGACTTAATTGATATTATGTTGATTGTGGTTAATCAAATACTGGTGGTTAGACTTGAAAATTAAGTCAAGTGAAGATCGTGTAACTAGTAGTGAACCTCTAGATACTGCTTCTCAAGAAAGATATTATTGGCTAATATTAAACAATTCTCATGTAAGTACTGATTAGAATTAGGCTAATAGAAAGTTATGATTAATAATATTAAAATTAACACAATGAAATCATACATAAATAAAGAGATTATTATAGTATCAGATGTGATGGATTAATTCCATATTAAATACTGAATAGATAAAGTTCAATAATTTAATATCCAATCCACTGTATTGATCCAGTTTAATATTCTTTCAACCTCCCAACAAATAATAACATAATATACAAAAATAAGAATAATTCTCATTGATATCTTAACTTTTTTTTTTCAATGTCCTATACTTTATTGAGTTCAAGAAATGCTAATGACAACAAAACAAATAATTCACAAAAAATAACTTAAAACTAAAACAAGACATTTAAAATCTAGAACTAATACATATTATTTTGATCTGACAAAATTCCCAATGCAGATGAGAATAAAAAAATAATTTTAGAAAAAATTGCATCCATGACATACTTAGGAACTGATCCAGGCCCAAAGGGTCTGAGAAGAAAATGCAAGCTTTGCCAGCGGCTTATACAGAAGAAATCATATTTTTAAGAATTGAAAAAGAAGTTTTTCATTTTTTTTGTCTGACATGTAAAGAACCCAAATATACTACACCCAATCAAATGACGCCACGTTGGATCCGTTTGGGAACACTTTGTTCGTGCCCATTCAGCAATTACACCATCAAATTCGGCCTCAAGATGCGTGCTCCAGATCCAGATGGCATCTAACGGCCACTCTCACTCCATCCCCATCTCTTCCTTTCTTTGCCTTCTCCCTCCGTGATCGTTCTCCGACGACGACGATGGCGCCGCTGCGCCGCCGCGAACTCCACCCTCTCCTCCTCCTCTCCCTCCTCGCCTTACTCCCTCTCTCTTCCTCCCTCCGCCGCCCTTTGGTCATGGTCCTCCGCGCCGACGATCTTTACGCTCCCGCCAACCTTCCATCTCTGCCCCCCGACGACTCCACCGCTGACTCCTCCGAAGAATTCGCGTTCCCCGACGCCATCTCCGACGAAGACCTGGACCCAGGCTCATGGCGCCAATTCTTCGAATCCCCGTTCTCCGCCAACATCTCCTTCTCGGACAACGACTCCCCCGACCACCTCTACCTTTCCGGCATCCTCTCTCTGATCTCTGCCTCCAGCTCCGGCGACACCGCTGTCACGGACGTCGCCGTCTCCGCTCTCGAGATCGCCAGCTCCGCCGGCTCCCCCCACGCCCAGTCTGTCCTTGCCTTCCTCTTCTCTATCGGCTGCATGCGCCCGCGCAGCCGCTCTAAGAGTTTCCTCTTCCACCACTTCGCCGCCGAAGCGGGCAGCGTGCAGTCCAAGATGGCCCTCGCCTATGCCTACTTCCGCCAGGACGTAAGCCTTAATTCCCCCAAATTCACAGAATTTCTCTGATCAACGAGCTTGTGATTCGTGTATCTCGGTTGCAGATGCATGAGATGGCGGTGAGGTACTATGCTGAGCTGGCGGAGGCGGCGGTGGCGAGCTTCCTGATATCCAAGGAGCCTCTAGCGATCGAGCCCGTGAGGATTCATGATGGTGCTGAGGAGAACAAAGAGGTGTTGAGGAGGTCACGGGGAGAAGATGATGAGGACTTCCAAATCTCTGAGTATCAGGCGCAGAAGGGGAGTGCTGGTGCCATGTATCGTATTGGGTTGTTGTACTATTATGGGTTGAGAGGAGTTAGGAGAGATCACAGCAAGGCGCTGCATTGGCTCTCAAGGGCTGCAGAGAAGGGGGAACCAAGGGCAATGGAGCTGCTTGCGGAGATGTATGCAAGAAGTGGTGCGGTGGAGAAGAACTATACGAAGGTGTTCGAGTGGCTTTCGCTTGCAGTGAAGCACCAGCATTACTCGGCTTGCAATGGGTTGGGGTATCTGTATGTTAAAGGTTATGGTGTGGAGAAGAACACAACCAAAGTAAGTTCTTTATCATCCTGCTTGTATTTCTCAAAGTAGCATTTTTCATTGAGACTCTTGTTGAGGTGTAGTGGAAAGGTGATTCTTTCAGATTGTATCATGTCACATATATTTAGAGGCCTAAACAAGATGAACCATGCTATATATTAAGGACTAGGATACTAGACAAGTAGGAGTCCTTTGGACATCAAAAGTTGGAGAGATGAAATTGTGAAGATGGAATAATGGCTAAATAAAATGTTTAAAGTGGCATTAGCAGGCTTGAATATGTGCATAGAGTTCTTTGAAGTGGATGGTGGAATTATGCATTGCTTTGGCAAATGGTGAACAAGGCTTGCAATTTCCAAGCACAATGGCTTCAATACAGCTTACTAGTATTATTTGTTTTGTTAAGTTTATGAGGCATATAATGTCTAATTGAAAAGTAAGAAAGGCAAAACACTAGTCCACTGAACTCTCCCACCTCCTAGCCAAAAGATAGAGAGAAGCAAGTAAGCTGGAAAGGATTAGGGCTTCATTTCAATGGAAGTGGGAAGAAGTGGGAGAACTTGCTTCCCCCCCACTTCTAACCCACTTCTAGAAGTGATTAGAAGTGAACTATTTCTGACATTTGATTGCCAAAAGTGTATTTAGAAAGTGTAACCGTTAGTATGTGAAATATTTTACCTAGGGCCTTTGGCTTTGTTTGATAAAAAGTTAAAGTTGGCTAATTAGTATGAATAAATGCAATCATTGCTTTTCACTCAATTTCAACCACAAAAAATGCATTGATTACATTTATAACTTCAACATTTTACCAATGGAGCCTTTATCAATAAACTAAAATTTTAATTATCATTATAGAATATGAGATTGTCAGTGTAGTTGTGACTCAACAAATAATACAAATTATTTGGCTCACTTCTAGAAGTCACTTCAGTTCAAAAACCTCTGAAGTAGAGTCTAGTTCATTTTTCTCTTCTAGACAGAAGTGGATGAGAGTATGGTGAACTTCTAGAACCTGCTTCCATCAAAACAAAGAAAGTAGGGGAAAATGATTTCATTTCCAGCCACTTTCGCCCATTTATGTAGAAACAAACAGCAACATAATACACAAATGCTTCTTTGAGTTTCTATGTGAGTATCATACACTTCATTTGAAGTCCATTTTGTTTGGTCAAATTCTACATTCTTGTTTCATTTTTGGCTATAATGAAATTCTTATGCCAGCTTACTTTGTGGGCATAGAATGTATCCAAATGAAATAGCAGCAGTTATCTTCTTATTTAGCTTCTTTTGAGATTTTTAAAATTTTAAAGCTAGTGTAAGTAAACAAATCACGGCATCCTCCTCTATGAAGCAATATGAGAAATAAGTAGATATATTGGTTTGTACATGTTTATTTCAATTGCAATTTATATGCATCTAGTTCTATGTTCTCTCCTTTAAAGTCACCAATCTTGTTTTACAAATTCATATTATTCAACAATAGATTTGTTCTGTAGGCAAAAGAGTACTTTGAGAAGGCGGCCAAACACAAGGAGATAGGAGGGCACTATAACCTGGGAATGTTGTATCTCAAGGGGATTGGTGTAAAAAGAGACGTTGTTGTGGCCTCAAAGGCTTTATTTAAGGCAGCTAATGCTGGCCAGCCAAAAGCCATCTACCAAGTGGCAAAGATGTTCCAAAAAGGCATTGGTGTTCCGAAGAATCTTCAGATGGTACCTTTATTTTTTCAGTTATTCATTCCCCTTCATTAATTGTTTGTTATCTAGTAGCTCTTGTAACCCTGGTTTCTTTCATTGTGCTGTTTTTTTAGAAGATATTCATGTTAAAGCTTTTCTCCTTCTAAATTCAATTATATTAGATTAGATGTGTATTGGTAACTAGCTTATTGGAAAAAACTTTTATGTTGTTTAATTAGATGCATTCATCAGGTATTGGTTTTTGACAAAGTATGAAGATGAATTTATGGGCTAATCATGTTGAATCCCCACCTACCGGTTGATGAAAAATAGAAGATTAGGGATTTGAAAACCTCAATCTATTAGAGGTCTTATCTTTGTCTGTTACACTTGCTTGAAGCCCTGACTTTGATATGTTGGTGAAGTTTGGGGTTCCAGACAACTTGATGCAGTTTGATATATTTCCTGTGTATTTGCATGTTTGGATTGTTCCTGTTTGTTTATTGCTTTCACAAGTCCACTAGGAGGTGCTCCACTGTGAAAGGCCTAATCAAACACCTGAACATAGTCAGTTGAAGCATAACCACTATATTTGTATTGATCAGAGAAACCTATCCTCAAAGAGCCTTGCTTTCCTGGTCCTTTTATGTCACCATGTTAGTCACAACCATGGTAGCCTAGTGAATTCAACTTCGCATCCAGTTGGTCACAGATTACTTCGGCTAATAGACAAGAATTTCAGCTGCCTTTAGCATCACATATGGAAAAAGGCAGCTTAAAAGAGGACATATAAAATTGAGCCTGGATGATGGCTGACCTATTATTTCCTACCATGTAATGGCTCATAGTTTACCATATGCATCTGCTTCTCCTTCCCAGTTTAAGGTAGCAGGGCCCCTCTGTCGATATGTGAAAGTTAGTATTTGCAGCCTTCATGGCCCTACTACCACTGCAACAGCAAGCCCCACTAATTATGGACCCTAGGGCCACCGACCATGACAGAGGTTGCCAGTGACCATAGGCCAGCGGCCCAACCTTTATGGCCATCAGCCACCAAAAACCTTTCCTTTTCTTTCTTCTAAAAATTTCTTTATTCCAGATTCTCTCCTATTCTTTTTCCTATTTCAATTACATTTCAGTACATTATCCCCATCCCCTTCACTTCTAATAATTGGTCTGGATCTGACTAAACCTGATGAAAACAACTAAAAGCTAGTCCTTGACCATTTCCAATTTAGACCAACAGTCAATCTGATTTTTGATAGGATACACAATGTTGGATTGGCAAGTAGCTGTTTAGAAAACTTCAACTTGTTATTCATAGTAGAACTATTCATTTGGCAGTTCTATTATGATAGAACAGAACTTAATATGCTTTTGATAATGTATTGTTTTGGATTATATTACCTTGCTAGCAATAAGCAATATATTTCTTCTCATCATCCATTCACTAACTTCCATGCAAGATATACTTCCAGTCCTTTGCCTATGGTGTCAAGCTTCTTGATTCCCATTCATTTTCTGTTAGTTCATAAAATTTATTTCTTTGTTCTCCGTGTGCAGGCTACCGCTTTGTACAAAACAGTAGCAGAAAGGGGACCTTGGAACTCTCTCTCTAGATGGGCTCTGGAGTCATACTTAAAAGGTGATGTGGGAAAAGCCTTGCTGCTGTACTCTAGAATGGCAGAACTGGGATATGAGGTAGCACAAAGTAATGCTGCATGGATACTTGATAAATATGGAGAGCAAAGTATGTGCATTGGAGAATCTGGTTTATGTACAGACACAGAGAGGCATCTTCGCTCACATGCTTTGTGGTGGCAAGCATCTGAACAGGGTAATGAACATGCTGCTTTGCTGATTGGGGATGCTTATTACTACGGCCGGGTGAGTCTACTTTGATTTTAGCAGGTTTTGTGTTGTTCTGTTTGATTATGGTGAAATGTTGCATGGAGTTTTTTCAAATCAATGACTTTTTATTCTGAAATAATTTAAACCTTAAAATAATGTCTAACATGTTTGTTGGTTTTTTCATGCGTTGTCGATTTGATGAAGATTTGCCATCATGGCCATCAATTACATTATCCATGACAGCATGTTGAACTTCCAGCCACTGTTTATTTTCTGCATTTGTTTCTGGTCTTAGCAGTTCTTTTTTTTCCCCCAGGGGACTGAGAAAGACTATGAGCGTGCTGCAGAGGCTTATACATATGCACAATCACAATCCAATGCTCAGGCCATGTTCAACCTTGGTTATATGTATGAGCATGGTCAAGGACTGCCATTTGACCTTCACCTGGCAAAAAGGTATTATGATCGGGCTCTGGAGAATGATCCAGCTGCAAAGTTGCCTGTAATGCTAGCTCTGACGAGCCTGTGGATCAGGAAGAACTATGCCAATACCTTTCTGGTATGATTTCTAGATTACCCATTATTTTCTGTCCCTTGAACATGGATCAATCGCTATTATTGGTCATTTGTGTGATGCTTCCTCAAATGACATGTACTCTTCATTTTTATTGTCCGGAGGACATCACTAGTATGCCCTAGATTTTGTTTATGTTGTTTCAACATTATTTCCAGTTGGTTATCATGAAACTGTTACTTCTGTAATTCTTATGATAGCCAACATAAGGATTTATGTTGGATCTGTGTGTTTTTCTCTCTAAAAAGGATGCCTGATGGTTGCTTGGTTCTACTGTGAGCAAAATCTGGTAAAGATTCTTAATAGCCTTTCTGATGCTATACGTAGTTCTATTTCTGGCATTGACTTTTGGGGGTTGGTCTTCATTGTTCAGAGGTCAGACCACCATTCTTTTTTATGAAACGTGAACCACTTTTGGTTGGAAGGATGGAGAATTTTAGCTAGTTCAACCTGCAACTGCATTAATTTTTTTATTCAAAATCTGTTTTTGATCCCTTAAAAGTTTTGATTTGAATCATCTTGCACACACTATGGAAATAATCTATCTTATATCTGGTTATTTTATGATGAATCTTTCTGATTTGGAACATAGATGTGTGATGCTTTCTTCCAGGGATAGTGAATATCTTGCTCATTCATGTTTACTCCCTTGTTCGGTTTTTCTAGATTGAGATGATTGATTCGCTACCCCAACTCTACCCAAGGATCAAGGCTTGGGTGGAAGAGGTGCTCATGGACGAAGGCAATGCAACAATATTGACGCTCTGCGTATGCCTCTTGACTGTCCTTTATCTTCGGGAGCGGCAAAGGCGCCTTGTTGTGCCACCTGCGCGGCCTAATGAAGTGCCCAACTAAAATAAAATAGCACAAGGTAAGTCACCGGGACCTGCTTTTTGCTCAGAAGAGTAGAGTGCAAATGCTTAGCCCATTGTCAAATCTCGAACAATTTTGCACTTAGCATAACAGGCCAATCATTGTAAATATCTAAATTATAGTTCATTTTTGTTCTTTTGGGAAAATTGTACCTGGAATTTTTTTCGATTTTATATTTTTTTATTACAGCAACAAAATCTCCTTTGAAAGTGATTTACAAGTCATTATGTCAAGGGCATCACATAATTAGTGACATTCATGATTCTAGATACATTGTTAGTTTGAAGTTAGTTTGAAGTTATGCCCCAAATAGTTTCATTATGAAGTTCATAATTAGCGGACTTGTGATCTAATAATGTCATTCTTTGTCTGGGCTTTTGGTTGAAGGGTCAATTGAATAGAAGTCCCTCAACTCTTACAGGTAAGTCCTTGAAATCTTCCTAGTTACACACAAGTCCCCATAATCATCCACTTTCTTGTTCCTATTAATTAGATTTGCAAATACCAAAAATGCAGGAGGCTTTCCTCAACAAAACAACATGTGCTCTCCGTGAAAATTAATTTAAAAAAAAAAAAATTTGTGTGTAAATTCCCTTGGAATATGCAGTATGCTTAATCAGGCGTTAATCAGGTCAAGATTGTGATTACGTATGGTTGTCTTGACACAATTTGCCATATTCAGAGAGAGATTGTATACGCAATTAACCCTAATAAAAAAGAGAATGGAACGATTCCCCTCCAGCAGGAATCCATCGTCCAAGATCCTGAATGGGCGCTGAAGGATGCAATTTCCCATACGTAAACAGAACAACACTCAGGTCAAGCTAATAATTTATGTAACGCATAAAAATGACATGCACTTGGTCTATTAGGATCTGTTTAGCTGGGGGTCGAGGTCAAAGTCAAGACTAGTGAATCACTTTTATAAATTAATATTTTTTTATTAAAATTAAGACTTCAATAATTTAAATCTTAAAAAATTATTTAATTTTTTATAATAATTTAATTTAATAATAATATAAAATAATAAATATTAATTTCACAAAAAAAAAAAAAAATTTAAAAAGAGCTGACCTTCGCCCTAATCCCGTTCCAAACGGGGTGTTAATGTATGTCCTCAACATGTGCATGACGACGGCTTGAGAGTTTCCAAGCAATTTGAACGGTCTTTCACAGGTCATGATGGCGCAGTCTGGCCCGAAAAGTAGGGCTCGGGCTTAGTCTTTAGGGCCTAGCAAGCCAACCCATGCTCATGCCCGTTAAAATATATACACAACACAATGAGCAAATATTTCAATTTAAAAAAAAAAAGAAGAAGGTGGTATTAGTAAATAATACAGACGGGTGTTCGGGTTAGAAAGAGACTTGGGCTGGGCTGGAACCGCGCCTGGTTCTTAGAGATTGGGCCAGGGTTGGCCCGACCCGACCCGTTTCCAGCCCTTGTTTATAACGAGTTCTCATCATTAACTACTACTGAACCTTATTAATCAATTGTTATAAGTATATATTTATTCTTAAATTATATTTTCGTGTAACTTGCATGCATTATCCTCTTGACTTGAGAGCACCTGCTACACATGCATCACAATAGTTAATAGACCCTTCTTGGAAACATATCTCCTTGTTTTACTTTAAAATAAAAAAAGATATAAAATGCTACCTTGAAATGAACGAGTGAATCTCACATATTGATTTCACCGCAATCTCCTTACTGTCACATTATATTAAAATAGATCAGAGCACACAGCTCTGCAACTTTGTCAACCCTTGCTCCCTGACTGATAAAGTGCAGACTCTTTCTCCAATGCAAGAAACCAAAAACCTTCTTTCTTGATGCGTCGTTATCAGATTAAGCACTTAGATTTGGTTATATAGACATATACATACAAATCCAGGAAAGAGCAGGAAGGAAGGTTTATGAGAGCGAGGAGCAGCAACTGCAGAAGTAGCGGCATGACGGGAAGCAACAATACCGGCAGCATCAAGAAGAGACCCTATGGAATGTTGCTGGTGCTGGCCCTGGGCGCCGCGGTGCTCAGCGTTGTGCTGCTGCACAAGCTGCGTGAGCGTCGCGTCTTCGGCCTCCTCCTTGAGGATTGCGACCGCCAGCTCCTCACTCTCCGACTCCTCTTGCAGGTGACACTGCAGAAACTCTATATATTCCTTATTTATGTGCAAGTTCTCTTTAACGATTTTTTTTTTCCGACCCTAATGTGGTTTGTGGATTTTTTAGTAATTACTGTTGTGTGCAATTTTGGTTCCGCAACATAATCTTGTATTGAGTGCAGATCAATTCTGAAGAGTTTGCAGATTTTTCCTTTATTAGTACATCAAGCTTAAGAAGCAGATCTAGCATTCGATTCCACTATTTTCGATCTAGAGCTTTTGAGGTGTTATATGTTGAAATTAAGACCTATGAAATAATAGGACAACAGAAAGAAAGAAGATTGAGAAGTATGCGAGAATGGAGCAACAAAGCACAAACGTAGAGTGCAACAGCTAGAATATAAACGCAAACAATTCGTTTCATATTTTCCAAAAAATAACAGAAAAATGTTTTCAGGGTCCTAACTATAGATTAGGTTTTAACTGGAAAGACTGAAAGATCTTGAATTCTAGTAACTGTTGAACACAAGATTCCCAGGATTATGTTGATATGTTACTGTTAAAACATGCAATGTTAGATCTTAATTGAGAAGAGGCTTAAATATATTCGACTAGATCTCAATTTCTTTTTGCCATTTTTGTGTTTTATTCTTTACTTTTATGTTGATGAACAGAGGGAAGAAGAAAACTCGAAGGAAATGAAAAGCAAGTTGGAAGGCATGAAAGCAAAAGCGCTGTCCTTCAGAGCCCAGAAAATGGAGCTCGCCAACAAGCTCACAGAAACAGAAATAGCATCATCCTACCTCAAGAAGATCCAGAGAGAACTGGAGGCAGCCCTTGAGGAGAAACAGAACCAGATAAATGCACTGCGAGAAAAGGAAGCCGAATTCGTTGTGGCAAACCTTCAGGTGGCAAATCTGACCAGGCTTCTCCAGGACAAAGAAGCTGAAGTCAAACAAATGAAGAATCTGCTGATGAAGCAAAATGAGCAGCATAGTCAAAGTATGGAGAGAAAGAGTGATGACAGTAATGGAACAGGTTCAGAACAATGGCTGAAGATAAAGACCAATGAGGATGATGAAGATACGATCAGTAAGGATGATAGCAATGCTGATAAAGGGACAAATAGTCGAGGGACTGCAGCAGAAGAAGCAAGGGTTCTAGAAGAAAAAGAATCTGGAAACCCTCAGAAATCTCGGAATAGCAGGGAAGAGCAAGCGGGTTCTGTAGAACAAAAGCCAGCTGCAGAAGCCGCTGAGCAAAAGTCAAGTAACAAACATGTCAAACGGAGCAAACGCAAAAGGAGGGTAGTCATTTCAGAAGGAAAAGAACCCAAGGAGCAAGACAAGGGACAGTCGGAGAGTGCAAAAGAAAGTGACGAAAATGTTGCAGGTGCACATAATGCCAGCAAGGAAGGTAACAGAGAAGGAACAGTTTTGAACTCTGATAAGCTTGAAGTGCTTGTAAGTTCTGAAGCTGCTGAAAGATCAGGAGGCAGCCAAAATAAAGATGAAAATGCGTCCAAAGATATGGAAGACCAGGAGAGCAGGAGAGCAGTCACTGAAGGAAGTGCAGTGGCTGAAAAGCGGGAAGTGGAACATTTGGAGAATCTGAAAAATGACGAGGAAGTTGAAGGTGCAGATGCTGCTGGCAAGGAAGATAACAAAGAGGAAACAGCTTCGAAGTCTGAGAAGTCTGAAGTGCCTGTAGGTTCTGACGTCACTGAAAGCTCAGGAGAAGGTCAAAATACAGAAGAAAATGCATCCATAGGTGATGCTAATGATGGAGATGGCCAGAGAGGACTCGTTTCAGAAGGAATAGAGCCTGAAAGGCAGACAGGGGAACATTTGGAGAATCCAAAAAATGAAGAGAATGTTGAAGCTGCAGATACTGCAAGCAAAGAAGATAACAGGGAAGCAACAATTTCGAGTAAAGATAAATCGGAAGTGCCTGCTAGTTCTGAAGTCACTGGAAGCTCAAGAACAGAAGGCCAAAATAGAGATAAAAATCCATCCAAAATTGATATGAATGATGGAGATAATATTGGATCAGAAAATGAGGTGATCGGAGACCAGAACAGCGATAGGAATGATGAAGTTACAGTAGAAGCTAAGGGTGAAAATGGAGTTTTCAGGAAGACCGAAAACTCGAAGAAAAATGGGGGAGAAGGTTCAAATGGAAAAACAGCTGAAACAGTTGAGAACTCTAGTAACGATGATATTCAAAATGAGGAAGATTCGAAGCAAAAAGAATATTAAAGTTATCATTGTCGCAAGGACATGGAACCTCATAAGAACTTGCTCAGATTTGAACTGAAACAAAGACATCGCTGGATATTCAGAAAGTCAAAACAGCAAAGAACAATATCAATTCATTATTTGCGAAATTTTTCTGCTTAAGTTTTCTTCAATGTCTCAAATAATATATAGCTGAATGCACAACCAAGGTGGCCTGTATGTCCTTTCCCAGCTTAAACACAAATAAAAATTGGAAATGTCATTTTTCCAAGAATTGATTGAATTTCTAAATTATTATGAGGCGGGTTCCCTATAATAAAAAAAATTTTAGCAAACAATAATCTATTTTATTGCGAATTTACAAGAAATCATTTGCCTTATTACTATTAATTAAAAAAACTACTCGTCATAATATAAATTTACAAAAAATCACATTAATTAAAATATTCAAAATTATTTTACTTTGATTTATTTTTTAATTAAAATTAATTTTAAAATTAAATTATTTTTATTTGGTTTTGATTCAAACAGTTATGACATTATTATAAGAAAATTTGTTTTATTTTAATTTTTGTGAAAGATCAATTATCTGATATTATAAAATAAAAAATTTAAAATTTAATTTTGTCAAACCAATTATTGATAATTGTAAACCAATTGTCCCAAACAAAACTAAAATAAGAATAATTTAATTTTTATATTTATTTAATTGGTGAAATTGAATTAAAAAAATATTTTTTAAATATTTTAGTTGAGATTTTTTTTGCAAATTTACAAATAATATGAACAATTTTTTTACTAATGATAAGAAGACAAGTAAGTTTTTATAGATTCGTAATAAAATATATAATTATTTATTAAAAACTCTAATAAAAATTTAAACTTTTTTGTAAAAAAAATCACCTATTTTATATAATTACAAAAAACCATCTATTTTATTATTATTAATAAAAAATTATCTACCTTACGATAAAACTTATAAATAAACATTCCTCGATCAACTTTCTATTCATTTTTAATATTTTATTTGATGTAAAAAAGATTGTAAAGGATAAGGAAGGTCTACAAGTAAGATTTTTTGTAAACGCAATAAAATAGGTAGCTCATAAAAACTTAAAAAGCTAATATTAGAATGCCTCTGATAAGGCAAATTTTAATTGGCCAAATCTAACAAAGGTAACAAGTTAATCATTTCATCAAGATACTTTAAGGCACTAAAGGCAATATCACGAGGGCTTTTCATGAAAAATGCAATATAACCAGACAATGTGACAACCTAGAAAGAAAGCTTTCTCACGAATGAAACATTGTCGCAATGTAAATTTCAGCAAAATTTTTCATGACAAATTACCAAAAAGCAACGCAATCTGATGAACAGAAAGGAGCTTGCATTCATCATGTTCTCATCAGCATTACAAGCTAAATGTTTTATTTACTGCTCAAAAACCCCATGACACTGCCTGAAATTTCACAAAATTTACCAAAACATAAAATATTTTCCAGCATTACATACTCCTGGGAGTGGTTTATCCATAAAAGTTTGCAGATAAAAACAGTAGCATATGCAGCCCTAGCAACTCTAGTGCTTTGCTTCTGATATCACCTGTGACGGCAAAGAGAACCAATTAGATTATATGATGACCTCAGTTTGCCAACCAGAGTTTATCAATACCATAGACTATAATTTCTCAAAGAAAGTGAAAGAGCTAGCTTGAACTAGATGGTAGCCTGGTAGCCCTCGTATCCTAGAAAGTGAACAAAATTTTGAATGGAGCAATCAATGCCACAAGATGTCAATTTTTCATTATGATAGTATTGCCATTGTAAATTATAATAAGTAATATGTCTATCTAAAATTGATCATAAATTAAGTAGGCTTTGGGAAGACAAATAAGATAATGATGAAGGAGAATTTGAGAGTTCTTTTTGAGTCTCTCCTCTGTTTTCTTATTCAAAACAACTCTTACACAGGCTTTGCTCTTACTACTCGGACTCCTAATAGACTCTCACTCTTATTTAAATTTTGACTAGATTTGGGTTTTATTATTAACCCAATTACATAAATAAAATGGGGATTATATGGGGGTAGAGCGCTATACTATTCTTTAACACCCCGTCTCAAGCTAAGCAATAGACATCATAAATATTCAGCTTGCCTTTGATTCTTTATTCAATTTGTCTGATTGCATGGCCTTAGCGAAAATATATTTGATCTACTAATTCCAAATTTTCTCCCTAACAAAATGTAGGTCTATTTCTATTTAATTCTTTCATGGAAGACCAAATTATTTGAGATATAAATTGTTGTTTGATTGTTACAAAATAAAATTATGAGTTCTCTAACTAGCAATCCAAGTACTCTTAACAAGGTTCTCAACTATATTACTTCACATGTTACCACTGCTATTGCTCTATACTCAGCTTTAGCTTTTTACTCTTCCATTTAATTACTTTGCCTCGAGACTGTACAGAAATTTCTATAGTCAATCTTCAATCATTTGGCGAACCAACTCATTTAGCATCTGAATATGCCCTTAATTCTAATGTTTCATTATTCTTTTACCATAACCCTAGACCAAGTTCTCTTTTGATATACTTTAAAATTTGATATATTGTTTCTAAGCAAGTCTTTTTAGACTTTACACGAATTGGCAGATTGCTTACATCTAGCCTTGTAATGGTCAGATAAATTAGCTTTTTAACTAACCTTTTATATATTTCAGGATTTTCAAGCAATTCCTCTTGATTTGCAAATAATTTGATATTATTATTCATACACACCTTAATTGTTCTACTCCCTAACAAGTTTGTTTCTTTTAACAAATCCAATGTGTACTTCCTCTATATCATTACTAGTCCATGTTTCAGAGCATGTCACCTCAATTCCCTGAAAATAGTATACTATTTCCAAGTCTTTGGTTTCAAATTTTGTTCTCATGAACTATTTAAGTCTTTGTGGCCTTGTATTATCTCCAATAATGATTATGTCATCTATATATACAAACAAAATAATAATATATTCTTCAAATTATTTTATGAATAGAGTAATTGGTCTGACTTTTATTAAACTCATATTCTTTCATAACCGTATTGAACTTCTCAAACCAAACTCTTAAAGACTGGTTTAGACCATAGAGTTTTTTTTAACTTACAAACTTGTCCTTTTGTATTTATATTAAACCCTCGAGGTTCTATCATCTAAACCTCTTTATGAAAATCTCCAAGCAAGAAGACGTTTTTGACATTAAGCTGACACGTTTCTCAACCTTTATTGATTGTAAGTAAGAGAACTACTCTAATTATATTCATTTTGACTACAAATGAAAAAATTTCAAAACAATCAATACATTGAGTTTGTATATACCCTTTTGCAACTACATTTGCCTTATATTTCTCAATGGATCCATCAATCTTAAACTTTATTATATATAAACTTATTTACATTCTACAATCACTTGGTTTTGAGACCAACTCTAATATATCATTATTCTAAAGAACTTTAATTTCACACTTCATGTTTTTTCTCCATCTACTGTTTGCCAATCCTCCTTGTGTGATTTGGTATTTTTATGGTTAATAGCTTTAATGCAAATGACTTATATATAAGAGACAATCGGCTATAGGAAACATGCTTTGAAATAAGATAATAGGTACATGCATTTTTTCCTTTTCTTAAGGCTATGGGCCTAGCATTATCATCTTTTGCCAACAATTTTATTGTTGATTCTATTTCTAATTGAGAATCAACTTCTGGTTCTGATTTTGATTGAAATTATTGTACCTATTAAATTGGCTCTTGTGTAACTATACCTCTTTTAATAACATCAAACTAACAATTTTGTTGATGTCTCATATACACAAGTGTTTTCCTTTTATTGCTAAACTCAATAGACAACAAGTCACTAGGCACATATAGAAGAACATCCTCTTATTCATTTAGGATTGCAAAATGTTTATTGTTATTTTTTTTCTTCTACTAAACAATAGGCTAAGTCTACATGAAATATAAAATAAGCTATTATACAAAATTTGTCAGTTTTAAGGTTGTAGCACTATAACCTTTCCTGGTTTTAAAATATCCTACCTTGGCTATAATTATCAGCATAACAAAAAATAATCAAATACTTAGAGAGTAAACGAAAGAAGTTTTTATTAGGATACAAGACAAAGAATTTTAATTATTAATAATGGTGTAAGTATTCTATAAATGATGTTGTGATCACAGGATCATCCCAGAAGAATGTTGGAATTTTTTTCTCAAATATTAGTGTCTTTGCTACCTGTAAAAAAAACTTATTTTTTCTCTCAACAATCTTATTTTATTGAGAAATATAAGCAAATGATATTTATGAGATAATATCATATATTTTTAAGTAGTCTTGTAGTTAAGTGGATAGCTACTCCCATCCATTATCAAATCTTAGTATTTTAATATATGCATGAAACTAATTTTGAACTTCATTATGAAATACCATAAAGGTTTCACACACTTTAGATATTTTTCAAAGGATAAACCCAATTTACTCTTGAATGATTATCAATGAAAATAACAAAATACTTATAATCATTCAATGAGAGACCTCTGACTATCAAAACATCACTATGAGCCATGTGAAAATCATGAAAACTAGTTTTATTATTTCTAGAAACATAAATAGTTCCGTAACATTTTATAAATTTACAAGATCGACAATTCTTCCGACTAGATAAATCTAACGTAAAAAATATAATTTTAAGAACATGAGAAGATAGGTGACCTAATCTACAATATTATATGACCAGATTATCTTCCTGAGTTAACAATACTTTTGAGTATTGTGTTCCAAGGCTAAGAACTTAGAGACATTTGTCTTCAATACTCTTACCAATCTGTTTCCTTATTAGGAGGTTTTAAAAAACATTCGGAAAGAAATCACAGCAATTCAATGCTTCGGTTAATGACTAATTGATAACAAACTAAATGAAAAATTGGGGACCAATAGTACAAAAGACAAATCAATAGAGATATATACACGTCCTTCACCAACTATAGGTAAGAGTCCCCTATGTAAGAGTGGCATGCTTTAATGAACACTTATTGAGTAGAGAAGAACTTCAGCTCACCTATCATATGATCTAATACTCCTAAATCTATAATTCAATAGCCTTTTTGTGGTGATTGATTTGTAAATAATGATCTTGAAGAGTTTGATATATTGGTTGTTCCCTGAAGCAACCTCTATACCTCTGGGGATATAATGATCTAAGTAATTCTTAGCTTCTACCCCTATCTTGTTGGCTCATCCTATGTATTATTTACCCATTTTAGTTTTCCAATAACAAAGAAAAATTTATCAATAGTGTTGTCTATTTTTCCATACTTGATACATTTCATATTTGAATTTCCTTGACCTTCCTTTAGTTGTAGTTTCGCCTTTGCCATAAAATACTATCTCTCCTGAACTCATTATTGAACTCTCAATTACAGTTTTTTGAGTTGAGTAGGGATTTTATTTATTTACTCTTAGTAATCTCTCAAATATTTTTTTAATTGAGAAAATTTCACTTTCTGTCATGAAATTTACCTTGTGTTACTGATACTTGATATCTAAATTGTTTAAAAACTTTATGATCTTTTGCTTATTTTGATCTTTCTTCCATTCATCAATGGTTGTTAGCATGTAATATTTTAATTCGTCCTATATTCAAGTTAAGAGGTTGCAATAAGATTTCTCTCCCATCTTACTTTAAGTTATAGATATCTTCACATGTATTGAATACTCGAGTTAGGTTATTCTTACTATCATACGTTCTCTGCAGTTTCTCCTATATTGTTTTTGAGTTCTTAGACCTGAGAAGTCCATGACCTACTTCTAATTCCATATTGGCCATGAACATAACAATGACTTATGACTCTTCATACTACTAATCTTCAAGCTTGGCTTGATTCTTTTGTGGATCATTTGTAACATATTTGTATCTTCTTCTCGCCTTAAAATAGATTTCTATGATTGTTGTCCAAAAGAGGTAATTTTGAATTTCCTGGAGTCTTGTAATTACAATCGGTAAGCTTATTCCTTCAATGAACTGTTATCGTCGTCATTTGAAGTCATCATCTCTTAATGGCTAATACTCTCAGATCGCTTGTGAATTTAGGATTCTGATACTATGTTAACTTTCCTAACTCAACTAGGAATTTGAGTTGAGGAAAAATTAGGGTTTCGAAACAATTATGAGGTATAATTTGAGAGTTCTCTCCTCTTTTTCTTATTCCAAACAGCTGAACATATATGATTATATAGGTTTGCTCTTGATACACTTCATATTTGAATTTCCTCAACCTCCCTTTAGTTGTAGTTTCGCCTTTGCCATAAAATACTACCTCTCCTAAACTCATTATTGAACTCTCAGTTATAGTTTTTTGAGTTGAGTTGGGGTTTTATTTATTTACTCTTAATAATCTCTCAAATATTTTTTCAATTAAGAGAATTTCACTTCCTATTATGAAATTTATCTTGTGTTAATAATACTTGATATCTAAACTGTCTAAAAACTTCATGATCTTTTGTTTATCTTATCTTTCTTCCGTTCATCAATGGTTATTAGCATTTAATATTTTAATTCGTCCTACATTCGAATTAAGAGGTTGCAATATGATTTCTCTCCCATCTTGCTTCAAGTTGTAGATATCTTCACATGTATTGAATACTCGAGCTAGGTTATTCTTATTGTCATACATTCTTTCTAGTTTCTCTCATATTGCTTTTGAGTTATTACACCTGAGAAGCCCATGACCTACTTCTAGTTCCATATTGGCCATGAACACAACAATCGCTTATAAGCCTTTCGTACTACTAATCTTCAAACTTGACTTGATCATTTGGTAGATCACCTGAAACATATTTGTATCTTCTTCTCGCCTTACAATAGATTTCTATGATTGTTGTCCAAATGAGGTAATTTTATATTTCCTAGAGTCTTGTAATTACAATAAGTAAGCTTATTCCTTCGATGAACTATTGTTGTCATCATTTGAAGTTATCATTTCTTGATGGCTAATACTCTCAGATCGCCTGTGAATCTAGGATTTTGATACTATGTTAACTTTCCTACCTCGACTAAGAATTTGAGTTGAGGAAGAATTAGGATTTCGAGATAATCATAAGCGATAACTTGAGAATTCTTTTTAAGTCTCTCCTCTTTTTCTTATTCAAAACAGCTGAACATATATGCTTATATAGGTTTGCTCTTACTTCTAGGACCCAATATTGGGCTCCTACTCAACTCCTACTCAGACTCAAAACTTCAATTGGATTTTAGACGTTTAAGATTTGGGCCATATGAGGATTGAGCCCTACACCGTTTTTGAACAACATGCTCATAGCATCAATCACCTAAAACAGTGCTATAATTCACTAACCGCAAGTAGTAAACAATGACAGTAGAATTTGCATGACAAAAAACAGAAGGATAAAGTAGTATATGCTAACCATAAATGTGAGTCACTAGGAGGTATTTTGTATGCTCTTATAAGATCTCTACAAATATCCTCAACAAGCACAAAAAAGGGGTACATTTTGGGCTCCATAATTTATAAATCGGATGCACAATTTTTCCAAGGATAATCCAAACCACATTTTTGAATGAATATGTAGTCCTTCGAACTAGGATTATAATTGGCATGTATTTACTTCTCCATTACCAAAATTATTTTCTACAAATTCATGGAAGATATCACTTGGATATCCTATGGGAGCATCCAGTTCCTAAGGGTTTGAAAGCTAAAAAGCATTCAAAACAAATAGGGAAAAAAATTAAATACCCTATTTTGATGCTAGTTTCAGGTTGGAAAAAAGACATCATGGGAAACAACGTTTTTCTTTGCTTCGTCTCCATCAACTTTAGGAAGGAACAAAAAAAATATCTTTTCATTGAATTAAGGAAATACTCTCACCTTTTTTGTATTTTCTGAAATCCAAACAATTAAAAAACATCCATCTTTTCAAAAGCAGCAATTCCATTTCTTTCCCAAGGCACAAATCGTATAAAATAAAGCAACAAGGACAATCAAAGAATAATTGTGAGGCCAGAACTTGTGTAAGCTAACAAAACAATGCAAATCAAACGCAAATAAATCCAACAAAATTTGCATATTAGGGGAACAAGACTACCGCCCTCTCAAAAGTTGTCTTGTTAAAGCATGTGAAGTACGAAAACAGAAATCACATCTTAAAATTTAAACTGTAACCGTTTACCTCTTCTTTCTTCTCTTTCTTTCCGCCAAAGAGCTTGTATCCACCATAAATCAGCAAACCCCAACCACCTAAACTGATAAGTACAAACTGTAGAAGATAAAACAGCACATGAATTTCCAAATACAATGCATAATTCAGTTATGCTATTGAAAATTCAGCCAGAATAATGGACGTCTAAAGTTCAAGTATACTAGACACCAATAATAGATCATCCAGAGATTCTACAACATATCCAAAATAAACTCTTCCAAAATAAATAGCAAAGGGACTGGAAAAAGGAACCTAGACTCACAAGAAAAATGCAAGTCAAACAAAAGGAACATGAAATGGCTGCAATTTGGATATTCCATTTTTTTTTCCAACTCTCTTAGTGGCCTAACTAGACTATAAATGCACTTGGTCGAGTAGCAAACTTTGTATGTTTCGTAGCATCTAACTTTTCTCAGTTTCTAATACAGATTTTCAACAATTCATTCATATATTGTGGAAAAATGATGGTGTACATTGTTATATTAAAGTATCACCTAGGCACCAAGTACAAATATCAGAAGGAAGATATCAAAACTAAATTTCAGTTTATATACAAAGACAATCAAACCATACCAAATTCTAGGAGAGGATAAAAAAATAACAAAGCATTCAAGATATGGTTTCAGAATTTGTATTGCCAGGGAACCAGATAAGAATGCATATGCCATTTTTTTTAGATTCCAAAACTGCCCAATATGTGAATCAGACATACATGTTCTTCCTTCCACTTTGATGGGCTCATGGGGTCTTCCCAGAAGTTAATCTTTGGTGGGCCATGATGATCTGCTACAATGCAGCAAACCATTCCAGAGTTAATGAAAGGGGACACATCACTATGGATAAGACATGAACAGAACTATAATCAAATTTCAAAGGTAGATACATCTGAAGATATTAGTAAAAAGAAGAATATAAGCAGAACCAAAATATAATCATACGTATTGTGGTAACAGTTTAGATCACAGTAAGTTTAGTAAACATAAGTAATATCCTGGAAACATACATCAAAAAAGACAGCCAGCTTACTAAATTAATTTACTCAGGTTAACTTAAAAATGAAACATTATAATCCATAGTTAAGGTTTCAGAAAAAATAGAAACACCATCAATAACAGTGAAGTGTTTGGCAAGCTCCAAAACAAAACCCAAACAACCCTCCTTGAACAACTACTTTACTTTTCAAGCAGCCAGTCTTTGTCTACAAAGCAAGATACATAAAACTTGTTATGACATGACAATTTTGATACAATGATAAAGATTCATTTTCCACCTTGAAAATGAGAAAAAAACACAACAAGAAGCAGAGTTCAACTGCTAACGCAAAAGATAGTTGATAGGTATACAAGAACAGACACAAGAGCTAAATAATACAATTTGAGAATGGCAGCAAACAGGAAATAGCACTTTACACAAGCTATCATCAACGAAAGAATATAAAATGCATGGTTCATAACCAATAATTCATGTGAGCAAGGCTACTGGACTATTGTCTAATAACAATTACATCAACAGAATGTTATTACAGAAGAGGAAATCCTTTCGCAGTCTGATGATGAAGGCTCAACAGCTAAAATGTCTAGTCCCAAGGAGCATGATGGTGGATGTTGGTTTGAAGAAACTTACAATCATGTCGGTTTGAAGAATTGCATGCAAATAAATCACGTGGTTGAGGACAGAGATGTATTAGAAGGTGAAATAATGTCAATTCATAACAGACAAAGAAAATGTGAAATAACAAAGAAAGGGCATGACTCGAAACATACATAGATTTCCAAAATATATTTGAGCTGTGGCTGTTTTTGAGCTCATATCTCTACCCAATTATGCTTTGGTGTGCCATTTTTAAAACTCAATAAGTTTTTCATCTATTTAATTCTTTAAACTCACAACCATTTTTATAAACATCAATACTGTCTTAGACTATCATTTCTTAGGAAGTGATAGTTTACACAACTACATGTACGTCTTAAAAAGACTCTAAACTCTAACTTTAGCATTTTCATTATTGCTTCAGCTCATCTCATTCACCCACTCATAAGTGAAAAAAAAAAAGATAAAAGCAAATGGCATAAGAACGGTTTCAAAGCTGTTACTTGTTCATATTAGCAAAGGTAATATGAGTGGAAAGATCTGCCAGGACATCATGAGCTCATTTTTTCCATGGGTAAGCAAAGATAGACTATGATAAGCTCTTTACCTCCTAGCTTATACCATTTTACTGTATCCTATCTTGCCTCATTCTAACTTATCTTAGCACAACCTCAATTTTTCAACCACAAAACAAATAACTGCAATAGATATAAGCAGAAGTTATGTTGTTTTTCCCCATAACTGGTGCATTGTGAGACTGCAGGCCAATTTCCTATGGGATCTCCATTGGATCTACAAAATCCTCAGGCTAAGAGTCCAGCTGTCATCATTTTTGGGCCAAATCAAGGGAGCTATAGAAAGATGCCAGTCGACATTCCATGATAGAGATAACTCCTTCTAAATCAACTCCCCTTCTAATCAGCCATGCTGCAGCTTAGATCAAACAGAAAGTAGTTTGCAAAAGGTAATGCTTCAGCCACAAGCTCTTCCTGATTGTATGCTCTTGCTGATTGCCAGATACTATCAAGGGTCTCCAAGTAATCTCACTGTCTCCAAGACCAATAAAGTGACAGGAGTGAGCACATAAGAGCCCTAAGATGATCTATAAGGGCTCTCAGAAAGCCAGTCCTCCACGTGCATGCAGAGGATCCAATGGCTTGAAACTCCCAAGGGAGCATTGACCTGCGGTACTATTTTTGTCAAACATTTTGCTATTCTAAATATGACTTTGATAACCATGTCTACCAAGAAGGTCATTGGATAATGTGACAACTGTTTTAGATGGACTATGCAGAACATGAGATGAAGGCAATAGTGAAATGAGGATATTGATTTGTCCCCATGTTTGCCATTACAATGAAATCCACTAAATTTGGTTAGGAATAGTTGTCGGAAGAAATTTAAGTATACAAAAAAGAAAGATAAATGGAATCATAAAGGTCTAATGGTTTATAATATAGGATAGATGCAGCATCTGTAAACCAATAAACTTACTTGAATAATCCCAAAGTGATGCTTAGTTTCCAAATTTCTGTGCAACAGGAATTCTAAACCATAAGGCAATAAGGCAATAGACTAAAGCTTTGACCAGAAGTTAATAAAACAATCAAATTCTTATTCTCAAATAGAATAAATTCATTGCCAGATACCGGGAGAAAAAAGTTTAAAGGAATCCTATAACAGTTCAAGTCACAGAGGAAAGAAATCCAGCCAATCGTAAATGGTCAGGTTTGATTCGAGGGAAATGAAAGTTGCTACCTTTAGGAAAGAAAAAGAAGTAAACAAAATAAATCAGTAAAGCAGTCTAAAGCTACAGAGGCAAATTCAACAGAGAGACGTCTTCACATAAACCTATATCAAAGAGACATCTTCTATATTGGGGACGTCATCTAACAAATGCTCATGCAACCAAATCAACCTACAATCATCCGATCCAAAACCCTCAGAGATCTAAGTCCAGTATCACAGTAAGATCCCTTGACATCACCCTCTCGAAAGCAGTTACCACATCACAATGATCTTCAATAAAGAACCAATTTTTAGAAAACTCTAGCGTGAAATCACTGATCTAAGCCCACTACCATAGTGAGATCGCTTGACATTATCAGCTCGCAAGCAGTTACTAAATCGCAATGATATTCGATAAAACACCATTTTTACAACTTCTATCGTGAAAAAAAAACCTAGAAAAAGATCTAAGCCCACTACCACAGTGAGATTCCTGGACATTACCCGGTCACGAGCAGTTACTAAAACGCAATTATCTTCAATAAAACGACAATGTTCGCAAATTTTAACGGGAAATAACAACCCTAGAAACACATTCACTGGATCGATACCGAGGGGAAATTAGCGGTCAAATACCAACAAAAAATCACAGAACAGGGAGAAATTGAAAGGAGGAAAATGAGAGATCGACCTCCTCCTCCGGCGAGGCCGCGCCGGGAGATCAGAGTGGAGGAAGGAGCGCGCGAGCGAGAGAGCGCCGCAGCCGCCGCCAGGGCCGCTCGAGATGCCATCGCCGCGAGGGATTTGGTTTGCAGGGCCGTGACCGGGTCTCTTTATGCGGGGGATTTATCTGGGACGTTTGTAGTAGACCCCCTGTAATTTGCACTATTTGCAATGGATTTTAAATATTGCAAGAGATAAATTTTCTCCATACTCCTGAATATTTCTGATATTTCAATTACACCCCTCAATAAATTGGAATTTCATCTTCACCCCCTCAAAAGTCCAAAATTTTGCTTGTGTCACACGCCCTACCATTCTATCTGTCCACCATGCATTATTAGGGTTATTTTGGCAAAAAAATTTTCGGGTTGAATTGAAGCATGACAGGTGGAGAGAGTGCAGGCTCCCAACAAGGATGATTAAATCTCGTGATTGAACCAGTCTACTTGGATAAAATGAAGTGCACGAGATGAACTCCAGACCTCCTTCTCGCTCCCGGTAGTGAACCAGACGTATTCTGCTTTTCTCTTCTCTTATTCCATCACTCGAAACACTCAGATCTCTTTCACTGTCCCAAATCTCTCTTTGCAAATCCTCTTTTTCAGATGCATTCCTCTTCTTATTTCCTGAAGTCCTTGTCTCATATCTCTTCATCGCTAGATTTTAAGAGGGCTTCTACTCTTGCTTGTTGACATCAGAATTGTAGACCCCAACAGAGGTGATAAATAAAAGTGGCAAAATTGATGTGATTAAGGCTACTTCTGTAAGAGCAATTTTGACGATTTTTAGCAAACTTCTTCTTCTGATAGTTCAAATCGCATCAGAGATGTTCACCTCTTCATTAATTCACCAGAAGGGTCGCCCAAGTTGGTCCCTTTTGGCAATCAAAGAAGGTTTTTTTGGTGTCAATTTCAACTAGAATTCAATTCATTTTTCAAGAGCTAATTTGTTTATTTTTTTATGATTTTTCTCAATTTCTATTGCATCGTTGGATGTTAAAGATATCAATTTCTTGAAAATACTAATTGTTGAAAGCACGTTGTTCTTTGCCAACTAATCAATGAGAGATGTTACAATGTTATGACAAGTCTTCGTCCTATAATGAAAATTGAAGAGGGCAAACATTGGCATAATGGTAAAAAAGCGCTACTCTATATGCTTGTGAGGGTATCTCCCTATCAAGCTCATGAAGGGATTGGTTAGTTATTAGCTCATCTGCAATGATCTCTTCACTAATGTTAATTGCATCTCGTTGGGCACCTTTACCGGTAATTTTCTCCATCAAAGCAATCTCAACAAAAGCCTTTTGTAGTGCTTCTTTCGAAGCTTTGTAATATCTCTACTCAAGAAGTTCCTCTTTATGTACATTTACTAACATAATGACAAAGATTATTGTTGTAGGTCTTTCCAATAATTAAGATTTAATGGTATGAAGTATTGCTTTTGATCTTATTCAATTTAGGGGTCCAACCATATTCACACTTACTTTAAGAATCACGTGCTCGACAAATATCTTTAAAATAGTTTGTGATGAGTCTATCCATTAAATATAGAATATATCCGCTCTATCATCCTTTGATTTGTTATTGTATATACCTACAAAATAATGAAAACCCATGAGGCTTCAAGCATAGAATCACATTTGTAAATAATATTAAAATAAAAAATAATTGATGGAAAATTACCCACTATTTTGGCAGGTGAGGAATTTTTTTATTCTTCTCTAATCCTTTTTTAGGATTTTAAACGGTGATAGAGTTGAATGCAATCAAAATTTATAATCTAAAATAAAGAAAAAAAATTGTGATGATGATGATAATAAAAAAGAAAAGAAAGAATAGAAGAAAGAGGATCTAATCAATACCATGTGACCCTTCATCTTCTTGAAAATTATATGTAGAGCACTTCGTTGGAATCCTAATAGCAGAACTTATGCATGAAGAAACTTTAGAATTTATAATATTGAGTTAATGGACATCGTCGAGAAAATATCATGCGAATTCTTTCCAAATTTGGAAGAAAATTCATTAGTATTCTCAATAGTAAGATTGGTCAATATTGAATTTCAAAAGTTGAGAATTAACTAATATTTATAGGTAAAAATTGAGTCATATATTACCTGATAAGTAGGGGCTAATATGTCAGCACCTACCTAGAGGCAAGTGCCAAAATAATGGCACCTACAAGTTAGGCATCAAATAGTTAGCAACCAAGGTCTAGCAGATGCCTCCTCTTTAGCTCTTAGAGCTAAAAAAGCAAGGTTTTTCAAAAATATAAAATTTGACTCAATTTTGCGAAAAAATTTAGTGATTTTCATAAATTACAAACTAGCTCAAAAAAACTTGATCAAGGTTCAAATCAATCTAATTTTTTTAATCAAATATATCCAAATAAATCATAAAACAATATCTCCAAATATAGTCTTTTAAATCAGATATGAAACTTGCTCAAAATCCAACTATAATTTTATAAATAAATCCGTAAAACTTAAATATTTATTAATAAACCTATTTTGATACGATTTTATTTTGGACATCTTTAATCCATTTTGAAAATCAAATTCTAAATATTTTGTAGTAGAAAACTCTTGAAAAATATTTTTCTTAATAAATCCCTTGAATATGCAAGTTTATAAATATGCTCTTAAAAACTACAAAATTACAAATAAGTTGGATTTGAAAGATTAAAACATCATTTTTCTCATAAGTGAAAATAGAAGATAATTAAACATAAGAAAACTAATTAGAGTATGATAATTTTGTAAATAAATCCTCAAAAGTTACCAAAGCTACATAAATGTCCACATCACAAAACATATCAATAGGGTCAATTCGAGATCACATGAAAGAGTTCAAAGGTCATGAATTTTTATGGAACACACTAAGAATTTTTTTGCTCTCTTGTGGTTCAAAAATAACTTTAAGGTCTTTTATTGAATTTTTTTTGTGACTATTATGAGCTCAATACATTTTCTTTTAACATTAGAATTGTTAGAAAATCCATGTATAGGTGTTGGGCTTAGGGCAAATGCTAATTATAACTAAAGAATTTCATTCCTCAATAACAATCGGTCTTTTGGTGCCTTTCTCATCATACAATATCAAAGTTTGTCTATAACAACTTCAAGTTTCCATTGTACTTATAATCTAACTTGGACAAAGAAAACATAAACTTGTCCTATGCTTGTACCTTCACAAAACTCAGAGACATTACTCTAGTGTCATTCTTGCATGCAAATCCTATCCCCACCTTCTCCTCCTTCATCTCGTGCTCCATCTCCTCTCTCCTTTCCCTTCACTAGATAGCCTCAAGCAAGCCAAGTGTTCAATCTTCTAATGGCTTTGTTCCCCTCTTGATGAGATCAAGGTTTCCAAAGATGACGCTCTCACATCACTCCTTATTCATAACTTTATGATATTTGTTGGAGATAGATTCATCCCTCTACTCCACTGATCTTTCTTCGACCACTAAAGAGCTATTTGCTCCACAAACCTTACTTGGTCCTTTGACAAGCCCTTTGCTTCACTTAATATGGTCTTTGTCTCCCATACTGCAGAGAATGCCAAACCCTAGATTGAGATTAAGATTTGGGAATTGAATCAGCTCTTTAAAATAAATAACAATATTTGTTGCAAGATAGATTTCATCATATATTCTATAGATCTTAATTGGGCATGTCAACTGCCTATATGTATATACAATTCATCAACCCACAAGACTAGCCAACTTGGGTTTTTACACTTCAAAAACACCTCACTAGTTGTAAATTCTTGCATTATCCCACTCAACATTCTCCAAAGAATATCCTCCTTCAAAAGCTTATATTAATTGGCTCCAAGTTAATTATTGCATGGTCTCGTACTTCATTAGCTCTATTATCCCAACATGACATGAGGAGTCTTCTTATTTCAATATTGTTTGATATATTTGGGTATGTTTTTCTAGGATTTTGATTGTTTGAGGGGAATTCATTAGATGAATGGATTTTTTTTTCTTGAGACTATACATTTCTACATATCATAATTCACAATTTTTTGAACTACAAAGCTAAACATGGATATGATTTTCAAAAGAAAATAAAGCATTCAATATAATAGATGATTAAAGTAACCACACTTCTAAGTATTAAAATGGATACTTGTTAATTATATCTCAAGAGAGAAATTCCTCATTAAGAAAAATTCAGCTTATAATGCTTAACAATGAGAACAACAGATACAAATCATAAATATAGGGTACTAGGAATTGGGCCATACATGGTCTAAGTTTCCTTGACTTCTGTGAAAAAAAGCCTTCAATCCTTGATGATTCCTATATATTTTTCCTTTCCTTCATCATCCTCCTTTCCTTTTGGCCCCTTCTCTGTATTTATTGGAGAATGTCAAAGGGTAGTTACCATAATAGCATGTGGTTACTTCATGTGGATAATAAGTATCAAATCTTATCGAGGTAGTTTAACAGTATTAAGATTTATTAAAATAATTACTTGATAAATTTTCTTCTTTTATCATTCTTATCATATATATTTGTGAATGATTTATTGAAAGTGATGGTTGTAAATACAAGTGTTGAAGTGTCAATATTGACGAAAATTTCAGAGATAATCACTATATAGTACTAAGTTATTAACCAAAATTCTAGAATTAGTCATTACAGAGACCTAAATCATTAGTAGAAATTTCAAATATAGTCATTATAGAGACTAAGTCATTTACAAAGATTTTTAAGATAGTCACTGTAGAGATTAAATTATTGATAAAAATTACAGAGATAGTTGTCATAGATGCTAAGTAAACTCTTAAGGATAGTCATTACAAAGAGTAAGTCATTAATAAAATTTTTTAAAATAGTCATTGTAGAAACTTAAAGGGCCCAAATAGACAACTTACAAAGGACGGTGAATTAGGTTTTATAAGATATTTTAACTTTTTAATAAATTAAAATTCAATTCAATTCACAAACAATCACAATCAATCAAATATAATCGAGTGCATATAAAGATCACAATCAATCAAATAAAATCGAGTGCATATAAAGGAGATGAGTAGAGAGAATACAAACTGATATAAATGATTTGCATGACTAACTATACATATTTTATGGTCCTTACCTTAATCATGAGGACTTCAATTACTCTAATAATGATATCGCTTTTTGAGGCAAGACTTAGCCTTTTGCAATATCTCTTATTCCAATCGAACAAGTACCACTCTATACTAGAGCTAGCTCTTTCACACTCTTCTAACATTCGGAAGAACACTCAACCCTATTCTAATAAATAATGAGAGTTACAAAGATATAAAATGATAAAATTAAAGAAAAATCTTACAATAAGAGTTCTTTAAATATTGCAATATAAAGGCAATTACGATAAGAAAGTTAAAGTCTATTTTTTTGTTGAGACTAGATAGCTTGGAAAACTTGGATTTTACTCTAAAAATATTGAAAGTTCATTTTCAGCAAAGAAGTCTCAAACCAATATATAATCGTTGAAAACAAAAATTAAACATTGGAAACCATTCGAGGTATTTTCTTCTACGTTTGGGTGCCCAAAACTAATGTTCGATTATCTGAATCATTTCAACAGTAAATAATTTATAAGGCGATAGGACTAATAGTTGGGATGGTCAAAAAATGAGAGGTAGCGTTGGATGCCTGATGGTGCTTTGGTGAGGAGCTTGGATGCATGGAGTGCAGGCTAGTGGTGGGGCTAGAAGTGTGGTAGCTATATGGGAGAAGTAGCACTTGGTAGCATAGGACTTGATGTGGGTGCGATATAGGTGCCGAGGAGCTCGGAACAAGTGAGCACAATGGCTAGCCCGATAGTCTCCCTCGTAGGCGAGTGTAGTGGCTAGCGCAAGTTGGGGATACTGGCTTGGCTTTTGATAAAGCTAGGGTTTTGGCGAAGGGCTGGAGAAAGGCGGGCTATGGTGCAGATGGAGCATGGTCAACTACATATTACTTACGGGAGTTGGGATTCAGGTGGTTGGGAGCTCTAGTGAATCTACAGTGAAGGTTTGGGCTGGGGCTTATGGATAGCAGAGGTTGGAGGGGTCACCAGCATGAGGCGGAGCTAGAGAGGCCGATAGGCAGTGTTGGGCCGCAAGTGGCCATGACCAATCGTTCTCTGGCTCCTCTTCTCTTCTTCTTCCTTCTTCTTTTGTAGGATTTTCACCAATTTTATAAGCCTCCAAAAGACTCAAATCAAATCGTTGATTATTCTAATTTTGGAATATCATTGTATTGTGATTGGTGATGAGATTGTATTTTTCATATTTTTTGATTGGCATGTAATCTTATTAATTAAGATTTGTTTCCTCATGAATAAATTTAAGATTTGTAGCATATTTGGATATTGAATTTCTAGGGAGATATTTGTAAATTTTTTCAGAAATTTAGATCAAAAGATAATTGTCTAAGTTCTATAAGTTCTTTTATAAGAAAAATCTATTTATGAAAATTTGAAACTTACAGGATTTTTTATAAATAATTTCGAAAAAAGGCTTATTTGTAAAATTTATTTGTCCAAGGGCCTATTTACAAAGATTTATATTTTTTTCATTCTATTTTAGATTTTAATGAATGTTGGGCTCAATTTCGATCTAAATACCTGGCCCACTTAGCATACTTTAGTTTAAGCCCAAATTCCCAATAATCAAGTTCAAATTAAACTCAATTTTTTGTCAAATTTGATTGCGACCCAAATCTAATTGAGATTCACATTTGAGTTTTAATTTAGTGGCATTTAAGTTTCAATTATGATTAGTGGTATTTGGCGTCTAAATCACATGTTTGGGTGACATAAACATTGAGTTCAAACAACCAAACAATGAGTTCGAATAACTAAAGTTTTACATAAATAAAATATTATTTTCTTATTTGTTGGGTTAGGATGTCTGAATGTACTAATTAGGACGTTCAATCCTAACTTGGGACGCCTGAACTATTAAGTTTGGGTGACAAAAAAACATGTCAAATTTTTTTTACAACTTTGGCTATTTGACACAACTTCAATTTTACTTGAACGAAGGTAAGATAAGTTGATAAAGTCATATTCAAGTTAAATAAAGTGCCAATCCAAAAACTCAAACAAATCTCAAATAAATTATTACTAAATCTTCGACTCAACAAAAAAATAAAAAGCTAAACCTATGGACTTGAACTTGATCTTCCACTTTGATCATTTTTAAGCTTTCATCTTGATCTTTAAGTTTCATCTTCAAATTATTATCCATTTTATTTTTGAGTCATCGTCTTTATCATCCAATGAGTTTTATTGAGAGACTCAATCTTTCTTGAGATTGGATGAGCATTAATAATCTTAAAGCTTATCATAACTACATAAACTTATTAAACTCTAGTTTGATCATTACCAAAATCTAATGGATAACAAAACTAAGTTATCAATAAAAATTTCAAAAAAAGTTTTAATAGAGATTAAGTAAACTTTAGAGATAGTCACTGTAGAGACTATGTAAATTTCAAAGATAGTCATTGTACAAACCAAATTATTATTGAAAATTATGAACATAGTAAATGGTGTTTGTTTCATTGGAGTTTTAAGTTCCAAGGAATATTAAAGTCTCATGTTTGATATGCAGGACTATGAAATGCCAATATTTCAAAATTTTATAAAATTGAAAATTTAAAGTCCAACTAAAAATAATTAAATCTTAGTATTTTAGTTTTTAGAGTCCAATGCATAAAGTCACGTTTTGCACTCTAAAGTCAGTTGGATGAGAATAACATGTATTATATTATTTCTTCGCCCTAAGTTGGGCATCCCTTAGTTTCGAAGTGTATCCCCTCAAAGCCCTGATCTACAACAATCTTGTTGACCTCCAATTTTGTGCTCATTTCTTTTGGCAAGGCTTGTCACTTGTGTTGCCATGGTCATTGTTGCCCACCCTTTTGACTTCGGTAAAATTCTCTCTCTCACTATCTCTCTAATTGAATGAGACTTCATTAGCAAGATCTTAAGGGACTATGGATGAATATAATGAAGTGGTTTGTTTGATTTGATTTAGGATCACTACAACATTTATTGTTATTTCCAATGCTAATAAAATGTCATTAGAAATAAAATTAGTTATGAAAAAACTTTAAAGGTGTTAATTTGTGATGCTAATTAAGCACAATGTTAGATAGGATTGCAAATATTCATGATGTTAAATTAGTATCACTAAAAATCATTAGCCAGCTAATGACTTACATCACAATTAAATTTCATTAGCATTGCTAATGTTAGTGTTAAGCAACTAGCATCACTAATAGGCTTAGCAATTTGGCCTTAGTTAGCACGTTATAATAACGCCGCTATTGGTACATGATAAAAACATATTGTGACCACTGTTGGTACACTGAATTCAATTATGAGTAGCAAATAACAAAACAAATAATTTAGTAGAACTTCTCTACATCTCCCATGCTTTCTCATTTTTGCAAAGTAAAAATAAAAATTAACTCGAACAAAAATGTACAAGAAAAGAGTTTGTCCATCGCTATATAATTTATAGTTGAAGTTAGTAAAAATCTTCTCCAATTCTCCTTCTGAACTCAATTACAACGATCTCACATTATGTTAAAGCTTGAGCTTTCAAGAATACTTTTTAAACTAAGTTGATCTAGCTGACTTGATGGACCTTTGCTTCCTTTAGTGTTCTCATGATTATTTACACAGGTAGCATCACCATAGAGCTTTGGCATTAGTGGACCTTTTGTTTTCTGGATAATGAAAGCAAAATAAATATTTTCATCTCAGTTAATTGACATCACCATAATATGATCTTGTTGATACTTGTTGATACTTGTTAATGAAATGATTGAGGAAAAATGTACTTGCCCTGGTCAAAGCCACATTTGTTCATTGAGAGTTTGATAAAAAATCCTACAGTCCAATCATTATTGGACCTCAAGCTACTATAGGCTAGTCCTGGCATTCCACAAGTAGGATAGGGTTTTAGCTCAATAAATAGAACTTCATACAAACAACAAAAGGACACTAAGGTTACCCCATAAATATCAGAATTTTCAATCTGAAAATAAAATTTATGCATAAACCAAGTATCACACGAACTCAAAATCTGTCCAACACTTGGTAAACAGATATATGCCTCTAAATATTTACAATCAAATCTAGATTTACATCAAGAAAATTACCAATTCTCAGTCGAGCTTGTTGCTCCAATACTGCTCTAACATAATCAAATCTTGCAACTTTTTCCAAATTTGAAGCGTTTCATCAAACAATTGATGAGGAATGAAAAGTTACCTGGAGCTGTTGTCCTTCAAGTGGATATGAGCATCAACCTTCTTGAAGTTCACAATTTGCTGGTCTCTTCATATGAAAAAAAATCAGATATAGTTAGAGAAAAAACTTTAGACATCGTTTGGTTTGGAATTAAAATCAAAATTAGTATTTTTCAGAATTATTTTTTTATGAAATTAATATTACTTATTTTATACCACTATTAATTTAAATTATTATAAAAAATTAAATAGTTTTTCGAACTTTAAATTATTGTAGAATTAATTTTGATAAAAAAATATTGATTTACAAAACTGGTTCACTAGTCTTGATCTTGATCTTGATTTTAATTTCGAACTAAATGATATCTGATAGATTACTAACCCATAAACTTTATGCCATGTCGGGCCCAACTCATTTGTCCCACGAGTAGTGTATGGCTCGTGTACTGCAAGGGGCACCAGGCAAAGCCAACCCATTGGGCTATGTTTATATGATATGGTTACTATAACAATCCTATTTCGCATGATCCATTGGGGGTCATATCGGACCGCCCCATGTGTTGTAGGCCCATATTTACACCACTACCATAGCTTCTCGGCCACCAACTCGCAACCTCCTATTCACCTAATCATAGCCTTCAAATGCCCACTAGCAGTTGGCGGCACCCACTAGCAGCCTCCCACTCATTTGAGGTGAGCTTTCTCTATGTTTTCTCCAGTGTGAAAGTACTTGATTTTTTGTGGAAAAGATTTATATATATTTAGGATGTATGTAGGCCTCAAAAATCAAAATATTAAAATTATGAAATCCCTAATATAGTCAAGATGCATGAAAGATATTTGATGAAATTCTCAAGTGGGAACTTCGGATGGAATAAAATGATTTTTATGAATCAAAATCATAATTTTTGTGTTTGTAGCATGATGAATACCTTATAGTTTGCTATCAGAGCATTATCTTATACATATACACTACAACTCCTAGACATATAGTTAGCTTGTGTTAGTGGGAAATCAGCATACAAGAGGAGGTGACAAAAGAATGGGTAAAGGAAGGGTGGATGAACATATGCTGGAGGAAGGGGTATGGGAAGAAGTCCAAATCTTAGTATGCTTCTACTACCTTGTGAATTGTTATTTATATATATTGTTCTCTAGCTTATATGATTTTCAAAATTTGAATTAACAAAATGTTTCTATGCTCATTAATGTAGGAAGCTAATTAGATAGACTAAAGTATGGAATGAATGATGAGTTTTTGGTTGAAAAACTTAGATATTATTCTTCTGTTAACTCTGCTACTAAACTATTTAGTGTTATGAATACTAAATATCATGGTTTAGAAATGCAGTCAAAATGTTTCTGTTTCAATTGTGGTCGGAATATTTCAGTCGATCTAATTTTGGTCTACATGAGTTAGGATTTTTGGGAGTTGAATGAAGATGAAGCTGGAAGATGATGGTCAGGAGCGACACGATGAGGAGAAGAAGGCCAAAAACCAATCTCTGGTCGGGAGCAATGCAACGCAGTGGGTTTCTTGGGAAACTCGAGTGCATGGGTGACGATGTTGGCCAAAGGACTAGGTAGTCGACGATGGAGCTGTGACCCTCGCCAGAGACAATATCAAGGATCAGGTACTCATGGATCCCAACGAAAGACATGGATCAGAGGTCCATGAGTTCGACAACAAACTCGAGGTTAGGGCCTTGGCAGCTAGGGCATTTCTTGTGGCGGCACTTGGGATGGAAGTAGAAAATGGGACGAAGGCGGCAATGAGGGAGGGGTCTTGGGTGGTAGAGGGGTTGGCAAGGGCGAGCAGATTCTAGTTAGTGATGAGCTAGGTTGGGGTGTCCATGGGGCCATTGCATTTCATTGGGAGGTCGAAGGCTGCGAGCATGAAGCGACCATCAAATTGGAGCAGAATGTTCTTTGGCTTTAGATCTTGGTGCATGATCCTTAGCATGTGGATGTATTCCTACTGTCATGTAAGAAGTCTTATCAATGTCCCCAGTGAAAACATATGAACATACTATGTACATATGAGTAGTAGTCGTATTTTTTTTCAACAATTCGGTAGTGAAGTGATTGAAGTTGGCGAAGGGAGATAAAAGTTAGAGCTTAGAGCATGATTAACATTTATTATATAAAGCTAGCAGTTTGCAAATTAGGGTGCTTAAGGTTCCTTCTTCAAATTGCTGGTGATGGTGCTTCATCTTCAAAGTATCCAAATTATTGCTACTTTTCTTTTGTTATAAGCTATAATCATACTTAGAAAAGAGGTAAGAAGTTCTTCTAAAGTTAACACTATTATATACATCATATACATAATTCTAGTTGGTAAGTAGATTAGGTTTGTAATATTATCTAACTTTGATGGGAAAAGGGTTAGGATTGTAACCTATAAGTATATAAGGTTTGTATATGATCTAATTTTGGTAAGTAATTAAGGACTATATATGATCTAATTTTGAAGTTATGATTTTCTTGTTTTTACTCCTTTGATCCCTATAAGTTCATTTACTTTTTAAAATTTTTTTACAAATAAGCTATAATGCTTTTTTCACTTTACTTATTCAATATGATTTTCTTGTTATTACTATGATAGATCTACCTGTTAAGAGAAATAGTTGAGCTACTTACTCTTTTCAATTTGTTATTAATACATGTTAAATCTTATTTTCCTATAAATACTTAATAAAATGTGGGCTCCTATGCAAATTATTAATAAAATAAATTTTAATAAAATTTTAATACAACAAGTACTTGTTAATAAATTTGTAAGAAAATTATGTTTTTTAAATTGTTAAAAAAATTAAGGCTTATGTGATTAGATAGTAAACCAACACTTTTAAAATTTATGTGAAAATTAGCTAGTAAATCTGAAAGTTTTGAAGCTATATAAAAATTTAGTAGTAAAGATTTAATTTTTTGCTCAATTATAGGTAAATTTATTGCGATGACAAATTAGTTGTTGTATTATAAATAGCTCCCAAACAAAACACGCAATAATTTACTTCCGTTGATGATATCGCATAACAACACTGTGAATTAGTGGATTCTAGTTTTTGAAAAGTTTATTATAAATAGTGTGGTTGTATACTTTATTTTGGAATCATAAGATTAAAAGAATATTTGGGAGGAGTAATCGGCGCAGTTTGAACTTGTGAGAAGGTTTTTAATGAAGTGAGAGAAACATTTAGGACAATAGTATAAAGCAGCATAAAATAAAGAAAAAAGGATAAGGCAAACAAATTACAATTTAAATAGAAACTTCTGAGGAGATGTAATCCAAAACTCGAGTAAGTTTCTGATCCAAGAAGAGATTAATGAGATTCAAGAAGCTATTCATGAGAGCCAAAACTTATACAAGAAAATTGAAGGTGATGCAAGCTCTTCTGAGACAATTTGTGAATAACTTGTTAGCGGTTTAAATACTTTTCATAAATATCAATCTACTAGTCTCACAAAATAATGTACACAATGATGCACAGCTAATCCTTGGAGAGTTAGAAGGAATCTTCAAATTCTTGACACTGATCTATTACTATTTTTCTTGTTGACCTATTTTTATTGAAGGCAAGAGATAGGATAGCATCAAATGATTTTCGAAAAGCAAAACAATTGTTGGATAGGGCAGTATCCAAAATTTATTTCTATATCCATATTTTATTTTATTTATCAAATCGTGGTTACTATCATGGAATAATATGTATCACTCAGGAGGTTGGTCCAAGAGTTTCTCCACCAAATACCTACAAAATTTTTAACAAGTATTTAGATTTTAAAGTTGAAGAAATATCTACTTTCACACAAACCTTCCATAAATATTTGGATGAATTTGACTATACATTGACGTATGATTGATGGAAAACACAAAATAGTAAAGATTTAATAATTTTTTTAATATATTATCCTAAAGGGATAGTTTTCTTAAAGTTAATTGACGCATTAGGTGAGTCAAACACTGATAATTTTTTGTACCATTTAATTGATAGCGTCATTAAGTAGATTGGTGAATCAAGATTGGTACAAGTTGTAACTAACAATATAGTTCCTTTGGTAAATGCTAGGAAGAAGTTAATGAAAATAAGAAAATATTTCTCATGGATATCTTATGTAGCACACTCTATTAACTTAATATTAAGAGATACAGGTAATGATCCTGATATTAAGAAAGTTATTAAATAAGGTCATAAATTGACGTCATTCATTTATAACCATGTTTAGTGTTTTAAACTTATAAGAAAAAAAACATAGAGTCAAGAGATTATCAGACCAGGCGTTATTTTGTTTATTACATAATTCATCTCCTTAGATTTTCTATATACCCATCGACAAACGTTGAAGAGATTATTTACTAATGAAGAAAATGACAAACATTATTTAAAGTTGAAATAGTCAAAGAAAATTCTATCTAAACAATTCTATAATCAAGTTTTAACAAGTAATTTTAGGAATTAGTTGAAAATATAATTAGAATCTTTAGTCTATTAGTTAAGGTGCTATGAATTATTGATTCATATGATCATTCTCAAATGATGTTCTTATATGAAGCAGTAAAATAAGCAAAATTACAAATAAGGGACATACAATAATGATTGAATTTTGTAATTGGGAGAAGATTATCAACTATTGTTGGGACAAAATATTAGCTATGAATATCCATGCTACAAGTAAATAAGTAAAGTGTTATTCTATAGTACTTTATTAAGTTACAATAATAATATTGTTGACTAATATTTAATTACGTTGTAGGATAATTTCTAAATTTAATATTTTAATATACCAATGATACCGACAATAATAATATAATTCTCAAAGCATTACAAAAGGAAATGAGAGGATGGAGTCAGATATGAGAACGAGAATATTGACATTGTGTGAGTTACATTCTAAATCATTCATTTGTATTTTTTATATAATTTAAAATTTTTTTAACTTGTGTACATCTATTAAATAGGCAAACGACCTCAAAAATAAAGTCAAGAACTTCGGTACATAATAAGTAATTGTAGCTATTAAAGGTGATACTCATGGTATATTTGATGTTCAATAATAACACATATTTGATAATTTAAATAATATCATTTTTTAATAACTTTTTTTCAATAAATTATAACTAGATGGTGGAGTATTTATGGTCTGCATACAATACCTAATCTTGCAAATATAGCAATTATAATTTTAAATCAAATTATTTCAATTTCACAATGCGAGAAGAATTAAACAACTTTTGGATTGATTCACATGAAGACAATGAATAAACTTAAAATAGAGAAATTGGAGAAACTTATTTTCTATCATTATAATATACATTTAAGAACCCAAAACTTACAAAGAAGAACATCATCAGAGAATGGGATAATCAACTTATTTGTCATATTTGAAAATGATGATATTCTAACAGAGTGAATTTGAGAAAGAGAAGAACTTATCTTAAATCATCCTCTAATATCAGAAACTATTCATTGTCTCTTCAAGAAAAAATCTGAAGAGAAAGTTGATATAATGGAGAATATTATTGATATGAGTGATAGTAGCAATGATGGTGCAGTTGATAAAGCTAATTTTCAACAACTGCAATATAATGACTTATCTTCATCTTTTTCAAGGCATAAAAAAAATGAGTTTTTTAACTCTGATTTATATGGTGGTTATGTACTATAATATTAATATGCTCTACATAGTGGATAAGATAATAATTAAGGTCCAATAGATAATATAAACTTGCATTATTATGATAGACATCATAGTAATATATCTTTTTTCAATCAAGGATATCATCTATCAATGCAAGAATCATCATTAATGGATAACATGTATTTCACATTATTTGATGAAAACCATATGATTTCATATTACCCACATGCTAAATAATTCTACCAATCATAATTTTATCGTACTAATGAGGATGGTAACGGAGAATATTAATCTCTTCAAGATTTATTTCGAAATAATATATGGTTATAAGACATGATTTATGCTACCTATGATATGATATTTTTATTATTATATTAAATTAATATCCTTTATATTATGTATGTAGTCAGTGTGCATATAATATTATTATAATTTTATGAAATTCAAATTTAATATCTCTATGGTTTATTTTGTACTACGATAATTTATTTATTTCGTTATTACATTTCATTGTAGTATTTTTTTCTTTATAATATTTTCTATAATCTATTTTATATTTATGAATCCTAATGATTATATGATATTTCTTTCAAAACAGATAATGGTGAATTTTAATGATTATAATACAGTTCCATACCAAGTTACATTTCAAATAAGAAGAATAATTATATACATTCTTTACCAAAAACTTATATTCTGTTATAGAATGATTTTACCTTCGACTTATGATATACTTGACAGGTTTTAATTGAGCAGATATTAAAAGAATATAAAAGAATCTACTAATATTATCAATCATCGTGTTGCTGTAATTATCTCTGAACACTTTGCATAATATGATATTTATTTCTCATGGATTATTGGACTATTTTTACTATGTGTTGTCAATGAACAATATTATCATTTTCATTTGGACATTCAATGATAGTTATACTTCAGAACTACTATTACGAGATAGCGTAGAGCTAGTTATTCTTACTTGTATGACTATAAATGCTCATCCTAATCGTTCAAGTACTAAATTTATAATTTTACATCCAAATGTTTCAAATTTAATTGGTAATAATTATGATGATAATGATGATGATGATGATAATGATGAAGGTTAATTATATTACATTATAATTAATAGATTATGCATATGTCAAATACATTTTAATGATAAGTTAAATTTGCTTATATTTTAATTTTTAAACATATTCATCTTATTTCCTATGTACTTTCTATTTTTTTATACAATAATATGCAAAAAATAGATTATACAAGTGATTGACTATCAAAATTAATTTAAATTAATTAAAATAATATTTAATATTATGATAAAATTAGTTATAAATTATTTTATAATTTTATAATTTTTTAAATTTTTTAAAAAAATTTTATTATATTTTTAATTTGAAGTCAAAATATAGTTAAACTTTAATTAACACATAATTAATAACTAAAGAAAATATTTTTGCCAAAATTGAAACGAAAATAGTTTCGACCGAACGACCAAAACAGTCAAAAAGTATCATTTTTTAAGATACTGAAACCATTTTCAAAATCAAAACTTAAAACCTTGTTAAAAATATTCTAGACCAAATGACCTTATATACTTTGGATCATGTAAATTTGTAGTCTTTTGGATGAGCTTATAATAATGAATGGTTTGAAGGTGTTAATGTGCAAGATAAGTCATACATATTTAATTACATACTTGTATAAAAGCAGGTCATACATAGTTCCTCACATACTTATGCAAAAACAAGTTATATGTTGTATGTTTACTGAGGCAACATGAGGACATGAGAGATAGGGAGAAGATCACCGTCCTCTCAATACAATAGATCCTTGAATTCATAAGGAAAATAGAAGAAAATAAATTCAAAATAAGATAGTACTATTAATAGAAAAACTTCTTTTTTATTACAACTTTGGGCTGTATATATAGTCCTCTAATAAACTTAGAGTCCTATTTGATATTGACTAAAAATAGGACTTAGACTCCATTAGGAGTTCTACTTAATATATCTTAAATGAAGATATCTAAATCCTATTCCTTATTGGGGTAGGACTATTATTAACTTGAATTGATAAATAAACCCTAATTTTGACTAATATAGAATCTGAATTAGCCATTCTTTCGATGAAGAACTCGCATCATTCTACAACACGAAGAAAAATATAGGAATCGATCTCAGCTTTTCAATGGATGATTATTTGTTGAATTTGGATGAATATCTTAAGAGATATGACCATCGGACTGTAGCTATAATAATTTTAATATATTATAATTGGAATTGGAATTAAACTTGGATTGAATTTTACAATAAAAAGGATGTAGTTGTCCTACATCAAACCCCTCCACTTGTAAAAAAATTTATCCTCAAGTCAAATATTGGAGTCTCCATTGTTGTAGTTGTGCTCCTCTTGAATTCTTTCTAATATATTGATGATGTAAACCAATATGATTTCTTCGAGTAAAGTCTTCAGTACTTTGATCTCCTATTTTCCTTCGACACAACCTATTGAACTTTTGCAGGGTTCCCTTCGACCTTATTTGAAATAAAATTTTTGTACACACCAACTTATGAAAGTATTCTTCACAAGTTTGCTATCAAATACTATAATAATCTGAATATATCATTATAAATTTTGAATTTTGCATAGTGATAACTCCAGTAGGAATTTTCTCTAATTATTTAAGAGAGTTGGCTTTTGTTGAATTCAAAGAATAATCTTGAATAGCACAGTTAATATTTTTATAAGGAGAAAACTCTGTTTTACAGTTTTCAAGATTATCAACTGATTTATATGAATTCTTATTGATAGTCTCTTGAAAATTTTCTATAACATCCAAAGCCACTTTTGTATGATCGTTTAACTCATCAAAGAAAGAATATTTGGACTCTCAATAAATTCTTCACTAGTTTATTTGTATTCCACATGATCCACAACTTTTTCTTCGATTTGATAATTTAATACTAGAGAAAAGTTACTAAGGTATGGAATTAATATCTCATGGTTGTTTCCATTGATTTCAATTCTAGAAGCCCTTCGATAAGAGATCTCTCTTACTTGATTTTAATTCCCTTTTGAGAATTTTATATTGAATAGTTTAAGCATCTTTGACCATGAACGAATTTTTGATTTTCCTTCATGTGTTCTTTGGATTTGAATTTGCTCCCACAAAGATGAAGCATAACGATCAAGCTTATATTCAATAATTTTCACCTTCTTCTCTTTAGGAATCTCCATAAGCTTAAAAAATTTCTCAACTTTATCCATCCAAATAAATAAATTCTCATAACCATGAAAGTATGGAATATTCACCTCACCAAAATTTTGGTTTTCTTGAGTAGCTTCGTATGTTGATCTTCAAGACATTAGACTGTGAGTCTCTTCGATGATCAATTGATGAACTTGATTTTTAGTTTCAATCTACTTCAAAGCTTCATAATTTTTAGTGATATAAGCAAGAAAACTTTATTTGATCAAATCTCGAATTTGAAAATCTCCTAGATCATCGTCCATGGAGTTATCGTCACCAACTACAATCAATAGAATTAAGCTCAGGAATAACGTTGCTTTGATACAACTTGATGCTATAGGAGAGGGCACGAGAAATTGGGAGAAGATCACTGTCTTCTCATCACGATAGATCCTTGAATTCACAAGAAAGATAGAAGGGAGCAAACCCAAAATAAGAGAATATTATTGATAGAAAAGCTTTTTTCTTTGTTACAACTTTAGACTGTATATATAATCCTCTAATAAACTTAGCGCCCTATTTGGTGTAGATTAAGCACAACACTTAGACTCCACTAGGAGTTCTACTTAACATATTTTAAATAAAGATATCTAAATCCTATTTCTTATTAGGCTAGGACTATTATTGACTCACACTGATAAATAAACTCTAATTTTTACTAATACAAAATCCAAATTAGCCAAAATAGTAAATAAAAAATTTATAGAAATTGATCTCAGCTTTCTAATGGATGGTTATTTACTGAATTTAGATAAATATCTTAGGATATATGACATTCAAACTGTAGTTATACTAATTTTGATATATCATAATTAGAGTTGGAATTAAACTTAGATTGAATTTCTAATTTTACTATAAAAAGGATGTAGTTGTCCTACATCATTTACATAGGCCTTTGCTATGCTCTTTCGAATAGTTTTGTTAAATCTTTGTCAAGTCTGTGAGTGTATCTCAAGTTTGTGTCCTTAAAAATGCCACCTTAGTGTACTACTTTTTTTGTTGGAAATAATGATGGTGATGTCTGTGCTCTCCTTGTTCATGTTCTTATTCTTGTTCTTTATCTCTAAAGCTATGGCCTTAGTTCTTTGTGCTTAGCTAGATAGAGAGGGATGCTGATGCCTTGTGCCTAGAGGACTGTGATGAATCTGCCAGTGCTTGCTTGGGTGTAGCAAATTAGGGATTCTACGGCTGCCCACAAAGTCAAAGACATCCTTGATGAGTTTGTGTACCTCATCGCTGAGTAGCACAGAAAGATAGGATTCATCCTCTAGAAGTCCCTTCATGGCATCAAGCACATGGAAGGATTTGTACTCAATCCAGAGGGAGTGGAATGCAATAGAATCAGATCTCAGGAGCTTTTCCAGTTTCCTGCATGAAAAATTATTTGATAACGAATCTTACATTAGTAGATATATAAGTACATATATGAAATTTGGCACAAATCAATAGATACCAAAAAATTAATAGTTTAAACTAAAGTACATTATCACTAACTTGTTCATAGGCCTTGCATGAAGTCATCCATAACTACATAATAACATTCGGAATAAACAATATTAGTTATTATCTATTACAAGGGAGAAAACATATGTTGACGGAGCTTCTATCTCATCCTCCATAGCCCTTCTCCATGCAGGATTTAAGATAACTTCTATGATTTTATCGAGAATAGATGGATTAAAGATGGCAAAAATAAAATATTGTATGTTGGTGATTAACTATTATAGGATACATATTTGCTGATAGAATATTTTTTATTGGTCTTTTTTTCTTTTCTTAATGCAATTGAAAGAAAAAATTTTGAAAACTCAAATTGACAACCTAAAAGGGGAGAGTGAATTAGGTTTAATGAGAATGATAACTCCTTTTAAAATTAAAATTCAATTCATAAATTAATATACAAAATAGCACATAGTCTGTAGCTAAGAAAATAAATCACATGTACATATAAAGTAAATGAGAAGAATAAAATGGGTACTGCAATTTACGTGGTTCAATGATCAATCGTGTCTACTTCATGACTATTGTATTGCTCTTAAGGACTGGAACTCTTCATTAAAGTAATTGCTTCTTGAGGTGAAGTTAAACCATTAAATCAACTCACAACTTGTGAGTATTGCTTCTTTCGGATGAAATCATGCCTGTACAACACTTACTCGGAGTGAGTAATAGCCAACCCCTATACCAAACCTTCATCCCTCACACATTTCTAACACTCTAGAAATGTTTATGAGTAAAGAAGGTGAAGCAAAAAAAAAATACAATTATGTCTCTCTAAGAGCTCTCAAGATGAATACAAGGGCAATGAAGATTTGATATAAAATTGAAAATTTAGAATGTTGAAAGGTTAGAAGGCTTGGAGAACTTTGATCTTTTCTCAAAAGTAAATTAGAAGATGTAAAAGTTATTTAGAGAATCTCGTATTAACTTATTTATAGTCCAAGATCAAAACTAGCCATTAAGGTGAAATCTCACAATTAACTTCTCTCCAATGGTAAAAAAACTAATTGTTAGTCGTAAAAAAAAATTCAAATCAGCAGACCGCTTGGATAATCTATCAATCGGTTCTAGTCTATTAGAACTTACATAATAGTTTTGTCGATCATCTGATTTCTCAATTGGTCATTCGATTTTGATGAACTAGAACTAGTAGAAAGTTTCTGTCAGTTATCTGATTTCTCATCGGTTGTTCAATTTGCTTAGGATCAAAAGTTTGAATATTTTATTTGACACAACTGGTCATCTATTAAACTAAGTGAACACTAGATTTATCAAAAAAACTCTGTTAAGAGCTTTCTGTAAAATTTAAGACAATAAGTACTCTAAATAAATAATTTTTAAAAAAATATCTGACTTAACTAAAATAAAAGATAAAAAATCTAAATTTAGTAAGCCAACTTGATCTCTTGAGTTTTTTTCAAGCCATCTCCTAATCTTCAAGTGTCGTTCGTTGATTCATTATCACACATCATCTTCAAAGTTATCTTCAAGTCTATCTATATTTGAGACTTCTGAACGGTTTTGATGTTCATTTCGATCTTGGTTTGGATACTAGCTACATATACTCAAAATATAATCAAATACAATATTTGTTCATCATCAAAACTATAAAGGGTAATATATTCAATAGGATTTTCAGATATACTATAGATAGGTTTTTGCATATGTAGTTGAACTTTCTTAAGTAAAAATAAGTGGAGATGATATTTAAATGGAGTCAATTTGTTGCCTTCTAATATATACTTTGACATACTTAGAGTCAGATTTATTCTTACGATGCCTTTGGCTATACCCCAAACTTAGGTAACCTAGGAAACTCAAGAAAATAAAATTGAATACTTAAAATGAAATAAAAATGAGGATCTCTGCACTTTTGAAAAAAATATAAATACGTAACTAAATTTACGAAATTTACAAACTTTCTTACTTTTACCGAATTTACGAAATCCTCATCATTTTCATTTTAGCTAAGTCCCATAACCAAACAAAACCTTTGGCTAAATAGATAGAGGCTCATCCAGAAAAATGAGATGAACAGGTTTAGGAAAAGGACAAGGCAGATGCCTCATGCTCGTCGCCTCTGACCTGATGGACATCCATTTTGTGGGCCAAGGCGAAGAGGGTAGGGCCTGGCCCGCAGCAAAAACAGTATTTTCTTACTGGGCTTAGAGGTTTTTAGCGGGTTGGGTTCTCCCTCGGAGCATTTCGACCCCTTCACAGCCGCAAGTCCGCAGCCCACAAATACGCTGACCCCTAGCCTCTGGATAACATTTCATGGTCGCCGGAGAAATCAGCTCCAGAATCCCTCTTTCTCTCTCTTTCGCCGGCGTCGCCTCCGACGACGTCGTCGCATTTTCCGGCCGGTAATTTCCTTCTCTCGCAGCTGGTCTTTGACTTCGTTCGGTGTATCGGTCTTGTCTGGGTGGGATCTTGGAAGTTTTGATGTTCTACAGTGTAATTTCATGCCAGAAACTTAGAAAGATCATTTCTTTTTAAATTTTAGCCTGATTTAGAGCGAGTTGTTTGAACCCTCTGTGGAGTATGGAGGGAATGTTGACTTCTTGATGAATATGAGCAAGAATTATTTGCAACCATGGCTGCAACAGAAATTTCACGAGTGATGCCGTTCACTAGGAATTTAGCGATGGATGGAAACGAACTTAGTTATGGCTTTCATAGATTCTTTTTTGTTATGACTTTTTTTTTTTTTTTTACTTTTTACCAGTACCAGGCATTCATGTGAAATATTGTAGCTGAACGGTTGGATTTTGTGAGCATAATAGAATTGTAATTGAATTGGTTTGTTTGCAAGGTCAAAACATAATTTTTTATTTGCATCTTTTTGTGACTGGATCAACTGGTGCTTGTTCCAGGCCTCGTTTGAGAAGAAGGCCTTTTGGTACTTGCTGCCAAAAATGTTTTTCATGTGATTTTTGCACACCTGGTGTCACAGGATGGTCATTTTAACACAATTAATTGGTTGGTTTTTTTCATTTGCTTATATTCAAAACTGGAGTTTTGCCTCGCTGAAATGCCATCCAATCCTTGAGTTTTTTTAATGAGAATCTCATTTTTGTGCTAAAGTTATGGTAATACTCACAATCTTATTTTATTTCTGATAGGTGATTTGACATGATTCTAAATGGATGCACCTTAAATTTTGGGAATATGGCTGCAAAACCTGGTATCTGCAAGAGTACAAACAGCTCTTGTTTTACATACTCATTTCGTTGGTCTGCCCCTGCAGCATCACATAGAGCAGATAGTTTCTGTGGATCTGCTCAGGTCAATGGGATCTTCTCCACAAGAGGTATTCACATTTTCCTGGCTTGGGCAACACTTCTTTCTTTCCTGTGAAATATGAACATTTTAAATATTAATAGAAGCAACGTCCCTTTCTTATTGTGACAAGGAATGAAATGGAGCACTGAGAAAGAAGTTATTTGCATTTGTGTTGCTTGGATGAAACTCTTTCATTTCTTGTCAAATGTCAAATGTCATACTTGTTGTCTTGGTTTTCTTCATTTCTTCTTTCATGTTACTTTGCAGTATTTGGCACACAACACATCTCAAGTGCATCCACATTCCTGCTAAGTGGAGAACATGGAAGCCTAGCAAGAACAATCCCTACATCTTCCAGACACCGAACTGTCAAGCCTAGAAGTCCAATGGTCCCTAGAGCATCCAAGGATGTTCCCTTCAGCTACCGCTACCCTCCAATGACCAAGAAGCCAAGATGGTGGTGGAGGACCCTAGCCTGCATCCCCTACCTCATGCCCCTCCACGAGACGTGGATGTATGCTGAGACTGCCTACCACCTTCACCCTTTCCTGGAGGACTTTGAATTCTTCACTTACCCATTCCTCGGGTTCATCAGCCGGCTTCCAAGCTGGTTCCTGATGGCCTACTTCTTTGTAGCATACCTTGGCATAGTGCGGAAGAAGGAATGGCCACACTTCTTTCGGTTCCATGTTGTCATGGGGATGCTTCTTGAGATAGCTCTCCAGGTTATTGGGACTGTGAGTCGATGGATGCCACTGGCTGTGTACTGGGGCAAGATAGGAATGCACTTCTGGACTGCAGTGGCATTTGCATATCTGTTTACAGTGCTGGAATGCATGCGCTGTGCACTTGGTGGCATGTATGCAGACATCCCTTTTGTTTGTGATGCAGCTTATATTCAAATTCCATATGATTAAGGAATTATGAATCTTGTATTTGCACATGTTTTTTTTATGTTTTTGCTGCTGACGATGTCAATCTATTCTCGGAAATACACTTTTATGGAGACTTGCATTACATTTATTTTCTAGTCTAAATTTAGTTCCTAATCTTGTTCTCCTTTCTCATTCAAATAGTCTATGATAGGCACAATGGTCTAGAATCTTGAATGCTTTGACTTAATGCTCGATACTATTTTTGCTTCCATTGAGAATACTATATTTGATTAGCTGGATCTCAGGCCAATACTCAATTTTGATGCTCAGACTAAAAGTTGTTGTTCTACTACGCTTGGAATAGAGTGCTTTGTGGTGGTTCAGAGTCCACTGTACATATTTGGTTCCATTTCCAATTTCCAGTTTGACAAACATTTCATATTTTGGCTTGCATTTCACATTCACCCATATTATACATGTTTGATAATAGGTATATATGTTGACGGTTATGCATGTCCAGTAATAATAATGTATATTACATGTTATGTGACTATTAAAAAATGTGAAATCATTTTTGAGAGCATCAACCTAGATCCTTGTTTTGTTTTGACATAATCTGAAAATTGGTATAAGTCAACAACTTGTTATTGTCCATAATAATAATCCTAAGTAAGGTCGAGAGTTTTGCCAAATTTTCTCTGATGACTTATTTGTATTAATTGATGATCAAAATCAAATTTACTCTTCAGAGTCCTAAACTCCTATTGGTATATTTGAACTGTGAATGGATCTAATAGTTGATTGCAAAGAACGTAGGGCTGAAAATCAAGAAACCATAGATAATATGATAGTCATGATAAAAATGATAATAATTTACTTTAATACATTTACCATCAGGGTGCATATTTTGGTCTTCCTTTTGGGAGGCAGGAAGGGCGTGCTATGTCTAGTGAAGCCATAATCCAAATCTCCCCCCAAAGAAAGTATAGTCTCCGGCAACAATTCCTTGGTCTTGACATTATGGTTTGCTCCAGACATAGGTTCAACATGTTGAGCTCTCAATGAACGAACCATTAAAACCTGAAAATGAGAATACATTAGTAAAATATATTATAAAAATTAGAATGTAATGTGAGGGACATATCATATAAAGTATAAAATACTTATATGAAGTTACCTATTGCGATTAAGAAAAGAATGAAGACAACGCCCACTGAAGCTCCAAAAAACTTGCAACCCTTATTAGATGAATTCAAGGAAATTATGCCCGATGATCTTCTAAATGAACTACCTCCAATGAGAGATATTTAGTACCACATTGACCTTATTTCCAGAGCAAGTTTACCAAATATGTTTCACTATAAGATGAGTCCAAAGGAGTCACAAATTTTACAAGACAAGGTTGAAGAGTTGATCAGAAAAGGAATTGTCAGAGTTAGCATGAGCCCATGTATAGTTCCAGCCTTATTGACACTTAAAAAAGATGGAAGTTATTGGATGTGTGTAGATAATCGAGCCATCAACCGAATCACGATAAAATATAGATTCTTAATTCCTCACTTAGAAGACATGTTGAACATATTGGAAGGGTCAAAGGTGTTCTCTAAGATAGATTTGAGGAGTGAATATCATCAAATCAGAATTAGACTCGGTGATGAATGAAAAACACCTTTTAAAATAAAAGGAGGACTTTATAAGTGACTTATTATACCTTTTGGACTCTCAAATGCATCAAGTACCTTAATGTGATTGATAAACCAAGTACTCAAACCTTTCATTAGTCATTTTGTTGTTGTTTACTTTGATAATATTCTGGTATACAGTCATAATAAAGAAGAACATAAAAAACATCTAGCAGAATTACTTACTTTGCTGAAGAAGGAGACGTTATACATCAACTCAAAGAAATATCATTTTATGACTGACCACTTGGTGTTCTTGGGATTCATGGTGAGTGCTGAAGGCATTTGTGTTGATAAAGGAAAGATAAAAGCTATTAAGAAATGATTGACACCAAGAAGTGCATCAGAAGTTAGAAGCTTTTATGGTCTAGCAACATTCTATCGGAGGTTTGTTAAAAATTTTAGTTTCATTATGGCACCAATAACTGAATGTTTGAAACAAAGCAAGTTCTCCTAGACTCAAGAAGCTAGAGTTGATCAAGAAGAAGTTATCTACTGTACTTGTTTTGGCATTGCCTAGTTTCGAGAGGTTATTCGAGTTAGATTGTGATACTTCTTACATAGGCATTGGAGCCGTTTTATTCCAAAAAGGAAGATCAATAGTAGTCTTCTATAGTGAAAAGTTGAGTGAAGCTCAAAAGAAGTGGTCAACGTATGACCTAGAGTTCTATGTGGCTGTACAAGCAGTTCGTCATTAGAAGTATTATCTAATTCAACGAGAGTTCATTCTATATGTTAACCACCAATGTTTGAAATTTATTGATAGCCCAAAGGACTTGAATTGCATGCATGGTCGATCGTCATTATTCTTACAACAATACATTTATGTCTTGAAACACAAATCCGAACAAAAAAAAGGTGCCAGACGCTTTGAGCTGTAGGGCAGGTTTGATGGTAACTATAAGTAACGAAGTTAAAGAGTTTGATTATTTGAAGAAATTATATGCTGAAGATGAAGATATTGAAGAGGAGTTTAGAAAGTGTCAAGTAGAACAAAGAAGTGATTTATATCTCTATAAAGATTTTCTCTTTAAGGGTTCTCGCTTTTGCATTCCGAGGTGCTCTTTGAAAGAAAAGGTGGTGAAAGAGCTGTATAGCAGTGGCCTAGTAGAACATCTTGTGCATAACAAGAGCATTGCATTTGTTGAAGAGCGCTACTATTGGCCGCAACTTAAAAGAGATGTCAGTCATTTCGTACAAAGGTGCTATGTATGTCAAATAGTCAAAAGAAGCTCTCAAAACACTGGTCTTTATAGCCCATTGTCTGTGCCAAATGCCCTATGGGAGGATCTATCGATGGATTTTATTTTGGGCCTCCCCAGTACTCAACGAGGCTTAGATTCAGTATTTTTTGTTGTCGACAAATTTTTCAAGATGACATACTTTATTCTATGTAAGAAGACAGTAAATGCAATAAGGGTGACTAATCTATTCTTTCAGAAGATTGTAAGATTACATGGAGTGCCAAAGACCATCACTTCTAATTGTGATACAAAATTTTTAAGTCATTTCTAAAAGACATTATAGAGGCGGTTTGATACGTCTCTATAATTTAGTAGTGCTTATCATTCTCAAATAGATGGACAAACTGAAGTGGTGAATCGAACACTCGTAAATATCATTCAATGTCTTGTAAGAGACAAACCAAAGTAATGAGACTATGCACTCGCACTAGTTGAATTTGCTTTCAATAACATGAAGAACAATTCCATGGGAAAATCGTCATTTGAAATTGTCAATGGAAGAACCCCAAAGCACTCGCTAGACCTGATAGTGTTATCCAAATTACTAGGAATAAGCATAGCTGTAGACAACATGGTGGAGAAAATTATTGAAGTGCATATTGCGGTAAATAAAAAATTAGAAGAATTTAATGCCAAATACAAAATTAAAGCAGACATTTATACGTATCCGAAAGAGTTTCAAGAAGGAGATCTGGTGATGGTGTACTTGAGGAAGAAACGATTTTCAGCTGAAACTTACAACAAACTGAAACAGAAGAAAATTGGGTCACTGAAGATACTAAGAAAGATAAATGACAATACCTATGTCTTCGACCTCCCGAAGAATTTGTGAATCTCAAATACTTTTAATATCCAAGATTTGTTTAACTACCATGGACTGCAAGTTACGATAAAATTATTCAAGGACGAGTTCTTTACAAGAAGAGGATATTGATGTAGGACGCTCAAAAGAAGAAGTTTAGAAACTTAGAGTCAAAAGAAGTTAATTCAGAAGTCAAGAGGCCATGACAAATGATCTGATTTATTCTTTTATTTAACTTAGAATTTATCTTACTTAGTACTTTCTTATATTGAAATTTTCTTCATTATGATATCATGAATATCCTAGTATGAGTTAATTAAGTCTTATTCTCAGTTTCTATCAACCCAAGTTGACTTTTAGCTAAATCCTATTCAATTTAGGATTTGGGAAGAATAAATCATTATTTAGGATTTTTATTTTCATATATTAACTTATTTTGAATTTCTACCAATCCAATTAATGGATTCAAGCTGAATTGTATTCAGTTTAGGACTTCGAAAGGTAGAAACTTACTCAAATAGGATTTCTGATAATTGTATAAATAGGTCTCAGCCCTATGGACGGAGAAACCACTTTTATTCTCAATAAAGTTCTACTTTAATGAACTTTCTCTTTTTCTTATGGACTCAAGGAGTTCTTAATAGAGATAACGGTATTTTTCTCGTATACCACGCTTGTTGCTAGTCAACCTGTTAATGGGGTAACCAACAATGAGCAGAGGAAACCCTCCTCATTCCCTCCAGCTACATTTGCAGCCACTCTTGGTGGATCAGACAGTGACTATGATTTCTCATCCTTGACTCGAGGATTATTTGTGAAGCACCAAGCAGGATCTACAGAAGATGAACTGCTTTCTTCCCCTTTCATGTGCAGTGGACTACATTCACAAAAAAAGAGCAAGATGAAGGAAACTTTATAATGCAATTGTTGCAATAATTTCCAGTAGATACGGCTTGGTTGTGTTATTTGAGGGTTCCATTTTTGAGTTGAAGGTTGTCTCTAGTTGCTTGGTGGCCCCTCTGTTGTATTGAATTGGTTGAGGGTCTTTCCCCATGAAAAGCAGGTAGCAGGTGAAAAGGTCATGCTTCTTTTTTTAAAAATTTTTGTTCCTGGCTACATAGTTGGATCACAAACAAAATTTCTGGCAGAGAATCCTATGGAGCACCAACAATTGTCATACGAATATAATGCTATTTCAATTTCATCCACCTGCATGTCTATGGCAACATGTTATGTACAGGTTGATAGTATGAACTAAATATCTGAGTCAAAAGCAGCCATCTATACAACTAGGTATATGGTGGAGGTGGAATGCCCAAGTCTATTGATTAATAGCCAATTCAGCATTTGGAGACAAAAACACACCAAGCCCATAAATAATGACAGAAATTTAGTTTCAAAGTCAAGTAGTCTTGTTGTAGCAAGGAGGCCTGGAGACAACTTGTTCTTACTGCTCGAACCTGTGATGTTCATTACATTGGAATCTTTTGAACATTCTGTTGTTCTTCTCCTTCCATACTGTCTGGCATGAGTTAATAGATAGGACATCAACACTCTTTTATTTCTAGTTTTGCATCACAGCAGCGGGAGGAGTGGGGATTTGGAACTTGGAGAGCAACGCAGTCCAGAGATGGAGTGAGACTGCTGGTCTATGTGAGACTCAATCAGTTAGTTATGAAGAGTGATGATATCCAGGATTCTAGCTTGTTGTAGCGTGATTTTGTAACAGAGGTATTCGATGCTTACACCATCAAGTCACCTAGTGCATGCGCCAAAACATGGCCTACCTGCCACTTTGAATCCTCTATGCTGACGAGGAAGAGCTCTTTGGTATTCAAGTCCTCCTTTCTACAATTGCGCGCATAATATGGGTTCCTTTGCAACAATAAGAATTTGGTCATCACCAGTTGTTTCCGCGGTGAGGTAGTCTTTGTTTGTCGTTGTGAGCTTCCACCACCACCACCACCACCAAGTCGGAAGGGCCAAGTTTAAGTAATGGATATTGGTGGTGGTGGTACCAAAGCCATCTCGTTCCTCAGTCTGCTCCAATTCAGCGAGCGGTATGTCTAGCGGTTTGTGTCTAAACATGTCCACCTTCTGCATCTCTGGTCAATTTCTCATTAGGTCTCTCCTTAAAATCTCACCAAATTATATATTTTTTAATTCAAAAAATTAAAGAATTAATCATATCAAATTATAATTTTTTTTCAAATTTAAAAAATTATATATAACTCAAAATTTTATTAAAGCACATATTTCTCCTTCAAATTTTAAAAAATATATTTTTTTTAGTTTATTGAATGTGTTGCAAAAATTTTTTTGATTGTAACTTTATTATCAGAATAAAAAATATTCAAAGAATATATAGCTATTTAGGTTGAAGTGAAAAAACCAAAATACCCCTTACTTGATTAGAGGATTTGGTGGTTTAACTATTATTGCAAAAATCTCTCCTTAGTCCAATTGAGATATTTATCTTAAATTAAATTTTAATTTAATATATAAAATGATAATTTTGTTTTTCGTCTGATTTAAATGTTTTCATTTATATTTGATTAAATTTTAACTTAAGATATAAAATAACAATTTTATCCCTAACTTATTTTAAATTTATTCTATTCTGATCTAAATAAAAACTAGGGTTCAATCTAAATCATATCTCAGGTGCAATACGAATCTAATTTATGATTCATTTTTTAAATAAGTAATGAGTATTTTTATTTTTTTTATTTCAATATAAATAACTTGAAACAATATATATTATCTGAATATTTATAATTTTAATGATAAATTCACACAAGAAGTTTTTGTAATATATGTAATAACACAAAGGATATAATTTTTAATTTTTGAAAAAAAAATATAATTTGATAAGATTTTAAGGAGTAATATATTATGCAATTGAAGTTTTTTCAATGGTTTGTAATGTATATCTCGCCTTGGTCAATTCTTCGCTAACTTGATTCTATTATATTAAGAGCATTGAATTGCAAGCCAAAGTAACAAACAAATGCTTCTTTGATGTGGAAATTGGAGGGGAGTCTGTCGGAAGGATCTTGATGGGCCTTTCTACAGATGTTGTTCCAACTACTATTGGAAACTTCCGCGCCTTCTGCACAGGTTGGCTTCTAAACTCATGCTTACATGGATTAGAAGCTTCTTTGTGCTGTAGTTAACTAATTGGTTGTTGGATTGTATGCCTTTCTATGGACAGGTGAGAAAAGGTTTGACTACAAAGGATGCTCTTTTCACCATATAATCAAGGATTTCATGATCCAGGGTCGTCACTTTAATAAAGGAAATGTAAGACCTACAGTGCTCTCCTTTTTTGTGTTCTTTGTCAGTATTATTCTTGTTCCTTTAATCTATTGTAGCATCTAGGAGCCTAAAACATATCCCATGTCCAAGTCCATGTGTCTCAAGTCATTGAATCCATGTATACAACTATTAATTATGATATATTAAAGTGAACTGCTCGGATTAAAAGATCAACAAGAATCAAATCTTAGACTAAAAGACCTGACTTATTTCAACAAGGCATAAGGAGTTCAATATCCCCCGTCGAAGCAGCTACACCAATTTTCCAAAGTTTGTATCAATATGGACTCTTATCCTAAAAGAAACCTCGATAAATCTGAGATATGTAGTAATTTATCACAAGTAATTTGAAAAAGATTATAGTTCCTAAATTGTGAGATTTAGATATGCTCCATAATGTATAAAATGTAGTCATATCTAAAAAAGGTAAAGACTAATGTGTCTCTCATTTGAATAATAGACTCAGTATGTCCATATTGATTTGAGCGTCAAAGCAACTATTGCCAAAGAAGTTCTCGATGGTCCTCCTCAGTTTTTCTCTATTAGATATTAGTAGAAAAGTGGTCTAATGGATCAATCTCAAAGAGCCTCTCCAACTAAAATTGGTGAAAAATCGAGCTCCATCAACAAATTGGTGTTTTCATTGAGATCTACTCTACTTCTCTTTTTGGCTAATCAAAGAGATCTTCCATGATCTTTCGACAATACCACCCAAGGCAGCATGACCTTTGTCATTGAAAAATCCACTTGAAGGGTAGATGACTCCTGCACTAGTGGAATCCTATAATTTATCAAATAGTTCAAGTGCACTCGTTCAACAAACCACCTCGGCGTCTAGGCTGCCCCCACATCCTCATAGTGCTACCCAACAAATGATACTTGAGGTACATCTAGAGTCCACTAATTCGATGAGCCGAGAGTAGTTTTAAACCCTGACCCCCACTATACAATAGATTACATAACTATTGGAGGTTCAAGTACAAGTTATGCAGATATTGCAATCTCAACAACAATAAATCTTGACTTTGACCCAAGGTGCTGCACTAAACCAAACACATGAACTGTAGCATCATATCACAAGCTAGCCGCACCTTAGTGTATAGCAACATCTAAACTACCGTGATCCATTGGTGATATTTTTCCTTCAGTACCACCTCTTGTGGGACTATGGTGAATGTGACCCTACCTGTGATCCAACTAATGAACACACCAATCGAACATTGACTAGGGATGCCTATGATGCCCTAGGAAAGGCTATGGCATATGCAACTCATGAGAGATCTGGAGTCACAGGCCATCTAAATCACATAAGACACAAAACTCCTTTGATCCCAAAAATTGCATATTCTCCTGTTCGGCCAAAGTTCCAATAGTATCTGTATGAGCCATATGATGGTTTGAAAGGCCCAATGGATTATGTTAGTACATTTTGGAATGTCATGATTTTACAAGACCCATGAGACTCTACAATGTGTAAGGTATTTCCTATGACATTTCAGGATCTAACCCGATCCTGATATGCTGGACTTTCGAGGTATTCAATTGTCTATTTTGATGACTTGGAAGACAAGTTCATAAAATAGTTTATTTCACTAGTAGCATGATGAAAAAACTCCTCAACACTGCTAACACTAAAGTAGAAGGAGGGGGAGTTTCTCAAAGAATATTTGGCTTACTTCAACAAGGCTCAGTTTGAAGTGACTAAGTTGGACAACTCCATCATCCTTACTACTATAATTAATGAAATTCGGCAAACACAGGTGGTCTATGAAATGGCTCGCCGAGATCCAAAAAGCCTAGTGGAGTTCATCCAAATAGTCAGAGAGTACATCGATACTGAAGAGGTCATTTCGGCAAAGAAGGAATCCAAGACTAGCAACAAGCACAAGAAAGAGTGTCGAAAAGCCAAACACCCCGAGTCAAAAAAAAAATAAAGAACAAGACAAAAGGAATGTCAACCTAAGTTTCAAGCTTATACACCACTAAATAACTTGAGTTTCGAAGTCCTTGCTCAGATTAAATATCAAAACTTCTTGTGGAGGCCTTATTTAATTCATACTACTCAACACAATGTTGACAAGTCAACATATTAGTGCTTCCATTGGGATTTTGGTCACGACATTGAAGAGTGCCATGATCTCAAAAATAAAATTGAAAGACTTATCAAAGAAAGACACTTCGGACAGTTTGTATATTGAGGTGAATAAGCTGAAGAAGCTCACTCGCAAGAGCATCATCTATAAAGTTCTCCTCAAAGAAATTGTATCCTTGAATTGCAAAATCCAACTTTGAAGGGTAATCTCAACATGAGCTTGACAAGCCTGCCATTTTAGAGTAAAGCCTCGATGTTAAGCTCTAAATGCTGAATTATCACTGAGGGGCATGAGAAAATAAAGACATAAATGAAGAGACAGTATTATGAGCCCAAATATTAGGACATAATCTTTTTGATAAAAAACCTAAGGAAAATTTTGATGTTGCATAATAATGTATTAGTGATTTTGGCAATCTTGGATTGTTATGTTACGTAACGTATCATGCTTGATACAAAAGCTTAGCAAATATTTTTTCCATTCAAGCTTATGATCAAATAAAGATTGAGTAAACGATAGAGTCATACGTCGGGATACTCACTAGGTTTACTGGAGATTTGATAACCCCTCTTAGCATGATCGATCTACCCCTCACGACTGGGGAGAATCCCAAGAGTACCATAGTCAAAGAGAAGTTCGTGGTTGTTCACACGCACTCTACCTATAACGTAATACTAGGTCATCCAGTCCTTAGTGAGCCTCAAGTGGTAATTTCAACTTTTTACTTAATTATAATATTTTTGACTAAATGTAGTAGAAGTGAAGTGTGGGAGGACTAAAATTTGGTTAAGAAGTATGAAGCAACCTATTAGTGGGATAACTCTAATTGCAAAAGAAAAGGTCCAGCAATAGTCAACGAGCCCATCGCTGATCCAGGGGAAGCATATTCCAAGCTAACTACACAACCTGTCAACTTCACTTCGAGCGCTATAATACTTCCCAATATATAATATGTGAACGACCTTAAAAGGTTCTATATTTAATATAAATCCTCTCCTTTATTATTTTAAATTTTATCTCTCTTTCATAAGACATTTGACATTTGACCTTGGCTCCAAGTAAGACACAAAGATCTCATCCAGCATAAGACATTTGACCTTGGCTCCACACTAGGCATAAAAATCTCATCCCACACCAGACATAAGACCTTAGTTTTGCGCCAAACACAAAGATGTCATCATGCACGAGGTATAAGACCTCAACTCTGCGCTAACCACAAAGACTTCATCCTACATGAGGTATAAGACCTTGGCTCTACACCAAATATAAAAACCTTCTTTCACACAAGGCATAAGACCTCAATTTTGCATCAAGTACAAAAATCTCATCCCGCATGAGACATAAGATCTCGGCTCTGTGCTAGGCATAAAGACCTCATCCCATATGAAGTTAAGACCTCGACTCTATGTCAGACACAAAGGCCTCATTTTACATAAGATATAAGACTTTTGGTCTGGGCCAGGCATAAAGGCATCATTTATCACGAGGCATAAGTCCTTAGCTTTGCTCCAAACACAAATATACCTTATCTTACATGAGGCATAAGACATCAACTCTATGCCAGACACAAGGATCTCATCTTGTACGAGGCATAAGTCCTCAATTCTATGTTAGACAAAAATATCTCATCTCTTACAAGATATAAGACATTAGCTCCATAGCAAGCACAAAGACCTTATCCCGTAGGAGGTATAAGACCTTGGCTCTGTGCTAGGAACAAAAATCTCATTCTGCATGAGGCATAAGACCTTGGCTCCATTCTAGGTATAAAGACCTCATCTTACACAAGACATAAAACCTTAGCTTTATGTCAAACATAAAGGCCTCATTCCATACCGACATAAAACATTGACTCTATGCTAGACATAAAGACCTCGTCCTATAGGAGGTATAAGACCTGGGATCTGTGCCAAGCACAAAGACCTTATCTCGTATGAGGCATAAGACCTTGGCTCCATGTTAGGCACAAAGATCTCATCTTGCATGAGGCATAAGGCCTCGCCTCCATGCCAAATACAAAGTCCTCATCCCACATAAGAAATAAGACATTGGCTTCTCGCCAGGCACAAAAGCCTCATCCTGATATAAGATATAAGATCTCGATGCGGTGCAAAGCACAAAGATCTCATCTTATACGAGGCACAAGTCATCAGTTCTACACTAGGCACAAAAATTTGATCCTGCATGGGGCATATGACTTCAGCTCCATGCCAAGAACAAAAACCTCATCCAGTACAAGGCATAAGACCTCTGCTAGGCACTAGACATAAAGACATCATTTAATACGAGGCATAAGATTTTGACTCTACGCCAGGTACAAAGACCTCATCGTGCATGAAGTATAAGACCTTGACTTTGTGTCAGACACAAAGACCTTACCTTGTACGAGACATAAGACCTTGACTCTGCACCATACATAAATACATCATCCCGCATGAGGTATAAAACCTTGGCTCTACACCAAGTACATAAACCTCTTCTAATATGAGGCATAATACCTTCACTCTGTGCCATGCCTAAAGACCTCATTTCATAGGAAGTATAATACCTCGACTCCATGACAGGAACAAAAAACTTTGTCTCATACCAGGAATAAGATCTCAATTCGTACGGTGATGAATTTTGGGAGAGCATGACCGACTGGAACCTCTTTATTTAATATGGGTATCTAGTTTCTATTCCAAAGATTACTTAAGCCACAGTGGTTAGACTATCGATTAACATCTCCATGAAAATAATTCAGCTTGGGGAAAGGCTCAAACCCAAAATCCCAAAGATATGAGACTAAGCTCTCAAAGGTTGCTTCAACATAATCATGCGAAGGAACTGAGATACTTACCTTGGGGGACTAAGACAACTAGTCTATTATTATTTAAGAGAAAGCATTCTATCAAAGTGACTCTAGAAAGCAAATTACACCAACATAAAGGATGAATTACAAAATAAAAGTTTAGGTTATCTTAACTATCCTTTGGTGGGTTAGGAACTTCTATTGAGCCCCCTTCATCCTTAGAGGAATGGCCAAAATTGGTGTGGGCAGGGACCTCAGTGCTCTCACCTGGGAGGGGATCGACGTTAGTGACCTACCCATACTCCACTTGAACTCGCTCCACTCGAATCATCACAAAAAGTTTCACATGCAAATTGTGTGTATTGAAGCCCGGCCTCGCCGAGCTATGAATCATTATATCTTGGCAAGTTAGATATCCATCCTCAAACACTTCAACATTGAGATGACGTAACTCTCTCAGGAACCCCTCGCTCTCTTTATACTCATGAATTGTGAGATCCTTGGTATCGCTAATGAGCAGTTCAAACTTTTCTCTTCGGCAAAACAAGGTAATTGCATTTTCTTTGGCTTTGATGATCTCAACGGCATGGAGTCTCTACTGTTTCTCATTCTCCCATCATGATGTGTCACACTCCTCCTCAGCTGACCTCTACCTCTCCTAGGTAGCTCTCCAATTCTCCTCAGCCAAATCACTCTCTTCTACCGCCTTTTACATAGCCTTGACTTAACATTAGTGGAAGATTAAACCTCAACAAGCTCCAACTGAAGTAAGTCTAGTTCAGACTTAAGAGCTTCAATATCAACTTTGGTGCTCTTGAACTTCAATTTGTAGCTAGAAGCCTCTCTCTATGCTTTGAGAAAATGCTTTTCAACATGGTGAAAGTACTCAGCCATCTGAAAGTTGAGTAAAGAATAAGTACTAAGAGTCACATAGGGATCAGGGAGATTCCCAAAATGAGAAAACTTACATCACACAAGGCATTTACCCCATTTAAAAATAATTTTCCGACCAGCATCCCTGCTATAAGAGATTTTGGATCAAAAGTCCCTTCAGAAACATTCTCATCAGCGCCTTTATCATGGCACCTCATAGGGCTTGGAGTAGGACAATGAGACTTGTCCAGAAGAAAGCCGAAAGCATAATGTTTGTCTCTTGAAGTAACTTCGGCTCGAAAGAATTCTCCTTCGACACCTCAGGACTCTCCTTTGGCATTGTAGGACCCTCCTTTGACACCTTGATAGACCCAAGAGAATTCACCCTAGGCACTGTAGTAGACTTAGGGTCTTTGGAGATATCGGTTAGGACAGAGGGAAAAAGGCCCTTTTTTCTTTTTTTCTTCTTTCTCTCTCTCATTTTGGGAAGGAGCCAAGCTGCTTCTCTTATTGATGGCAAGTAGTTCCTTCTATTTTCTTTTTCTCCTCAAAAAGATTGATGGTTTAGAAGGTTTCTTAGTACCCTCTTCATCCTTCTGATTTATGAGAAAATTGAGGACTAGTAACTTGAGGCACACTAACACATTGCTGAAGAGTCTTATTCACAAAAATGACTCTATCGAGACCTGCGAAGCATCATTAGGATGATTATTATGTAGATATTTAAAATAACTGAAAAGCTCAAGGGCATGGAATATACTGCCTCTTAGGCTATTGACAATCTAAGGTCATAGAGTTTTTTCTCACCCTACCATTTCAGCACAAACCTCATCTTCTGTGACTCTGTCCAAGATTTAAGGAGTAGAAAAATTTTGAGAGATAGGTCGAGAGGCCTCCAGTGATCAGAAGGCACTCCCCATTCACTCCGAAGTCCCAAATCCTCCTTCGAAAATATCCTAATCAGATGATCTTTTCAAAAATGGATTGGGGAGGGATTAGCCCTAAAGAAGTGTTGTCCCTTTCTTGGCCTGAGATACTACCTTCCGTCTAAGCCCAAGTTATGACCGCCTCGAAGGATATCCCGAAACATTTCTACTATTGGGGTCACACTCTTTGCAATCTCCAAGGGTCAGAACACAATGATGAATCTCATCGCATTAGGGACCAACTAATCCAACGCGATATCGAGATTTGCCATCATGGATGAGATGAATTTATCTATGGGTATCTTAATTCTCCCTCAAATATTTTCCAGAACATCATGAACATATGGCCAAATTAGTTTTTGAGAGAAGAGTTGTCCTCATCAGAAACCCATATGTCGACCTTGACACCATCAGGAAACCCAAAGACTTGAATAAGTTATTCTATCTTCTTCTCTTGAAGCATATGTTCAGTTATCCAAACTCAAACAGACAAAGGACTTGTATTACCTATCAAGGCAAGAAGGAATGAACTCAAATTATGAAGATTCAATTATACCTTGGTATTGAAAAACCAAGCTATCACAAAAATGGTTCGAGGGAGCAATTATCAACCATTCAATGGATCTTATCATGTAACCGAGCCCTAAAAGTGGGGTCACTAACAACTTATAGTGACCCAGGAAAATGCAGTGCTCGCATCGAATAAGGTGCCCAAGCAAAGGTCTATAAGACAGAACTTAACTTTCAACTCTTTAGATAAGAGGAACAAAAAGAGATATTGGAGGTACATGTAGGTGAGACACTTATAGCCAGGTGAGCAAATATGGCCAGTGTAGGGTCCTCATAAATAAAATTGGATGCAGGAGAAACTAGAATAATTTTTAGGACATTTTAGGAACTGGAACATTAATCGTGCTAGAAGGCACAATGTTGTTGGCGGGAATTCGCTCGCTGTTAGCCATAAGAACCTCTAGAAAGAGTGAAAAATGCAGTGACTAAGGCTCATAATTGAGGATGAGAAGTTCGAAAGTGGAACTATCGCTCTCAAAATTTGACTTTATGACCTCGAAGAGTTGTTTGATGCTTGACATGTGGAGAAATCTGAACCAAGTGAATGACTTATGTCGTTTTGAATCAAGACGCAAATCTCAATGGGCACGCATAAAATATCTAGCCAAAATACTAGCATGTCATGCTAAGATGATGCTTTGGGAATCCACGAGCACCATGATTAGGTAATGGCGTGCCATATTGATGAGAAAAGATGGTTCGACTTTCGAATGATCACCGAAAAATCAGACTATCTCTTAGTAATCCCAAATGCTGAGTCCAAAAAGCTTGGTATTTAGGCTTGGGGACACTAATGATATATCAAATTGAACCAATTGGGTTAAAGGATTAACAAGAACCAAATCTTAGACCGGTTGTGAGTCAATACACCCAAGGTGAATAATCACCTTGAGACCGAGCAACAATAAACTCTCAGCACAATAGCTGCAAGAGGCCCGATTTATACCAACATCAAGGCATAAGGAGCTTAGTATCCTCGACCGAAGTAATTACATTGAGTTATCATTAATCTTGAATGCCTCGACATAAGTAGACTAGAGTCCAAATCATTATGGACTCTTATTCTGAAGGAAATTTTGACAAATCTAGGATTTGTGACAATCTATCACAAGTAATCCGGAAAGATTATGGTCCCTAAATCATGAGATTTGAATACATTTTTCAACTTATAAAATATGATCATTTCTAAAAAGGTAAAAACTAATATCTCTTTTCTATAAATAATAGATTTTGTGTATCCATAACTGACTTGAACTTCAGAGCGGCCGTTAGCAGAAAAATTTCCGGTGGTCCTCCTCACTTTTTTTCCTATTGTAGAATAGCGAAAGCGCAGTCTAGTAGATCAATCTCGAGAAGTCTCTCTAAACAAAATCAATAGAGAAACAAACTCCATCAACAATTAATATTCTTGATTTGTTTCATTATGATTTTCTATGTTTTGAAATGAGAAGAAATCACAAAGTTTGGTATCAATTTTTTTATAAATATATGTTGCTTCTTTCTCCAACTTGCTATTGTTGAGCATTGGTTTGGTTTGCATTATGCTTCATCTATACTGAATGAACCAGTAGATTACAAGTTCTCTCATTGGTGTAAATCTCTATGGAAATGGAACTTAAAAGGCATAGTTTTTTATCATCCTCTTCAGATTAGAATTGACATGAAAATTTTTATTCTATGGCTGGCTATAGGGAACTAAAGGAGTATGTTAAGTTTGGTGATGAGTGTTTTGCTTGTAACTGCCTGAATACTAGTAAAAAAAATGATAAAGTGTTCATGTAGATATAGGATTTTGGGGTTGTGATCAAGTGGGTCGTTAGGAAATCTGATGTAGGACGCTCAAAGGAAGTTTAGAAATGTCAAAAGAAACTAATTCAGAAGTCAAAGGGCCATGACAAATGATCTAATTCACTCTTTTATTTAACTTAAGATTTATCTTACTTATTATCTTTCTATATTGAAATTCTCTTCATTATGATATCATAAGTCTTTCCTAGTATGAGTCAATTAGGTTTTATTCTCGGATTCCACCAACCCAAGATTAACTTTGAGTTGAATCTTATTCAGTTTAAAACTTGAAAAGGATGAATTATTATTTAGAATTTTATTTTCGTAGATTAACTTATTTAGGACTTCTACCGACCCAATTAATGGGTTCAAGTTGAGTTGTATTCAGTTTAGGACTTAGAAAATCAGAAACCTACTCAAATAGGACTTCTGATATTTGTATAAATAGGTCTTTAGCCCTATGGACGGGGAAATTAAGAAGAAAGATACGATTAAGAAGAAATTGATATGTTGCAGCAGTGTAATCACCCCAATGCGAGGCAATATTTTGGAAGCTACTAAGGACAAGATCATCTCTGGGTATTTGATTTGTTGTGACATAATGAAATTCATGGAGAAATTGATATGCTGTATTTGATCTGAATGTATTAGAGTTTAGTTTATATTGATTTAATAAGATTTATTCATATTTTCAAAAACTTTTGCTTTGCATTTTGAGGAAACTAGTTAATTGAAAATTTATCAGAACGCCAGCAAATTTGAGAAATTCAGTTAATAGAGTATTATCAACACCTTTTTACTAAATATCAATGATATTTCTAAGAAAGTTATAAGTGCCACAAAAAACAAAAAAAAAAAAGTTATTACCAATGTTTACGAAGCATTGATAATTTTTGCCACATTAGCTTTCACATCACTTCATAAATCGCCCGCAATAGTAGGGTATTTTAAAATGCCAGCCAATAATACGCTTTTCTCTTGCAGTGAGAATCATTGATTACAAATGTTCAAAATTTCTAAAATGTAAGACGACTCCAACAAGATCAGCTGTGGAGCCACCGCAGCTAGGAGGAACACAAGGGGCTGTTGCCATTACTCCAAGCAACACCTATTAAATCAACGGAAAAGCACCTGTCCAGAGTTCCTCCCAAACAGCATGGATATGATAGTAATCTTAACCGTCTGAAATGCTCATAGAAGAAACCAATTAGAGAGCAATAAAAAGCAGAAATTCAAGCAACCCAGAGTTTTTGGCATCAAGCCCTCTAATTTAGAAGCTATAAACAACAACCAGCAACAAAATGAATTTGAGGATACAAAAATTCACATAGGTACTCAAAATCACAACTCTGAAATGACGCTTGTTGCTGGCAGAATTTCATTTCCAACCACTGTTAGTCGTATTCTCCACTTCCAATCAACCGCTTCTGGAGAAGGCAATTAAGTTACAAGATTTCTGTGAGCTACATCCTAAATGAACTGTTGAACCTTGTCTCAGACTAACCAGGAAAATCTTGTGAAAGAGGTAATGTCATAGGAAGATATCGCCAAAGAACAGAGCCTGGAATAAGAGATTCTTGAATCTGTAACTGGTATGTACAATAGAATTGTGGGAAACAAAGGGTGTTGGTTAGGGAGGTATGCTCTGCAATAACAATGATCTTGATGGCCTTCCACATAAGTAGCACAATAGTTGCAATTTAAAGAAAATCCCAGGACTTTAGGACGGGGCTGGTTAATCATACTGGCATCAAGAAATCTGACTGCATGTTTCTACTTAGTAGGCATATCTTCAGTGCGAACTCCAGGCAGCCAAACTTGGTGGTCTGGAGTATCAGTCAGGTCTCTAGGGTGAGACAATTCTTCATCACGCTCCGGCTGAATGTTCAAATCAATCTTTGCCTTGAGTGGAGATAATGTTGGTGGGGTCTTACACTCTGATTCTTCATCTACAAAGTCATCATCATATACCATTTTTTCTTGTGTTGAACCAACAATAACATTATTAGCTGGTAAAGGCCGATCAGCTCTTTGGTGCAGCGAAGTTCCAGATGACTGGATGAGCTGTTGCTTCTTTTCAACTTCGTTCCCTGACTGGCGCTTTTCACGTCGAAGCATGAGAGTTCGGAACCGCCGTTTGACTGTAAGGCAGACATTGCATTGGCATGTTTGATGGTGCTTGGGTCCTTTGCCGCTTGGTGGCTGGATGCAGACAATGCATGTGCAGCCTGGTCTGTGGCGTGGGTGCTTTGTTGTTGCCTGAGAAGATGGCAGGGCTTCACCCTCACCTAGGATAGCAAGGTTGGCTAGTGTATCAAGCCCATCGGACACTTCTACAGAGTCATTCTCCACTTTGGGCTTCAACTTCTTTGATGCACCTGCATGATGATTCAATAAAAAAACAAGCAATCATGTGGGAGGCCAAAAATGGGCACTCTGAATTTCAAAAGAAAGGAATAGGAGTCGACTAAATCTGATTCTCAAGTCATCAGAAAGCAACTGTTGCTCTTCAAAAACTTTTAAAAAAAAAAGAATGATTAAAACTTGATAATTTCCATTTCACTTTGCTCATGTGATAGGTTAAGCCCTCCCAAGCAAGTCTAGAAGACTTCTTAGGTCTTAGCATAAAAGACTTGTTACGTCTGGAATTAAGAGAAGAATTAGAGGCACCAAGTCTTCTGAGAAGATTCATGTAGAAGCAAAAGATATAAACTTCAGTAGATATTGATAATGGTAGCACAAAAAAAGTATTGCAGCACTACAGCAACAATGAGATTAACAATCTTGAAGCATATCACCCAATAATTTATGGTATTAATTAGGAGAAACTAATAAAAGACTAGCATCACCTTGTGAATTTTGATGCATCAGAGTAAAAATGTAAACTTGTTGCCCTACCATATGCATATGTAAAAAGGCCTCCGTGTTTTAATCATTCTACATAGATATGTCCTGGTGACAAGACATTCCATCATTATTGTTGTCAAGGCTCTACAAGAACCAACACCACCAGTGCTTCATAAAGCTTCCAAATTATTTTCTTTTATTTCTATTCTTAAGACTCTCAAAGTGAATCATAAGTTCCTGCAGTTTTTTAAACTAAAAATCCTAGTAGTGTGGTGTGTTCCTTGTGTCAGCTTTATATTTGCAAAAGAATAAAGCAGCAGAGGAATGATCAAGAGAAGCCACATGCCATTATCATTTCAGTCATCAATATATATGAGTGGTTAAAAGCTTAAAATATCTATTTGACGAACCTACAACAACTAACGCATTAATTTCATAATCAATTTAGCTCTCCAATAAGGTTCACAAACAAAATACAGTTTAAACTTGTTCATACCAACAGTTGCTGGAAGCATACTAGCAAGTTGTTCTTTACTTATTTCCTGTGGGGTTGTACAAGAAGTCCTGTAAAGTAAAAAACAACTCAATGATGTACTCAACAAATATAAAGATGGTGTGAGAAGCATGTATAGGCATACATAACTCAATGATGCCCAGAATTGTTCAGCTCAAACTGCAAATACCACTTGCTGAGAGGTTGGTCACTTTTTTAGAAGAACAAAAAAGAAATCCACTTTGTTTAAACTAAAGTGTATAGCATGTCTCAGTTTCCACCCAAGTTACCATCTTGGAGTCTTCCATAGTTGCTTCTTTTATTTCCACTTCTGTTGCTACTAGATTCTATGGACTTCCACTAAATAATGGACTCTGGGTTAACTCTGGATGTTTTTAGGCTTCAAATTCAGGACTCAGTTTGTACTTGTTCAAGTCAAAAGCATGTTTTGGGTTGCTACCATCCCAACTGAAGGTACATGCGAATAAAATAAGGGAAAGAAAGGATTAACAGAAAAGGAAAAAAGAAAAGCCAAAAAAAAAGGAGCCAAATAATTATTTTTTACTCCAGCAAAAAGTAAAACATAAGAGTAGTAAGAACATGGAAGCACATGAATTGTTCACAAGCTGAGGCCCATCCCACCAAACTAGGAACGAGAATTTGAGGGGATCAAAATTCACCAGATAATATTTAAATCTGGTCCAGCTGTTGTATTTCTTGATTTATATTTAATATTAGTTTGACTAAAGGTTGGTACTTGATAGACATGGAAAGACGAAGAACGTGCTTCCATGTGCTTGCACAGACTAACCAGAAAAATGAGTGCAAATTAGAAAGTACTGAGCTGCCTTGTGTACAACCCTTGGCCAGAATAATTGAAACGTTGGACTCATATTATATGCTTGAAGTATGCAAACGAGAGGAAAATAAACCAGAATTTCTGTTGTAATCACAGATTGAAAAAACAGGAATTGTTTTCAAGATGTTCGATTTCAGAATGCCTGAAAATGTTCTAACCAATCCAACATCAGTGAGTTTATAAATAAATGGAAATTTTTCTCGCAGTCCATCATTTACCCATTATATCTTTCCCATTTTTAGAATTTTTCAAATCCTCTTCCAATCCATTAACTGGCAGTGGTCTGCGCTTTAGACCAAGCTATCTACTGAACTATTCCCAAGATTGTTTGCGTTTAATTTTCACAGTAATCTTTTCTACCATATCAAAGAGTCTGCATGCCCAATTCTTAGCACATCTAACAGTGAAATTCTAAACAAAAAAAATGAATAAAAACTGGTCAAAACAAACAATAAGTACATAATTCAGGATAATAAAACAGATACCATTGCAATACACAAAGATCAACGTTAAGATGGACTGAGGAAGACCAGATGAATGCTGGTATAGTAACATAAACAATATATAGAGTAAATATCATAGGTATGATAACAGAAGCATGTTAAAGCTGAGACCAGAGTCTATACACAAAGCAGTTTGAAGCCAAATAATGCAAAAAAGAAATATGAAAGAGAAGATTAAGATGTTTGATTATGTGAACTTAGAGACCAATAGGGAGTTTCTGAAAGTAGATGTTGTAAACAAAGTAATCAAACTTACCTTTCACGATCCCAAATGTTATCAGCGCAGATCCATCTAAAAGGAAGTAATGCATCCACAGGCAACTTGCGCCACTTAGAACAGTTCTCACATTGTGCCCATTGATGCTTTTCACTGGTTTGATAAAGAATAATTTGAATTAAGACTACAGATGGTAGAAGTCCAAAAAACAGTAAGAGTTTTACCTTTCAAGCCAAAATCCACTTGTATCAAAAAATTAATGTGAACTTAACAATGCAAAAAAAAATTAGAATATAACCTGTTTGAAGACAGACAAAAGCAGATTACACGCAGATATATCAGGAGTTAGATCAGTAAACTTATGGGAAGTCAATCAATAATTGTTCCCACTAATCATGTCATTTATGGCATCCTTGGCTTGACATCAAAAATTTAAGTATCAGTTTAATAGTTGTCCAGATCTTTGCCTTGGAAAATATAATCAACATCCTTTGTTCCACTTGAGTAGAAATATGATTTACATGTCTCACAAGTTTATACGATTGACAATGACTTGATGAGCATGTCGCTCTTGGTTCCCACTCAAAAGTTCTACACCATGCTCAACTGTTATCTTCAAACTGGCATTAGATGGAATACACTAGCATCTTATAAACACAGCATAGATCAGAACCTAAAACTTGCATTCCATAAAAACTGCATCCACTTTCCAGGTCAACCAAAACTAGTCCCAAAAAGGTAACATGACAGCTCTCCTTCCAATAAACATGATTCAACCAAACCAGAAAAGCCCAGCTACAAACATTTGCTGATGTTAATGTCAAGAAACTACAATCAAGATTATAGAGATGGTGAAAGAATTCAACAACAATCCCCTGTTGTCCTATCCATGCATCTTCTAACTAAGTATTTTTTGTAGCCTGAGTTGCATGGAGAATATATTTCTTTTGATAACTTGTTAGTTTGTTATCTAAAAACCAATTTTTTCAGCACCTTTAAAGAAAATTTTTAGAAACCCATTTCTAAGCTCAAAAAGGATATCAGATCCCTGGTTTGCCTTGCCTACATAACCAATCTGGCATAATACTTAGCTGGATAGGGTTTACCTAAACCTTAAGCTGGTTGGATTTGGGTGGTGCCGACATGGTCTTGAGGTCCCATTTGATCAAAACCCCATAATTGAGAACTGTTCCTGGAGTATTAAAATATCTAGTGAACCTACTCAACACTTTGAAACTACACAGAAGGTAAGAACATGCCCAAATAAAATGAACTCTTAATACTCTGAAGAATCCATCATTATCCACTCTAATCATCCAGCTTTGAATAGTTCAAATTTGGAATAATTTGCATTAAACATGGAAAACTGGATCCTTTTAAGCTATGGCCTCAAAAGTATTTACCCAGCTTGATCTGTTGCAAAAAGTGTAGGCTTCCCAATAACTGGTGCTTCCTGTACACAATAGCCAAGCATGCAATTACAAAAACAAATAATAGCCCTGTAATACAGAAAAAGGGTGATAAGGAAGATTTAAGATTATAATCTGCAGGCTAAGAACATGAACTATCCTACAATATTTGATGTCAATATGAAAATTGTAAACTTTTGCCTATTTTTGGCTCCACCGTGCAGATTTCAGCAAATGAAATATGATGATAAAATTGACCAAAATGGGAAGCGGCAACCAAAATTCAAGAGAACCATAGACCAACAATCAGTGTTCTTACTAGCATATACTATCAAATAACAATAATATATTGACACTAAAATTTTTGAACTTTTAAAACTTCTACTTCTGTGGAAACCTCAGGGGAAAAATTAATGGATTGTAAATATCCACCAAGATGGATTTTTATGCTGACACAATGAAGGCTTGACAGTCATAATTATATTATTATGTGAGATACATAAATGAGCAGAATTAGGGTGAAACAAAGCATAATATAAGTCCTTATGTTCTCATTGAATTTTGAAGTCAAATAACCCACACGATGATATCTTTGTTTTTCAAACACATTATCAAGTCTTGACAGATGAACCTAGAGAAAACAAACCAGCCTAACGAACAAAAAACAGTTCACTGGGTGAAATGGATAAGTTGTAAGGACAAGCTGTCTTGCAGTTGTCCCTTAATCAACTTTACCATCAATGACACAGTGTTATTTGTTTCCTAAGCAACCTGTAGTGTTAGCAATAGTGACCTTCAAGATGAAGTTGACAAAATTCTCTTTCATCTAATTATAGTCTTACTAACAATCAGCAGATCAAGATCAGCAAATGCATTATGTAGAACACTAAGATTTAGAGATTGGCAAGTAGATGAGATTGAATAATACTGAAAATTTGACGATAATTCAAGGTGTTAGTAATGGAGATGATAACGTAAGATGTAGGCACACATCACCAATGAGTTATAAGCATTCTCCATTTATAAATAGATTCCAATATCTCCATATAATACTAGCATGAACATGGCTTGAATACAATGACACAAGGTATATAATTGAACACTATAATGTAGTACTTATTTCCCTATTCACCAAGCATAAAAATGAAGAGCAATGAATATCACATTAAGTTCTTGTGGATATGTCAATAGATGTATAATATAATACTAACACAATATCAAACCAGGAACAGCATACGAAGCATGGAAAATGGAATTGATACAAAAAGTTAACCTAGGAATAAAAAAGGTAACAGAAGGGTTAATAGCTCTTGGTCACTGCTCATCTTGAGAACCATAGACAATTGTGAACAAGCAGGCACCATTCTAAAACCAACAAACCTGAAATGGATAAACCAAAAGAGAAGCCAAAGTTGGAACAAACTAAACAGTAAGCAGAATGAAACATGACTAACAAGTCAATGACACAGCATCACGCACAAGTGGCATGTGAAGGATACCAAAGCAAGCAATATCAACAAGTTCATAGCAGGAAGTACATATAAAAGCTGTAAACCTGATTAACTAATGTGCATAAAAAAAAACCTTGCTGACATTATTGTCAGTGAAATTCATACACTGGGAAAAGGTAGGAATACCTCATATTCTTCAATTTCATGGCCATCAATAACAACTACATTTGAAGAATGATTAGGAGGTGGTCGCAGAAGCTCTTGAGCTTCCTCCCATGTGAACTTCAACTCAATGGAGTCCTCGTTGTCAATCCTTAGCCGTTTGTTTTTGGAACCAAAAGCACTACTTTTCCTTTTAGTAGATCCAGGCAAAGCTTTAGAACCAGGACCATCATTTTGTATAATTCCTGTTTTATCAACATTGGGATCTTCTGTATTCCTTGAGTTTCTTAATTCTGTGCTGCTTTTTGGATGTCGTAGAGTAGCATTTGCCGTGGATTCAGTGAGATTGCCATTTCGATTATTAGCCTCTGAAGGCGCTGAGAAATTACCACAAGTTCTGCTGGTCTGATTGTCCTGTCAAAAAATTGGGAAAAAATGATGCAAATGTTTGAACAACTTGGACAAATTTCAATAATAACAACACTAAACTTACTGAACAACTTAGTTAACAGTTCTAACAAGTGCATTCCCCTTTAACTTCTGATCTAATATGAAACTTGGAGTTATTTAACCAACTTAAATGAAAGAAACTACAAATGAGGCATCAACAATATTCAACTGTACTGGTGAACACAGCTGACAATCTCAAAGATATTTCGAAAACTACATAATGCACAGGCATAGCATTTTTCATCACACTATGAAGAATATAACAGAACGAGAAAAAGCATAAGATCTGAGCAAAACAACAAATGAAATACGAAGTTCATACTCTTTAAAATTTTCTTTGAGAATTTAGCCAATGCAAAGACACTGCCTAGTTAAGCAGGTGTCCAACACTAAGCTCCAAATAACCCTTTTACTGTGAATTATCAAAATTATTTTATTTAACAATTTTAAATGAATTCTCTTTGTGACAAACCTGTTCAGCTGACATGCTTGAAGCCTTCCTGAATCCCATAACCAACTTTCCCTCCGGATCAATTCGACTAAATGTCACTGTAACATCATTAAAAATGTGTCTGTTAGCTCAATTAAAGAATAATTTGAGTTGACATATTCAGATCCCATCGAAAATGATGGCCAAGCTAAGGGTGGCAAAAGTTTTATTCAAGCTGAGTCTAACCATTTAACTCTTTATGAGTTATGCAGCACTCACAAGTCAAAATAATAAGCAATTGATATCTCAGTGTGTTGTTTCTTTTTTTGGAGATTGTTCAAACATATATAAGATATTTTGACCAAATGAAAATTGTCACCCATAAGACAAGATACAATGAAGCAAACTTCCACATATTCAAATTACTCCCAAGTCCCATGTACAATTCAATGGAATTGGAAATGACTTAAGCTGAAAGAATAAAATAAGACAACTACATGATTCAGCTGAAAAGCTAACAGAAAATTTTGAACAATATAAGCAGCACAGGAAAGATAATAGGAGCCTGACAGTATACATTGAGAAAACAACACAAACTAAAGAATTGAGTACAGGATGGAATAACTGCATAATCAGAATTTTGCCAATGCATTGTGAGAAATACAAACATAAAGTGAGCCGCAAGAGGGAAATACTTCATGATTGCATATGATTCAGAGTGCAAGATGAAGAGGCTGAAGGTACCTGTGTCACCTGCAAGCAATTGCATTGCCTGAATACATGGTGTCACACCTTCCAACACATACATCCTGCTGTTATTATTTGGCCAAAAACGGAACTGGAATACCCATTCCTTGCCTGTTGCATCCTGAACTTTTAGAGGAAGGCCTTCAGGCTGAGAAATAAGGGGGAAGTATGCCTGGTGACAAGTATGATATTAGTAAAAGCAGTACACTATACGTTTGATAAGCAACATTATAACAAAAAAGGAAGCTGATTACCAAAAAAAGAATCTGAAATGCTAAACAACAACTTTGGTTTTCCAATTATTTTTGAAATCAAAGTATCACAGAAGAAACCCTTTTCATGCTTGAGATGGTTCAGCAGTACCATCCTATTGAGCCAGTCCACAACCGATCTAAAACACATGCACCAAAATTCGCCTCAGAAACTATTAAAACCATAGTTGCACTGTGGTTATAGCAAAGTGAAAGAGTTATCTTCTCTTTTATTTGAAGTGAAAATATTAATTATATGGAATATCAAGGACAAATGGGATAATTTACTTAGCTACAATCTACACAACCAAGTGAAATGAATAAACCACAGACTATCCTCTTAAAACATAGTCATTTATTACCAGCCGCTTAAAGTTTGTCTTATTTACAAATAACCCATTGTTTCAACTTATTTATATACCAATTTTCATATTACCAACACATCTATGTACTAACATTGGATGGTGTGCTACGTAAATATTTCCTATTTTTTATATACTTCAATTAAATTTTTTTATTTTAAGATAAAAAACATGTTATTACTAAGGTTTTAAGTTTTGCTTTCGGACATGGTTTCAACACCCACTGAACCCTTCTATTTTAGTTGTTTCGTTTCGGCCAGCCGTTTGGGTAGTTGGATATCTGACAGCCATAAAAATTTTTAATTTTTGAAATGATTTTTGAAATCATTTCATTGAGCTGAAACCGATACGTTTTGACCAAAAACTTAAAACCTTGGTCATTACAATCTTCTTCACACGTGCAATGCATGCGTAAATAATTGGCATAGGTTAAAGACTAGAATGTCAATCTGATTAGTCTAACAGAAATAAGATGTACTAAAGACTCTTTTCTTATCCAAAGAAGTTGGACCCTCAAGTAGATAGATAATTTGTAGGGTATCACTTGTGCAATGGTATCAGATTTACTCAAGTGAAACTAAATCAAGTCTGCCTTTCTATGATGAACTCACATTGTGTACAGAAAACAAAGCAAACCCTGTTGTCCTATTCTCCATTCTATGATAGTACATCTAATTTTCAAGTAATTTAAGGACTTAACCTCAGACAAGAAAAGAAGAATCTTATCAATGTATTCAACTTATTGTAACATTTGTGACGAATTCAAATACTTAATTCATTTCACATTTAAGGACGCAGAACTATAATAGATGGTAGCATCTGATAATATTAATATTTTAACCCATAACCTGCACTAAGTTGAAATTGAGCAGTTTATGCAATCATCAATAATGTAAATGTAGAGGACTAACCTCAGCACATTTTTTTGGCAACACTAATCGTCCAATTCGACCAGCATCACTAGCACTTAATATCTTCTCAAACAAGGGGATGACAACAGAATTCGAACTTTAATTTACAGTGGTTAAGAAAAAGGTCAAGAGATAAGATAGCATTAAACATATCCTCAAAAATTAGCCACTAAGAAAACCTATCCGGGTGCAAGCCATTTAAACTTGCTTTTAAAATAATCAGAAAAAAAACAACAGGTTTAGCTGGATTTGTTTCTGATATAATTATTAAAAGACTTAAGGATCATTAGGCACACCTTTAATAAAGAGAACAAGAAATTCAACTAAAAATTTGTGCAAGAGGGAAATGCTGAATTTTTACTTGATGGGTGTCAAATCACTTTTTCCACTAGTAGATCTCCCCATGCATTATTGGTCAAAAAGTTATTAATTCATATGCAAAATATTTACGCTCTTTCGTAATCCAACTCATAATGAACTTATCTATTAGAAGGATTTTTGCAAACACAAAGGATACTTTCCAGAAATTTGTTGAAGCTCCTCACTAGTTATCCTAGGACAGTACCGAGAAAGCAAATGATTTCGGCCCCGGCCTTCCACTCTATGTTTTCCGCTGCGCATTGCCTGTAACTCACCGGTAGAATCATTAACAGTATGATGATTAAGGTATTGTTGTTTCCCCATTGACTGACCCACCATTTGACTGTATTGCTGATTAGCCAAAACTCGACATTGATCAGTAGAGTCACATGCTAATGGATAAGGAGCTGCCAAGCCAATAAGTGGAGATGATGACTGAGAGGAACTTGGATGTCCCTCCAAGTTAACTACAGCGGGATTAAGGGCAGACATCACTTCTTTTCTTGCAGATAATGAATCAGTCTCACCCAGATTGTGACCAGAATTTTGCATGCCATTAGCATTCCCGTCATCTTGATGATGCATATTGAATGCAGGAACTGTGTCCACAGCAATGTCTCCATTGGCATATCTGTCTCGTGCTACATGATGACCTAGGCCACTAAATGGTATTTTGTCAGATAAATCTTCAATTTTCTTCTCAGGCACTGAGATTGGAGGGCGCCCACCAGGAATTAATTTCTCATTGCAGCTAGGTCTGTCAAATTCATATGATATTCTCCTTTGCAATTCTGTCTGTGTACTAGACAAATTCCATTTTTTTGGCACTTGACGCCAGTGACCAGGATAAGAACCAGTCATGGGGTTCCTGCTCTTAGCAGGCAAGTCTTTTGGCCACTCTGTTGTTTGTAAAGGCAGAAATGAACAAGAAGGCCGCATCTGATTTGGGGCCTGTAGAAGCATATTTTGAAGATTCAAAATGGTGAGAAATGGCACAATTTGATGGATGATGCAGGGAAGCATTGGCCATATAAAAAGCACACATGTAGAAAAACATATTTTATGATAATCACTAAATGAGTCCTATATTTATGAGGACAAGATGCATGACAGACACTCATCAGTTCCGGGGGGAAAATAATGCAACCACAAAATTTCCACATAACATCTATCATTCAGTTATAAATCAGGGGAGACTCAAAAAGTAAACAGAGATAATAACTACTATGTTCTAGCAACTAAAAATGACCAAAATGCATGTGAAATTCCAGGGTAAACAGATTTCTGTTTATGACTAATGATGGTGTTCACTGGACGTGAGAAAAGTCGAAATAATGCAAAAATAATTAACATAGCTAGACTTTTGACACTCAAAATAAAGCAATCCTATTGGTTTAAGAACTGTGATTGATTTCTGCTCTCTGTAGATATCTGGTAAGTGTACTAGAAAAGTGAGAAGTGCAAAAAAAAAGAAGAGACAATGGAACTACAAGCACCAAAAGAAAGTTCAAGAATAAAGATGATAAGAAAGTTATGAGCTGCAGTATGTGCTTAAAGCACTGCATCCTGCTGCTCTTCTTGAAGAAATGCCCTATGCCAACAATGAATCACTTTTTCTGATCATCCTGCACATCTTCAATGAGCTACATTGCAGCTGGCAACCTTGAGCACACAACATTTTTCTTTTGCTGATATTTATTGACCTAGTGAGTTCCTCTATATAAAAGTTCTGAAATTTTATTAAGCATGTTTTGTTTCCAACAAAATACAAATGATGCAGGTGTATTATCTAGCATTTTCTTCAGTGGGAAATAAATATTGCTAAAAAACTTTCTCCCACATGAGGTTATTACAATGTAATAAATCAGCTGATCCACACTTTCACCTGACTATCATCACTTGCTCTTGGTGTTCGCTTCAAACGAAGTTAGCAATCAATCCATGTAGTTCAATGGAAGACAGGGTCAAGAGAAACTTTCAGGCACAGATCACCCAATTTAAGTGCCAAATCCATATAAAATCCATGATCCCTATCGTAATCCTATCTCTGCTTTTATTAGCTATGACATTTATAGATATGATATACACAAAAAAAAACTTACCAGTCGTCACTGGATAGGCTACTTAAATTCAACACACTCAATAATCATGCTGCAAGCTAGTTTTCAACCATACAGGTGGACGTGAAAAAGCAAGTCATACATTAATATTTATAAAAAGGAACAAGCTTCAGAAAAATTATCAGAATTCAAGGCATGTGCATTATTTCAATGCATCCCAACAAAACCCTAAGCAAAAGATTCCAGGGAGAAGATATCTGCAAATATCAAGCAAGTAACGAGCAGCAGAAGACAAAACCTAAGAATCAATATTAAGGCCTTTCCTTACCAACATCATAGACTTTCTAGCACAAATAATGCACTCAACTCCTCCAGCATCAAGCAGCAAATAAGCATGGTTGGAGACTATGCATCCACAGTGCACTCGCTGCAACAAAAGAACAGTCCAATCAGCCTAAAAACAATCCCTTTACTTGAAAAACCTCAAAATATGGCATCTTAAAATGCTTCTTCTCACCTTCCCACACAACTCACAGTTCCTCCAACCGCCATCATTCGAGTGAAAGGTCTCACAGAAAGTTCCTTGATCATAAGTATCACTAAAACAAATGCATAAAAAATGAAAAAACCATAAAGTATTATATATCACATTGCCTGATTCCAGCACTAAACGTAATCATTAAAAACTATTATCAGACTTAACATCACACTCAGGCAGCTCGCAAAATCCCCACCACAAATAAAAACGAGAATTAAAAATAATCCAAACTAGCAAAGTCCACCTTTTTTACATACACCGACCAGCATACTAACAAATCTAACCCAGAAAGCCATGAAGACGAAGCTACTTTCCAATAACATAATAAAAAATAACTTCAATTCATACAATTCTTAAAACAGATAGCATTAGAGAATACGAAGATAGCAACGTTAAAGAGGGGGTTTTTGGAGTGGAGAAGCAAAGCAGCACAATATCAGACCAGAACCATGAAATCCATGAAAATGAAGCTAGTTATCACATTCGGAAAAAGAAAAAAGAAAAACATCAAAACCCTTCAATTCATATAATTCCTATATGAGCTAGCGTAAAGAGTTTGAATATAGCAACGTCAAAGAGAGTTTTTGAAGTGGAGAAGAAGCTCACCAGCAGCGATCGCAAAGTTCAGCGAGCTCGCCGGAGCGGAGGCGCCAACCCTTCCGGCGTGGAGCCGACTCCGGGCGGGGCTCCTTGCAGCGTGAGTTGAAGCAGATCCGTGGCGCCGCCGCCGCCGCCGCCGCCATCGCTAAGAAGGGGCCAACGAAACCCTAGAAGAATAAGGAGGAGGAGGAAGAGGAGAATCGAAGGGAGAGGGAGGGGGAGGAGGAGGAGGAGGAGGAGGAGGGTTTGTGTTGTGTTTTGGGCGAAAGAAATAGAGACGGTGGGAGCGAAAGCAAGAGCGGAGGACCAAAACAGAAAATTTAAACGAAGGAGGGCTTTCTCGGGAATCCGGGAAAAAAAACAGGCCCCGGCGCTTCCGCCTGTCGTGGAAGTGGAGGTGAGATCACCGCCCGGCTGCTCTTTAAAATTGGGAGTTTCACATTGAGGCCCCTGTCGTTCTTCTTGTAGTTACATATATCTTGATTCTGCAATTGCGTCCCTTGAAAGGGGCTTTCGCATTTATACTTATTTTCTTAAAAATTTATAAAAGAAAATTAAAAAATAAAAAATTTACAAAAAAAAATCTCAATTTTTAAAAAATTTTAAAAGAGTCTTTACTTTTTTAAAAATTTATAAAAAAATTAAATCCTTAAAAATTTGCAAAAAGTGTTTGTTTTCTTAAAATTTTACAAAAATCCATGTTTTAGTAAATGGCTAATTATCGTGCACCTCCCAAAATATCTTTTAATTACGAAAAATTCTCCGAAATTTCCGTAATTACCTACATCACCCCCTCTTTTCAAAATATTTATCTACATCCCCTGATTGTTATTTAAATAAATTAGCTAATCGATTCTACTTTGGAACATCAAATTTTGAGCTTTTTAGATATATTCTTTGGCTATCATCAAATTTGGATGTATTCTAAAGATAAAATGAAGACGGTCTTCATCACTAGTTAAGGGACCTTTTGCTATATAGCACTACCTTTTGGATTGAAAAATATTAGGGCAACATATCAGAAGATGGTGAACAAAGTCTTCGAGCATCAACTCGGTAGGAACGTACAGGCATACATCGATGAAATGCTTATGAAGAACCTCCATACTAGAGAATATTTTAAAGATTCTGAAGAAACCTTTGACATACTTCGATAGTTCAACATAAGACTGAACCCAAACAAAATGTGCTTTCCCATAAGTTAGGAAAAATTTATCGGGTACTTCATTTCAGATTGAGGAATATAAGTAAACCCTGAGAAGATGAAAGTTATTTTAGAGATGAAGCCACCCAGTTCCACCAAAGAGGTGCAAAGGCTTACAGGTTGGTTGGTAGCAATCAACCACTTCCTATCCAGGTCAAGTGAGAAGTTCTCACCCTTCTTCAAAGCATTGAAATAAAACTCCAAATTTGAATAGACTGAAGAGTGCAATTAAGCCTTTTAAGACTTGAAGAGGTACTTGGCTTAACCTCCTTTACTGGTAAAACCCGAACCAAACAAATTGTTGTTCCTCTATGTGGCAGCCTCAAATCAAACTGTCAGCTTAATACTAATAAGCAACAGAGATGGAAAGTAACACCCCATATATTGTGTAAGCCATGTACTTATATTGATACCCCCCCTCCTCTTCTTTTGGAGAAGTTGGCTTATTTTATGGTATTGACAACCTAGAAACTTTGCCCATACTTTCAAGTGCATCTAATGACAATATTCACTAATCTTCTACTATGGTAAACTTTGCAAAACCAAAGACCTCGGGGAGATTACTCAAGTGGTCCATTGAATTGAGCCAGCTCGAAGTGATCTTCAAACCTTAGAGAGCTATTAAAGCCCAAGCCTTAGCTGATTTTCTAGTAGAAACCACTTTATACCCTACTGGACCAAAAACTAAGCCTTGGGAGGTTTGAGTGGATGGTTCTTCTTGCGAAGCAGGCTGTGGGATTGGCATTATTCTACTAAGCCCAGACGAGAGAGTTGCTGAATATTTGACTTGACTGGAGTTTGAAGCATCAAACAACATCACAGAATATGAAGCCTTCTTACTCGAATTATGTGTAGCAGTAGATGGAACCAAAGAACTTAAGTTATTTAGTGATTCCCAACTCATCTACTTGCAGGTTAATGGAGAATATACAGCAAAAGATGAAATCATGACCCATTATATAACTGAAGTTCAAAAGTTCATCGCTGTTATAATGTCAAATGTGATGAATTTGTCCCATATTGGATATTGGATAGATAGAGTCCAATAGATATAGTGAAAAAGGCCCATATCCCATGAGCTTGAGCTTTTGGGATGGTTTAGTGTCCGACTCACTATATGGATCTGATTTGACACTCTTGTGACTCCCCAACAAGTGGTATCAGAGCTTCAGGTTCGAAGCTGTGTAAACTTTTAAGATCAAAAATTACCGCGATGATGCAACTAAATTGAATCACATGTTAGTCTCGTGAAAAAGATCGGTGAAAAAGCGCGGGCACTGGTCCAAGGGCTCAGGTGCTGGCGCGAGGTCGACGTGAGGTCGAAGAAAGGGTGCGTGCGTGGGCGCCAGGCTAGTGCAAGGACGTAAGCGCAAGGCCGGCAAGGGAGCGAGCAACAAAGGCCGATGTGAGGACATGAGTCGCACAATGGAAGTAGTTGAGTAAAAGAATTCTTGATTAAGAGTGTTAAATTGATGTGGTCAAATCACACATGAAGGGGGAGATTGTTATAATATCAGATGTGATGAATTAGTCCCACATCAGATATTAGATAGATAGAGTCCAATAGATATAGTGAAAAAGGCTCATATCCCATGAGCTTGAGATTTTGGGATGGTTTGGTGTCACTACTCATAGTTGGGCGAGGTTAACATAACCAAGGAGGAACCCTACAAGATAGATCCTATTGTCTCATACCTCAAGTTTGGTCAACTTCTTGATGACCCAAAAGAAGCTTGAAGGATAAGAAGACTAGCCCCAAATTTTGTTTTGATAAATAAGATGCTATACAAAAGGTCATTTTCAAAACCATTCCTCCGGTATTTAAGTCCAAGTGAGGTGGAATATTTTGCAAGAATGAAATGATATGTGGGAGCCATGGTTGGGGATAAGCTCTCGCCCATAAACTCCTTAGACAAGTTTACTACTAGCTTAATATGGCTACCAAGGCCTTCAAATTTATTTTCAATTGTAAGCAATGTCAAAGGCATGCCTTGGTGTACCTAGCTTGGCAGTTTAGCTCTAACAAACCCAAGCTATTTTGCCTTTTCGATTAATGGGGGATGAATATATTGGGTCCATTTCTAGCAGCTTTAGGGTAAACAAGATTTTTAATAGTTACTATCAACTATTTTATTAAGTAGGTGGAAGTCAAACTACTTTCCACTATCACTGAAAAGAAGGTCCAAGAGTTCCTCTGGCAAAACATAATTTGCCAGTTTAGGCTATCTCAAGCACTGTTAACTGATAATGGGAGATAATTTGTTAATTCAAAGTTTAAAAAGTGCTGCAATAGCCTCCAAATTAAATAAAAATTTATCTTGGTAGGACACCCACAGTCCAATAATTTAGCTGAGATAACAAATTAAACTCTCCTTACAAGAATAAAAAAGCACCTTGAAATAACCAAGGGCGCTTGGGTTGAGAAACTATCACACTTCTTGTGGTCATTTTGAACCATGCCTCAAAAAACCACTAGCAAATCACCTTTTATGCTCACTTATGGGGTTGAAGTAGTCATTCTCATAGAAATTGGTCTCACCTCACCATGGCTCAAAAGCTATGATCCTAAGGCACATGAAGTAAACATCTAGGCCAAGAAAGATCCTACCCTGGAGGTTTGAGAAAGGGCTCACACTAGGATCGCTGAGTATCAACGAAGGGTGGCTTAGTACTACTATGCCCGAGTGTATAGCAGGGAGTTGCAACTAGGTAATTGGGTATTATGTTGAGCTAAACTCATCGATTAGAATTCAAAAAAGCTATCACCAAACTGGGTCGGCCCTTTCAAGATCGCCTGCTCTGTGGGACTAGGAGCCCTCAAGCTTGAGTACCCAAATGGTGAAGCACTTTTAAGGACATGACATGCAAAAAATCTCAGAAGATTTTATCTCTAGAACAAAGTATCTCATATTTTTCTTTTAAAGAAAATTAAACTTTATGTTGTAAGTGCTAGTTTGAGAGATCTAAAAATCTCATTTCACCTGAGGCACAAAGATCTTGGTCTATATGAGGTATAAATACCTCAATTCACCTAAGGCGCAAAGACCTTGATCCACTCAAGGCGTAAAGACCTCAGCTCACCTGAGACACAAAGACCTCAGTCCATCTGAGGCATAAAACTCTCAATTCACTTGAGGCATAAAGACCTTGATCCACCTAATGTGTAAAGGCCTTGGTCCATCTAGGGCATAAAGATCTCAGTTCACCCGAGATGCAAAGAACTTGATCCACATGAGACATAAAGACCTTAGTTCACCTGAGGCATAAAGATCTCGATTCACGCAAGACATAAAGATCTTAGTCTACTCAAGGTATAAGAAAGCTTAGTCTAGACAAGGCAGAACATTTCAACCTTATATAAGGCAAAATGCTCAGATCCAAATAAAGTCTAAGGCAAGCTTCATGGTGGCCATAAGAAACCTTGATCCAAAGTATTGACAAAACCACCATAGGGAGGAACCAAGTTTATATTTCGGCCAAGTATATCAGTTGAGATGCTCTTATCTAAAGATATTCCTTATAGGAATCCTAATTGATTTGTCAAAGCCTCCCTCCATAGAAGAGAAGCATAAGTACTTCAAAAACTCATAGAAGAAATGCTTGCAAGTGCTCGGCTGAACTAATAATTTGAGGAATTCATCCTAAAGAAAGTTAGTATGCATGACCATCTTGATCGTTGGGAACGTTCAGGCTAGATTGGATAAAGTGAAGAAAAGAAAACTAAAAGAACAGCTTGAAAAACACAAAGACACAGGGAGCCCCCACCTCTTGAAGAAGGGAAAGCTTGATGATCATAAGTTGTGCCATCTTGGCGAGCAACAAGGGAAAACTTAAAAACTCAGGTCCCCAAACTAACGGTATAAGGCCTAAAGTTGAAAGGCACTGACAACACATCAAGTTACTAAGTGATGGTCTAAAAAGATCGGATGAGTACGAATCAAAGCCAAAGCTGCTAGCCAAGGTAACTAAAGGGAAACTCCTAAATTGAACTTCTTGAGTTAAAAAGTTAGTGAAACTATGCTTAAAGGGTAGGTTGTGAATAGATGTGATCGAGTTGAGGACTCGCCTATACACTAAATCATTATGAGCTTAGTAACTTCAGATATGGATGAGCTCACTGGAAAGGTCAGCCATATCCCCAAGCTTAGCTATAATTGAACTTACTAAACTCAGTTTATGAGTGTCGATATACCAATCGATTAACATGTAGTCATTTTTAGACTCAATTCCAAAAAATCTGGGATTGATCCCTCCTTTATGAGAAATCTAGCGAAATGGTTACCCAAGATAACAGGAATTGGGTATGCCAAATCTATAGGAGTACTATAAATAACACCACAACTGGAAAGGTAAGGGAGTAGTGCTATTTCTCTCTTGTCCACTATACCTTGGATATTCAATTCTAATTTGAGTATTGGAGTGACTACTGCTGAAGAGTTTTTGGTAATTTTTTTCACGATTTTCCTTTGTGTAGATTGATAAAACGATAGCCTAGTGGATCAAATTCTCAAAGAGCCTCTTAAATCAAAATTGGTAGAGAATCGGACTTCGTCGATAGTGTCAAATAGGCTGATTGTGCTAGCACAGTCCATTTCAGTAGGGCGCCAAAACTATTATAGTAACGGGTTATATCGGAGATGGTCCGTAGAAAAAAAGGCCGCTACACACGGCTCACAACCTACAAACTTATAAGTCTTGTTGTGCCTAGCACACTATTATTTTTTAAAATATTCAAAAGTTAAGTATATATATATCATAAAAATAGTCAATAATGGATTAATGCTTAGTTGGTTATGGTCTTTAGTTTTTTTTCAGAAGACCTAGGTTAGAATCTTGGTAATAAAAATTTTATTTTTAGAAAAAGAAAATTTTTTTACAAATACCTAAAAAATATGAAAAATTAAATAAAAATAGGAAATAATAGTCATATTTGAAATCGATAATGGGATTTTTAATTTATTCCTAAAAAATTGAAAACTATTTGCAAATACAAAAAATTTTAAAAATAAATAAATAAATGTTCATATTTGAATTGATTTGAGATATGAGAAATCTACATCATTATTTAAAACTTATAAAAAAAAATTGATGAGGCAAAGGGTCGCACGATCTGAGTGCAACCCCACTTCGGCGCTCAAGTTAGTGAAATAATTCAATCAAAATATGAAAAATAATTTCAAACACAATAATATGTATCTGCATACTCCTAACTTACTACTATAATTTCTTAAAAATTATGCTTAATCTTCAAGATTAGTATACTCAGTTTTTTCAACTTCTTAAATCTCCTCATCAATTAAATTTTCACAAAGCCCATAGATTATTTTTTTTAGCGTCATACTAATCTTTTGTGTAAATATATGCCTCTAAAGCTTCAGGTATTAATCGAGTTCTTTTATTCTTTAATACTCTTTTTGTTGTACTAAAATAAGATTTCAATGTAATTATGGATACCGGAACAATTAGTAAATCATGGGTCATTGTGGATGTTTGAGCTAATTTTCACCATAATCAAATTTTGATTGAAATATAATTAGAATTGATACTTATATGTTAATAAATTATGACTCAAATATGGATCTCAGTTAGATTTAAATTGCATCCAAGTCAAGTGGAAAATTGAGTTCAATTCGAACCTAAATTATTAAGAAATTCGAGCTCAAGTTTGGCTTAGTCCAAATAAGCTAAGTGGGACAAATATTTGGACAAAAAATAGACCTAAAATTTATCCAAAATCTGGACTAAAATTTAAAAACTAAAAAAATTTACAAATAAGTCTCTAAATTAAATAAATTCTTATAAAAAGGTCATTGCAAGATTTTTCTTATAAATAAGTCCCCGTGATAAACATTTTACAAAAAAGTCTAATGAAACTATAAAATTATAAATTGTCCTAAACAAAATCTAGGATTTATAAATAAATTCCTCAAAAGATTAATATAATTTGATCTTTCTAAAATCTAGGATTTACGAATAACCCCTCAAAAATTTCATATTTGTAAATAAACCTTTAAATCCCAATTTTTTGCAAATAAATTTCTCAAAAATTTTCATTTATAAATAAGTCCAAATTTTATTCAAAAAATACCTTAGATATTTTAAAATTTCATAAATAAGTCCGTTTTGCAAAAAGACCTCTAAAATTTATAAAATTATAATTTAGTCCAAAATTTTCAAAAAAAAATTTTAAATAACCCTCTTATAAATTTAATATTCCTGGTGAATACAATTTTGAAATTTTCTTGTCAACAACAAATAAACTCATCCATAAATTTATCCAATCTCAAATCTAATCCATATCTATCCATAACCACATCCATCGTCATTCAAAAATTCAAACAAATGAAGATGAGATTTGATCCAACTCGATTTGTCTAAATCCTATATAAACCTATTAACATCAAGGAAAGAGAGGAACATAGATCAGAATAGGGGAGGTCGGTAAAAAAAAACTATAGAAGAGAGGAAGAGATTATTGAGGAGAACATCAGGTTAGGAAAAGAAGACTACCAAGAGTTCATTCAAGAAGGAAGAGAAGTAAGAAGAAAGTTCAAAGAATGAAAAGGTGAAAATTCAAACTTATCTTTGTTTTTTTTCTCTTCCCATTCTTGTTTGTGTGTTCTCCTCTTATCCCACAAGGTCATTGAGCCACTGCACCATTCTCCTCTTATCCCACAAGGTCATCGCGCCATTGCACCATTCTCCTCTTATCCCACAAGGTCATCGAGCCACTGCACCTGTTCTCCTCTTATCCCACAGGGTCATTGAGCTACTACACCCCCCTGCCCAGTGTTGAACTCAACTAGAACAAATGAGCATAACTAAATTGACTCAGATGGACCATCAAATAGACCTCAATTGATCAAATAGATGGGTTAAAACTTAAACTAAACTAGATCCAAAATTCAAATTGAGTTAATCAGAACCAAATCAACTCAGACTAAACCCTAATTAGGTTCAAGTTGGGTTAATTCAAAATCAAGTCAAGTTCAAATTAAATCCAATTTAATTCAAACTAAGCTTGAATAAAATCCTAATTTGTTAAATCAAGTTCAAATTGAAAGCTAATTTAGTCAAATAAAACTCAAAGTCAAAGCAAAACTAGGTCGAGTCTGAAATAAAACTAAGTTAAACCTAAATTAACTTGAATAAAAATCCATTGAGATACAAACTTGAACCTGTTAACAGTCCCACACAAGATCAAACTAGATCCGAATCAAATGAATTTGACTTGAGCAAAAATTGAGTTTTCAACATTGAACTAAATCAAATCAAACTTGAATTGAAATCAATATCACTCCTATTAGTGTCAATGATTAGTATTTGACAAATGTTTTTCTGAAAATCAATGCCAAGCTTAGTTAATTGAATTTATTATTACAAATTGAATATTTACAGTCAATGCCAATAGTGATTTTGGGAATGAATAGTTCACACAATTCCCCTAGTTATGCTACAAAGCATCAGTGTGAACATAATCACCTAGGAAGAGGAAATCAAAACATATCATTATCCCTTAGAAAGGGGTTAGTGAATTATAATTCAATCGAGTTTTGAACATCAAATTAAATCAAATCAAACTTGAGTCTAAACGAAGTTCTGAATATTGAACTGAATCAGATCAAACATAAATTGAACCAAGTCTAAATTTCAGATCCAACCAAACTACGGTAGGCTTGAACTCACTCTATCAGTCAGCCAAATATTATATTCAAATGAAGTCAATTGACAATACACTTGAAGCCATCAGCCATACATCAAAGCTAAGCCAGTCAAAAAGCTTTGGCAACACTTCAAATTCAATCGACAACACACGTAAGAGACTATTGATTATTAAATCAAACTAAACTAAGACAAGTTTGAACTTGTTTAGTCAATCAACAAAATATCTTATTCAATCGAAGTCAACCAATAATGCGCATGAAACTGTTGGTCATACTTCAAAGCTAGTCAACCCCAAAGCTATTGACGATGAATCTTTCAAGCTAAGCCAATCCAAAAGCATTGACAATGCTCTAAATTTAATCCATGACATGCATAAGCAATTGTTAATTACCAAATCAAACCGAATTAAGGTATGCTTGAACTCACTTAGTTAGCCACAATGCCATATTCAAACAAAGTCAACCAATAATATGCGTAAAGCCATTGACCATACTGTAAAATTAGTCAATCATAGAAGTCATTGATGACACACTTTTCAAGCTAAGTTAACCTAAATGCATTGGTAATACTCCAAATTTAATCGACAACATGCCTAAGAGGCCATCGATTATCAAATCAAACTGACTAAGGGTAGGCTTGAACTTGTTTAGCTAGTCATCCAAGCTTCTTATTAAAAAAAAAGTTAATTGTCAATGCCCAAAACTATCGACAACACTTTGAGTTAAATCTGACTTGTCGTCAATAACGCTATCAAAGAAAACTAATCGCTAGCATGTTCAAAGCTATCAACCACACTTTAAGACAATGTTTTAAATCTCGGTTTTGGTTTCAGTTTCGATTTCGGCACCCAGCAAAATCAATACGTTTCAACTATTTCGACCGTTTCAGTTTCGGCCGAAAGACTTTTTTTAGTTATTAATTGTGTATTGACCAGAGTTTGATTATATTTTAACTGTACTTTAATTTCAAATTAAAAATACGATAAAATTTTGAATTTTTTTAAAAAAAATTTAAAAATTATAAAAGAATTTATAATTAATTTTACCATAATATTAAATATTAATTTAATTAATTAAAATTAATTTTGATAGTTAATCACTGATATAGTCTATTTTTAATATATATCACTATAGAGAAATAATATGAATATGATTAAAAATTAAAAATTAACATAAGAAAATTTAACTTATCATTGAAAGATACTTGGCACATATATAATTTATTGATTATAACATAATACAATTAATCATTATCATCATCATCATCATAATCATCATCAGTTGAGTTTAGAACATCTGAGTGTGGAATTACAAATTCAGTATTTGGACGATCCGGAAGAGCATTTGTAGGCATATGAGCCAGAACAACTAGCTCTGTGCGATCTTGTGGCAGCGGTTCTGAAGTATAATCATATATCGAAGGTCCAAAATGAAAATAATAACCATATTCATTGACAACACATAGTAAAAGTGAACTAATAACCCATAAGAAATAAATATCACACTGTTCAAAGTATTCAGGAAAAATTACAGTAAGACACAGATTAATAGCGTTAAGTAAACCTTATTGAGAGACACGATAAATTTAATCATTTATTCTTCCACGTTCTATATTTTTTTTCCTAATTTTCACATAAAATCCTAACTTTAAAAAATTACAAAAAACCCATTAAAAAAATACCAAATTATGAAAAAAATATTTTTATATGAAATTAAAATCAACATGTTCATAACTCCACATTTGTATATCTCTACATATATTCATATAAAATGATATTGATAAGTATAACAAAAAAAGCATTATAACTTCCTAATAAGAAAATATTTAAAAAAAATACATGAATTTACAGGGAATCAACATGAATCAGTATTAAGAACAAGAAAATTATAACTCTTAACTACTTACCTCTTTTCTCAGTAGACTACAACATAAAAAAATAGTAACAATGGAGTCAACCTCAAATCGTGCGCACATGGATAGCAATGGAGTCAGGTAGCCTTATATAATGAATTTCATCCACCAACACACCCTATCTCGTTCCACCGACCACCAACCACCACTCATTTTTTACTATTCATTCACATGGGGGTGAGACCGACCTTTTGTTTTCAATGGAATAGCCATGCGTTCCATCATGCACGCATGCATGTGAACAGTACCAACCATGCACGCATGCACACATGAATAGTATTGCGGCTCTACTGTTCACTCGGCTACCAGGCGAGTGTGCAGGCACTAGCATGCGGCCGGCGAGGCATGGCCCCAGCGAGGGCGCAAGCCCTAGCACACAGTCGGCAAAGGTGCAGGCAAGGCCGGCTCGGGCGCAAATGAGGGCGCAACGCGTGAGGCACTGGCATGAGGCGTGAGGCGTGAGGTGTGAGGCGTGAGGCAGGGGCACGAGCAATGGCACGGATGCGAGCGAGGGTGCAGAGTGAGGCTGGCATGCCGGCTTGGGCGCGGGAGCTGCTGTGAGGTCGGCTCAGGCACAGGCGAGGGAGCGAGGCGAGGTGAGGGCGCAAGGTGTGAGACACGGGTGCGGTCGTTAGGCTGGTGCGAGGCCGCAGGTGTGGGTGCAGGTGTGAGACTGGCGAGGGCGCGGGCACCAGGCTAACAACTGCTCTCGCCCTTGGGCTTTGGCACGGGAGCCAGAGAGCGGGAGCATGAGCATAGGGGTGTTAGGCCAGCGAGGGTGGGCGCAGGCACCCACGCCTCACCCGCACCCTGGCAGGCAAGCCCGCACTCGCGCTCGCATCCACACCTGCACTCACACTTATGCTCGAACCTGCGCTCTCTGGCGCCTGCACCCGCGCCCTCACGCTAGCGAGCTCGAGCCTGCGCCCTCACGCCAGCCTCTGGCGCCAACGAGCGCACGAGCACCAGAGGCCAGTGTGAGGGCACGGGCACAATGCTGATGAGGCTTGGGTGCAGGCGTGAGGCTGGCAAGGTCGCAGGTGACAGGTTGGTGAGCTCACTCGCGCTAGAGGCATCGTAGGCCTCCCGCCTACTCGCGCTACTTGCTGTCACCACGCGAGTTCGCTCGCTCCCGCGCTGTTGCCGGCCTCACGCTAGATTGCTCTGCTCACTGTCCCCATGCGATCTCCCCACGCGAGCTCACTCGTGCCTGGGCCATCGCCAGCCTCACGCTCGCTCGCTTTGCTCACCATCTGCAAAATGCTAACCTTAAATCGAAACCATTTTCGGCAAAACATTTCATCACCAGCCAAAACTGAAACGTTTTGATTTCGGCCGAGATTTAAAACCTTGTTTTAAGACTTTCCTACTTCTCATCCCCTTCCATGTCCCCATCGGATGACGTCATCAAGCCAGGTTATTAGCATCCACTAAGGATACAATCAAGATCTATCTGAGTCAAATTCTACTTGGTTCAGCAAACAAGGATGGGTAATAGCAAACATCGAGCTCTTTCCTTTTTTTTTCTTATTTCATGTCATTTATATATTCAAATTTATTAAATTATAAAAGTGATGGTATGTTCTTTCTTAAGCCATGTATCCTTTTCTTCAAATTAATCAAATAATACTTTCTTTTTTTCCTTTTATGTCTCTATTTTATTAGATAGGTTTTTTGCTTTAGTAGATTTTTGATGATTATCAGGATAATTAACAATAGAGACTTACACCTGTTAGAAGTTATATTCCCACAATATCTGATTATGCATTTAAACTATCATATTTTTTTATTTGCTATTTTGAGGTTATTTCTAAGGGTCTTCACTATCCTGGGTGGTCAATTTGATTTCACAATGAAAAGTATTGGATATCTACTTGCATGTGCTTTTTACCATGATAATATATTAAAAATTTTAATATCTTTATCAGTCAAAACCTTCATAGTTTTGTATTCATATAAAATCTATTCATTATATGAAAAAGATGTTGAAATCAATTTTTTTTCTCTATAAAATATTAAATATGTAATATTTTGATTTAGAATGTTTTATGGCATGTTCTGATGGATTAGAATGAGATGGATTACTATATCATATTTGATAAATGTTATACATGTCATATAATAAAATTTTAATATATAATTTATATTCTACTACATCTATGAAGAAACACATATTATCATAATACTTATCCACTAATATTTTAAAATCTGAAAAATTAACTTGTAGATCTAATATAGTAGCAAGAGAAAATACAGAATTGATAGTTTCAAATTATTTTCAAACTTCACTGTCATTAAAGAAACAACCTGTGCAAATTCAGAAAGTGATCTATATTTATTAAAAATAAAAGAAATAAGCATAAGTTTATTAAATACCAAATAAGTTGTAGAATAATAACTATTTGAATGAGTTATAGAGTTGCATCAGGCAACAAACAATAACTTATGTACTGTGCACAAAAATAAGTGAATATATCTTTTTAATCATAATAAGATTTTAACAACTTATAAGTAGTATGCCACCTATTTTTACTGTCAAGAGAATTTTTATGTAACTTTCGAAATTACCATCACAAAGCTTTAAAATCTTAATCATGATTAGGAGTAAATTTAATATATTTGCATAAATTTCTAAGTTTTCCATTTTTATATACTATATTTTCAAGTTTAAGTCCATTTTAAACAACTAAATTAAATATATTGCATGTGCAATAAATATGAAATAATCTACCATCCAATAAAATAGGTAATTGACGTTTAAGCAAATCAACAGCAGTATTATTATTACTAGCAAAAGTAATACTAAATATTTTATCTTGAATATTATACTAAAAAATAGTTTGAAGAATAGTATTGATAATATTAATTGAATTATAATGATACTCTAAAAATTTGAAACTAATATATATTTACGTAACATCTATCTATTATCAATATAATGAATAATAATGCAAATATAAGAAATACCATAATTAGCACTCTAACAATTAGATATGAGAGCAATTCTCTGATTATAACCTACATAAAAAATTAATTCATTTTTTTGATAGTAAATATCTTCACTGTATCGTTCCTAGCAATATTTCTAGAAAATTAGATTTAATTTTTAGAGTAACTCTTCCATTTTGAAATTTTCTACAAAAGAAAATAGTTGTTCATCCCAAATAATGTATTTAACTAATTTTTCTTTTGCCTTTTCTTTTAAAAATCTATGAATGCCAAGTGAGTTAGAAGAAGAAACAATTATAAAAGAAAGTTGTGTCTAAGTTAAATTATACTCTTTTTAAAATGAGATTGGATGTGCTTTCAAAGATGATATATTCTATACATACTTCTAGTATCTAGTTGCTTTTTGTATTTTTTGCAAATGGTCTTTTTCTCACATTGGATGACTACTATATCATAATGTGTCCAAACATCACTATTCCTTTTTCTTTTAAAATTTTAGTTACATTGGCTTGAAAATAGTTGGTCGACACTGACCTCAACTTTCAATTGAGAATCTGAAAATTGAGATTTATCCACAAAAAAATAGAGATATTGAAAAAGGAGTATGCCATTATAAAAAAAATTATGAGACAACAAATACAATAAGTTTAATTTCAAGTACCTCAACGACTCCATCAATAGCTTGTTAGTATTCAAAATCCTAATTAATGATTATTTAAGAAATAATGAGAAGAGAAATAGAGAAAGAGCCGAAGGATCGAGATGAAATCGGAGCTTGAATTAGACCTTATACAATTGAGAGAGTAAGTGAGTTATAATGACAAAATGAGATAGCATAGAAGTATTTATAGAAATTTATAGTAGAGAAATATCCAAAATACCCCCTCAAAAATAGTTGTTGAAAGAGATATCTTTGGAAATATTTGAATAGTTACTTTTTGATTTTTTTAATAATATTTTAAAATTTTTAATGTAAATTTAACTCTCAAACTCTCCCAACGACTATTTTGACTATTTATAAATACTTTTTCAGAAAAATTAATTAAAAAATAGGAAGCCATTGGTTTCTCCAATGGCTAGCAAGAAAATCAAAATATAGAGAGGAATGGATCACAGATTCATACGCCCTGTAATTTTGTAAAGAAAAATATTTAAAAAAAATATGATATGTATGAAAAAATTAGAAAATAATTACAAATTTATTGTTGTCTATGTGGTTAAGATATTTGGCTTAATCTATCATAATTGGGGTTTGAATTTTTACAGTATTAAATTATTTTTAGAGGATACTTCATCTCTATTTACCATGAGTAAATATGAAAAAAAAAATGTATCCCTCAATATCTTTAAAAATGTGAAAGTATTTGATGATTACACATCAAATATATCTATATGTGTGAATACGAAGGACTAAATCATCTTTAGCCTCAGGAGTCATAATTGATACTATTTGAGTCAATTTTGGTTAAAATTAGATCTAATTAAAATTTAGCTAAAATAGATGTTTGAATGCCACTAAAATACGGCTCGAATGTGCTGAACTAATCCCTGCTTAGCAAACTGAATATCCGGTTTTGGTCTACCAATCGTCTAATTCTTCAACCAGTCGTCTAATTTTGGTAAACCTGTACTGACAATAGCTTTTACTTAGTCGACTGATTTCTCAATCGATCGTTTGATTAGGCTCAGAATCAAAAGAAGCTAATCATCTAATGAGCCAATTATAAAATTCTTTTTACAAAAAAATCTCCAAAGTTCACAAAATCACAATTTAACCCAAATTTTCTGAAAAATTTACAAATATTTTTTTATAAATTTAATATTTAAGTTAAGTACAATTAGCAAAATTTTCTCATCTATAGCAAACAAACTATTATAATCCAATCCAAACACATCCTCATCCAATTCCAATATAATTTCAACCAAGCAAATTGAAATCTTAAACATATATGAAAATTCAAATTTAAAATCTGATTGCAATCCGATCAAATTTCAAATTCAAATAAATTAATAATTTAATTTCAAATCCTCTACCTACAAAAATCAAAGAAGAGGAAGAGACAAAGTTGAAGATGAAAGACTTAGGAAAGGCATTAGGGCCCGTTTGGAACGGGGTCAGGGTCAAGATTAAGATCAAAGGAAGGGATAAAATGTAAAACGATAATGCGGTCAAGTAAATCTTGTTTGGTTACTGATCTGGCTAGCTGGTGTTTTAAATTTTTTCTGAACAAATTTGCTCTCAGTAGCCATCCTCGCCGCCGCCACCCACTTCGTCTTCTCCGACGAGGTCCGGCGCGTCGGCGAGCTCGTCGGGTAGCTCAGGCGGCAAGCTCGCGCATGGATCTCGCCGGTCGAGCTCGCGCGGGCAGCTCGGGCGATGAGCTCACGCGGAGAGCTCGCCGGTCGAGCTTGCCGGGGGAGACAAGGGCATTTTAGTTATTTTTTATTTATAATTAAATTAAATTAAATAATATTAGTCTGATCAAATTTTTGATGTTTGGAAGATAGTCTGATCAGGACGAGATGACCTTAGCCTTGACCCCGTTCCAAATGGACCCTTAGGGCGCATTTGGAATGGGGTTAGCGCTAGGGTCACCTCACCCTGATCAGACTATCTTCCAAACACCAAAAATTTGACCACACTAATATTATTTAATTGTTCAAATCGTCTCAGCCACGAAACCCTAACTATATACTCCTTCTCCCCCAACCCCCCCCCCCCCCCCCCCCCCCCGACCCTTGACGTTGCACGCAGCAGAGCACGATCACCTCCGCCGACGCAACAGACGTCGCACGAGTCTCCTCCTTCCTCGTCGATGACGCAGCAGAGCACGATTGCCGCCGCCGACGCAACAGACACCGCACAAGTCTCCTCCTTCCCCGTGGATGATGCAGCGGACACTGCACGAGTCCCCTCCTTCCCCGTCGATAACACAGCAAATGCCGCACGAGTCTCCTCCTTCCTCGCCGACAACACAGCAAACGTCGCACGAGTCTCCTCCTTCCCCGCCGACAACGCAGCAGACGTCGCACGAGTCTCCTCCTTCCCCGCGGACAACGCAACAGACGCCGCATGAGTCTCCTCCTTCCCCGCTGACGATGCAGCAGACGTCCCACGAGTCTCCTCCTTCCCCGCCGATGGAGCAACAGTCACCGCACGAGTCCCCTCCTTTCCCACCGACGACATATAATTAATTAAGTGGTTCTTCTCAATCTTTTTGTCTTTCATATGGATCATGCTTATTCCAATAATTTCGTCATGTATCTAGGAGCCTAAAATTTGTAGCATTAGGAGAAAAAAACATTTTAAATTTATAGTTGCTTATTAACATGCATTCGATCAAGTGATTTTCATAACAATAGCAACATTCTGGTACAGACTGAAATCACTTTTCAAGAGTCTCAGAAATTACAATGTCCACATCACCCATATTGTCTTATACTTTTGCATGTATACACCTCAGCTTATGCAACCTGACAGTGTTTCTCATTTCAAGGTTAACATAAACGCTCATATATAACCATGCTATTATTGTGATGAATATAGAGGGTATGGTTAAATGTGCATTTTTCTGACTATTCTGGAATAATGTCAAAAATCATACTCCGCATATTTACTTGGGTTGAATTATTTACTTATTCTGATTTTACTACAGGAATGGATGCTTACAATCCACCAGTTCGGCGAAGTCCTTGAACACAAGGAAAGGGAAAATCAACTCAGCAAGCTGGACAGTCTTCTAACAAGGCTGGACGCGCCCCAAAGTGGACCACTGATGAGGACACTTTACTTGTTCGGTTGCTACTGGAGGAACACGTTGATGGAAGGAACAAGGGTGGTAATTTCAAAAAGCAATCTTGGAATAAAGTTGTGCAGAAATTAAATAAATTATCTGTCGTGGTACGAGATGCAAAGCAATTGAGGTACAGATGAAAGAGACTGAAAGAAAGGTATAATGAATTTTAGTTTATGAAGAACAAGAGCGGATGAACATGGGATTATGACATGCATAAGCCAATAGTAGGAGATCTGGGAGTAATGAGAGATTTCTTTATGGTATATTTTACATTTTACGTTGTAACTTTCAGAATACAAACCCTAATTTTATGTCTAACACTTTTTCTTTTTGGCAGCATAACCTATAATACAAAAATGCATGGATCATTGGGTTTCCTCAGTTTTTTGATGTAGAACTAATGGTGAAGAGCTAAATTGCGACATAAAGGTGGATGCTGTCATCGAGAAGTGCACCTGCAGAGCCACCTACAGCAGAAGAGGGATCCGATTCGAGCGCCTCACCAGCGATGCAAAATAACACTGAGGCTGACAATGATCCATACACTCGTACCGCTCGGAGGTTGTTTCCTGATGAGAACCCTACTTCTGGGCCACGTGGGAAACACTCTCTTGAAGGATTTGATCGTAGCAGTGGAAAAAATAGCAGTAGACGTAGTGGAGAATTCTGGGCAAACTCCGACTCCAGAGTCTTTGGACAAGTGGATGCAGGTTTTGGACAAAAAGTATAGTGAAAGAGTTGTTACGAGTGAGACGTTTAAAAAGTGCATGGCCAAGTTGTTCAGCCTTACTTTTATTAACACTTCAGATAGGTTTAGATGCGCTAAATGTCTAAAAGAACCACATAATCAGGAATATTTTCTGCTAAAGGAGGATCCGTTTGGGCTGAAATTATGGGCTTAGAGGCGAATAGAAGAATATGATATAAAACGGAGTAAGACACAGTTACGTAAATCCTGTCTGTCGTCCCCTCAAATCTTGGATAACTCCCAATAGGCTGTCAAATGATGGGATAATGTACAAGTAGGTCCTAATTGTAATTTTCTTCAAATGAACTTTTAATTTGAGCTGCATTATCCATTTCTGCCTTGTATAAGCTTCGTTTCTAAGTTTTTAATTATTTATAGGTGAAGAGGAAGAAAGAAAATGCAGCAGCAAAGGCAAGCAAGGCTGGTGCTAATCAAGGGAAGGACAAGAAGGAAAGGAAGGTCTCGACAGAAGCATGACCCTCCATAGGAAGTATGCATTGCCGCGGCCAGTTTTAGGATCAAATTCCATGGAGTCCATGATCCAGGTGAAGGAGTTGTGTGCTTCTCGATTTGTGAGGGTGTGCTTGTGTGATTTGTGACTGAGGGATTGCTTCAGTGATTAGTTGTAATTGAGGTGAAACTATGCATGTCTAATTTGTGACTATGAAACATGGGTTTTTGTACTATATCACATGCTAATATCACATGGGTTTGTGTAGTATATCACATGCTGTACAATTTAATTAACTTAATTTATGATAGCTGATGCTTAGGTTGTATTGATTGAGGTTGGTACGTGCTCTACCAAAAATCAAATGGGATTGTGAATATTTTTCTGATGTTCATGGTCAGCTCATGATTAATTATATTTTTGTTTTGGAAGGGGATACATGAAATGACAAAATTTAGTGGAATATTTTTGCAGTTAAGCAATCTTACAGGGGGTATATTTGCTGTAAATTTCTTCTTTATAATCTCAACTTACCTCTATTTAATTCTTGTGGTGGACATTGACTAGGAGGGACTCGCATCGTACGTCTAAAAAAATTTAAAATTTTCAAAGCCCGAAAGGAGACTAAAATTGGAGGGTGTCCCTTCTCGCTTGCAGACAAAGTTTACGTTTAGCTGGCACCAAGTCCGAAATGGCGTGGGAGGTAGGTATCACTCTGACGTTAACAGTTTATCTCTATAACATCAAGACGACTCGTCCTATCAATCAAACATGATTTATCACTCTGACGTCAATAGTTCATCTCGGTAACATCAAGACGACTCGTCATATCAATCAGACATGATTTATCACTCTGACGTCAACAGTTCATCTTGGTAACATCAGGACGACATATCCTATCAATCAGACATGATTTATCACTCTGAGGTTAACAATTCATCTCCGTAACATCAGGACGATATGTCCAATCAATCGGACAAGATTTATCACTCTGACGACTAGGGTCGATCTCTATTTATAGAATGATCTTATTGTCGATACTATAACACAAGTTCATTCTTCTTTTTAACACCAAGATGTCTAATTACGACGATATTGTTGATGATGTAGAGGAAGAAGTAGAGTTGCAAATCAAAGATGAGATTTCCCCTTATTTTGAAGGCTCCTCAACCTCAGCGAGAAGATCACCCTGTCCACTGAATAATCGAGTGTTTACTACGATGGAGTTTATGTACGACTTACTTGGTAATGAAGCTCATTTTTTTCGGACCTTTAGAGTTATGCCGCAAGTGTTTCTACAGCTCATTAGAGTGCTTGTTGAGCGGGAAAGTATCGTGTCTACAGCCCATGTATCAGCTGAATTATAGGTAGGGATTTTTCTTTACTCCATGGCTCGTGGAGCATCTAACAGAGACTTACAGCCGGCATTCCAATACTCTGCAGAGACTATAAGCAGGTACTTTCATAAAGTCTTGGAAGGTGTTATGTCTCTAAAAAATGATTACATACAATTGTCGCCTCATGATGCTCCAGTCCATCCCGCAACTCTTAATCGAGGAGGAGTGTATTCCTTTTTCAAGGTGAGATAAGTTTCTACAATATTCAGTTTCAGTATTGCCAACATATATTCGAACGTATTATATGTTTCTTTGTAGGATGCACTCAGGGCTATAGATGGTACACATATACCGACAATTGTGAGTTGAGAAATGCAACTTCCATTTCGAGATCGGCATGGGTTGTTTACGCAAAATGTTATGGCAGTTGTCTCTTTTGATATGGAATTTTTGTTCGTTTGTAATGGTTGGGAGGGATCTGCGGCAGACGTACGAATCTTACGAGAATGTTTAAGCTGAGGCGATTTCTACGTCCCCAAAGGTGAAACTCATATTTTGCTTTTCTTTAAAGACTAATGATAATGTTCGTAATGATAATCATAGTTTATTTTAGGTAAATACTATCTGGTGGATGTCGGGTATGCCAATACTAACAAATTTCTTGCACCATTTCGAAATTAGCGGTACCACATTGGGCAGTTTGGTCAAGGTCGAGTCCGATATCGGAATCCGAAGGACAAATTTAATCACATGCACGCCAGTTTGAGAAATTATGTGGAGAGGACATTTGGCTTATTTAAGCAGCGGTTTCAATAATTACACAAAATGCAACCATATCCTTATGAGACACAATGTGCTATAGTGGTGGCTTGTGCTGTGTTACATAATTTTATACGTAGAAATTACGGTGAGAACTAGCTGTTTTACGATTGTAGAGCTAACGAAGGGGTTGATGATAGCACTGGAGAATATTCGGGAGTACACAATGAAACATCTGAACCCAACATCCGTATATCGCAACGTTAAGTGTGATATGGGAAAATAATTTGGAACGAAATAACTACAGCTCTATGGGAAGCGTAAGTGATAGTTTACTTTTTTTGATATAAAATATCATAATTAACTTTCTGATGTCAACTAAGATAATATTTTTTGTGTTACGTATCAATTGTAAGTATAATTTACATAATTTTCTAATAGAATGTTAATAATTTTTCCACCTTTTATTTACTTGTAGAGAATAATATTGTATTTTTGCACCGTGAAGCAGTCGCATGTGTAGCCGAAGAAGTACTCGCTGATGCTTTATTTTGAACCCAGAATTTTGCAGACAGTACTCGCTGTTTTCGGTGTCTTCCAAAATTATTATATATATCTTATAATAATGTATATTGTGTTTTTCATTATTTTCTTATATAATGTTATGTGTTGTAATGTTATATTACGTATTGTAATGTTATGTTTAAAAGATGAACATGATCTACTTATGAATGACTAACCTGTGATTAGGTTCACCCCCTCCATCTCCATCTCCAAATATCCGCCGTCCATCACCCCCTCCCCTTCCTCCCCACCGTCTGACCCCACCACCCTTGTCCATCACCCTCTCCCTGCTCGAGCTCAACCGGCGAGCTCCGCCGTCTTCTGCTCTCCCCGCTCGAGCTTGACCGGCAAACTCCGCCGTCTTCTGCTCTCCCAGCTCGAGCTCGACCCACGAGCTCCGCCGTCTTTTGCTCTCCCTGCTCGAGCTCGACCGGAGAGCTCCGCCGTCTTCTGCTCTCCCCGCTCGAGCTCGATCGGCGACTCCGCCGTCTTCAGCTCTCCCTGCTCGAGCTCGTTACGATCTGGATGGAGGGCGATGTCGTGGGTCTCCCCATGCGCGCATGCCCGGCGAGCTCCCCGCGTGCGCACGCCGCGCTCAGTTCGCCCGCTCTGCTCGCTTTCGTGAAGAAGATGAATAGTAGTACGTGAACAGTTCTCATCGGAGGACATTTTTATTCAGTAGTACGTGAACAGTTCTCATCGGAGGACATTTTTATTCACAAAAAATTTTAACCATCTGCTAGTCAGATCAGTAATCAAATAAGATTTACTTGACCACATTAGCGCTTTATACTTTACCTCTTTCTTTGACCGAAAGAAAAAATTTAATAAAGAAATAAATTTGCGAGTTCAAACTTCTCCTTCTTTTGACTTTGTTTTTGTCTGTGTTCTTCCCTCTTCTCTGTTTTCCTGCGAGATCCCTGCCCCACTCCCTCCAATGTTCACGCTACCTCCCTGATCCTCCTAACACCAAGCATCCGCAAGCTTTCACCATTGGTGCTCCTTAACCTTCATTGCCTGTCACAAGCACCCTGCACTATATTAGGCCTCCCTCTGGTGGTCTTTACTGCAGAATCGCTGCCATCCACTTCAGCCTCGTCTCCTTCAATGATGCCACTGATGCTTACACCAAGGGCTTCAACCTCGACCCCTCCAATGAAGCGCTAAAGTCCGGCCGTGCTAATGCAAAGGCTACCGCTGTGAGATCACGAGCTTCCTCACCATTTGGGAATATGTTCTCTGCACTGGATCTGTGAACAAAGCCTCGCCGCAAATTCGACCATTGCTCCACCCACACCCTCTGCCATACTCCAGCCACCCACACTCGACGCCGCTAGAGAAGCTATCAGATCCGGCCATATTCGGCCGGATACGGCCAAGGTATAAAGGACTAGCTTGCCTCCTTCGACCATGATGCCACCTGAGCCTGCCATTGCCAGAGAAGCGGTCGGATCTAGCCACAACTGGCCAAATCCGTCTGAGAAATGAGGAGGACAACTGAGGGAAGAGGAGATCAAGCTTGGGAACGGGCCAACCATGGTTGAAGAAGGGGTTCAGTGGAGAAGGAAGAAGGAGAGAAAAATAAAAATAAAAGAAAAGGGGCGAGGGAGGAAAATAGGAAAAAGAAAGAAAAGTAAAAAAAAAGGAAAAAGAGTTCTTGTTGCTAGCCCACGTAGAGTAGAGAAAAAAATAAGAAAAAAATGAAAAAAAGGGTTTTTTTTATGTCAATATACGTGATGCTTTTAACGACTTAAAGTTAAATGGTAGATTCACCCAAAAATCAATTCTGATTTATGATCGATTTATAAATTTGTCTAAAAATTAATTTTGATCTAAAATTAATCTGTACACTCATTTAAAAATCAATTTAGTTCAAGATCAGTCCCAGAGTTCGCCGAACACCAACTTCTGATCAAGAGCTAACTTGTATTCTCAACCGAAAATTAATTCAATTTAAGATCAGCTTATAACTTTGTCCTAAAGTCATTCTGACTAAGAACCAGTCTACAAGCTTGTCCGAAAGTCAATCCGATTTAGACCCAGTCTGCAGACTCACTCAAAAATCAATTCAAACTTAATGTCAACTCACAAACTTGCTTGAAATTCTAATTAGACTAAGAGTTAACTTGCGGACTGACCTAAACCTCTAATTGACTCAAAACCAGTTTGCGAGTTCGCTAAAAAAATCTAATTAACTAAAAATCAGCTTGTAAGCTCGCTTAAAAATTAAATCAACTCAGGATCTATCCGCAGGCTCACCTAAAATCATTATGACAACTTGAGAACTTTTAAATGAAATTAATAAAATTGATTAACATAAATGAATTAAATTAAATGACTTTATTATATTAAAATCAAGCCGATTCAACTAAATTGAATAAACATTAACTTGAATAAAGTATCAAATAGACCTGAAATTAATAAGATAGTTGGATTGAAACCAATCTAGCCATATAGAAAGCTCTCTGTTAGTCAATTGCTTTGAAAAAAAAAAGAAGAAGAAAAAAGGGGAAAAATTCAGCAAAAAAACAACAAAAAAAAAATTTTCAACATCGTAGCTATTTGCCATCTTTGGCGTGACAGTGGACTCTCGACAACACTGTGGCCACTCGCAACCCTCAGCGATAAAGATGGTGAATCTATGATCTCATTATGGTCACTCGCGGCCCCTCAAAGACGACAATGAAGACGATGGAACTCCACAATACCGCGGTCACCCATGGTCCCTCGAAGATAGTGGATCCCCATCACCACAAGTCAGCTTTCGGGCTCATATCCAAGTCAGTCTTTGGGCTCATATTCAAGTCAGTCTTCAAGCTCATACTTAGTAAGCTTTCGGGCTCGCACTTAGCCAACTTTCGAGCTCGCATTTAGCCAACCTTTAGGCTCGCACTAAACTAGCTTTCGAGCTCAAAATAAACCTGCCTTCAGGCTGACATTTAACCAGTCTTCAGGCTCACATTCAGCCAACCTTAGCGCTTGCACTTAGCCAGTCTTAATACTTACACTCAGCCAACCTTCATACTCACATCTAGGTAGTCTTCGGATTTGGATTTAGCCAACCTTCAGCCTTGCATCCAAGCCAGGGCTCGCACTCAACTAGTATTTGAGCTCACACTTAGTCAACTTTTTGGCTCGCACTTAAGTAGCTTTCGAGCTCACACTTAGCGAGTCTTTAGACTCTCACTCAGTCAACCCTCGGACACATATTAGGTCAACTTTCAAGTTTGCAAACTAAGCCAATCTTCAACTTCATACATTTGAAGACAAACCACGGGTCCATCTAAAATCATCATAAATAACTAAGGACCGTATCTAATTGATTAATATGAAGTAACTCAATCATGATAAATGGACAAAAATCAAGTTGACTTAAATAGACCAAAAAAAATGGACTAAAACCCAAATCTAGTTAGACTCTAAAAAAAAAAATCCAAATTGAGTTAACTTAAATAAAATAAACTCAGACCCAATTCTAATCAGGTTCAAGTTGGGTCAATTCAAAATCAAGTTAAATCAAAATTAAACCAAACTCAAAGTCAAACCAAAACGAAGCTAGGTTGAGCTTGAACTAAAATTAAGTTAAATAAAATTAACTTGAACTGGAACCAAAGTCCATCAAAATGCAAACTCAAAAAACGTCCAACACAAGGTCGAACTCAACTCAAGTTAAATAAAGTCAAACTCAGATTGAAACTAAATAGGCTCAAACAGAGTCCCATTAGGTGTACTGAACCCTTAGCAATACTTCAAGACCATGAATAATGGATGATATTTTCACACTGATCTAAACCAAAATTGATTCAAATAGAACTAAATAAGGTTAAACTGAATCTTTCTGGGTGTACTACAAAAGCCTCCAATAATATTTTAAAATTATATCCAACTCCACAAGTCGTTTGTGATGTTATCAAACTAAAAAAGTTAATTGCCAATACGCTAAAAATTATTAGTCATATTTTGAAACTACCCAATTCCAAAAGCCATTGACGATGCATCTTCCAAACTATACCCAACTCCAAAAGCCATTGGTGACGTTGTCAAATCAAAAAAGTTAGTTACCAACATACTCCAAACTGTCGGCTACACTTCAAAATTATACCCAACTCCATAAGTCATTGGTGATACTGCCAAATCAAAGAAGTTAATCACCGACACACTCTAAGTTATCAGCCATACTTCAAATTTATACCCAATTCCATAAGTTGTTGGTAACACTGTCAAATCAAATAAGTTAATCATTGTTAAGTGAGGGTATGCCTTTACTTAAACTATATATCATTTTTCTTAAATAAATCAATCAAATACTTTTTTTTTATATCTCTATTTTTATTAACTAGATTTCTTATTTTAAGAGATTCCTAATAATTATTGGGGTAATTAACAATAAGGGCTTGCGTCTATTGAAAGTCATATTTCCATAATATCTGATAGCATACTTAAAATTAAAATAAATTTTGATTTGTGATTTGAGGTTACTCCTCGAGATCTTTACTATCTCGATGATCAACTTCGATCCCACAAATGGCAAAAAGATTTGAAAGTTAAAATTAGATGTAGAGCTCTTAATAGGTTAAGGGGCTTGAGAAAGCTTGTTCTTTCTCTTAAAAATAATCAAGGATGTAAAGTTCTTACTAAAATAAGCTCTAATCCCTTAAACAACCATTGGGGAGAAAATTAGCCGTTATTGATTGTTTCTTGCTATGCTTGAACATTTGGAGTATAAGTTTGGTCATTCGAATCACTCTAATGGCCAAATTCAAATAGTCATTACAAAATGATGTCATAGATTTGGCCCGATCTAACAATTCAGGCATCCAAACCCCACTTCAGATGACCAAAGTGAAGAATAGACAATTGAAGTTTCAAAGAATTCAAAGTCTGAAATCACAATTTTGGAACTTTGGTCATTCAAAGCATAAGATTTGAGCCTTAGAAGCTATCGATAAAATATCATGATTTTTTGAGATGTTTGAACATCTAAACCATGAGGTTCAAGAATCCAAAGCTCACAAAAAATCTACACTTGGTTATTTGCAACTTTAGTCCATTTTAACACTAGCTCAAAAACTATGTTGGATAAAAAGTAAGCCAATAAAGGTATTTCAAGTTAAGTTAGAGTGCCAATCAATAGCTCTAAATCATAGAATCAATAAATTGGATCTTCGACTCGACTTAAGTAAAAATAAAAATTTCAACCTATAAAGTCGATCCAATTTCTTGAGTGATTTTCAAGTCATCTACATGTCTTAGAGTCATATTAATTGAATCACCATCATGCTTCAATTTTTATGGTCATCTTCATATCCATCTTCCCTTTTAGGTTTCTGAATAGTTTTGAACTTCATTACACCCCTGGCTAGGTTACGAGCTACATAACTCAAGAAACTATCAAATATATAGCTTGGTCATTATCAAAACTATAAATAGTAATAGTTCATATATGCCCAACTTGAAATAAAGAGGAAGAGATACCTTCTCATGATAACGATGAAAACAATAGTAACACAAATGATTTCATGTCTAATGAAAATAAAACAATGTGAATCACTTTTAATCTTTCCATTTCACAATTTAAATACAACTTTGTGTATTCTAATTAGTATGATAGGCTATTGGAGAAGTTGTTAACTCTATCTTCATTTTTTGTCTTTCGCATTTTCTGTCAGGATTGCCAACATCCACATGCTAGAGTAAGTTCATTTATGTGTTTTACTTGTTCTATTTGATGGTAGGAATAGCGTATATACCATGTTATACTAATTATTATACTAATATGTTGTTCAATTTCAGAATGCAATCATGCACTTGAGGATATTTCAACTTATTGGAGCTATTTTTGATACATTCCAAGCCATGGGAAGTGATTCCCGAATGTTGGCGACAGAGTTCTCATCTAGTGGATATGTTGATTCTTCATCCATTGGAGATAGCATCTATTCATTGCCCCCCTACAAAAGAACATCAGGACATGCATCTCGATGAAGATATGCATTATAATCATTTATTAGTTTTTAAAAAATTATTTACCATTTCTCAATTAGTTTGGGGTTATGATCTTCAAATTTTCAGGTCAAAGTTCCAAACAACATTCCCATACACATGCTTGGGATTGAACAAACAACTTATAGTTTGGGGAATTGAAGGGTGCAAGATGATATTGATTATCAATCGATTTAATCAAGTCATTAAAGAGAGTTCTGCAAGACTCTAACCCACTAAGGATTATTGCCAAAGATGGTAACAAGTTATTCCTGACTTTTATTGATTAGCTGGCAATGTCAGCAGATTGTGAGGAAAGAATTTGGGAGGACATTAAGATAATGTCAACTTTAAGACTCAAACTCTAGATGATTAATTGATTGATTGACTATTTGAGAGTTTCATTGTTGTTTGTACATGCAAATACAAATTTGGGAGGACATTAAGATAATGTCAACTTCAAGACTCAAAACTCTAGATGATTAATTGATTGATTGACTATTTGAGAGTTTTGTTGTTGTTTGTACATGCAAATACAAATTTGGGGAATGCATGAAAGAAAAGTGTATTGCAGAGTCTCGGCAAGCAGTGGCGGGATGCAAGATTGGTGTGGAAAAGAAACACTTCGTAGTCTTCAAGAACACACTAGAGAATCTTCTCACCACTTACTCAAATCCTTGGATTGAAGATGATCAGTGTCCTCTTCTACTAAGTTATTGGCAAAGTAGAGATGCTTAAGTAATTCCATCTATTGGTGCATTCAACATATATGCATGCTAGGTTTCGTAATAGTTAATGTGTTTAACCTAAGATTATTGTTTTCTTTAGGAAAGAAATAGACAAAACTAAAGGCACTAGAAGAAACAAAAGATGAGTTACTCGCTAGGTTGCAAAAGATATACCAAATTGCGAGCTGAGATACGTGCTTGGACTTTTTTGCTAAACATATTATTTTTAACATTGATTGCTGCATATTATTTTATCAAATGCAATCCCTTGCAACTTGAGGTGCATAATGAGGCCAAGCCTTCCAAACTAGAGGTGTTTACGGCATCCCATATTAGGAAAGATGGACAATTAGTTGATTAGACATCCGTAGCAGCTAGGTACGTGTTTCAATAATTTTTTTATTGATTTCTTTCACCTAAACTTTGCTTATATTGTTGTTTGACTTCTTTTAGGTTGCCATTTTTGACTTGCGGTAGCAAATGCTTGAAGGTTCCGTGGAGGATAATACCACTCAAAACAACATCCACATTTAGATTTTTTTGCTCATGAGCAAGTTGCTGGCTACAAACAAATAGTATGGGTTCAATGCATCCCAACTCTTTGGCAGTTCCTCTAGAGCTTTGCTTCATGAACAATAAGAGTACAAGGCTGAAGTAGAGTCTTGAGTGGAGGCTCAATTGGGGTCACAGATGGAGACATGAGTAGCTGAGATTTATGAGAAGCTAATGAATGAGATCACCTCATATTGCTAGTCTCAGTAGCCCACTTCACCCAACGCTTTAGCTAAGCAACCACCGTCTCAAACAAGACATCCCATTAGAATGGAGAAAGCTCTTCGATTTTTCAAAATTTTTTCACTTATGTTTCTTGTTTGTTCCTAAGTCTAAAACAAGTGTTTGAAATTAGTGAGTTTTCAAAGAATAGACAAAGCTCTTGGATTTTTCAAAATTTTTTCACTTATGTTTCTTGTTTGTTCCTAAGTCTAAAACAAATGTTTTCAAAGAATAGACACCCAAGCTTGGCAAGAACTCAAACTACTTCTTTGGCACATGAGGTTTGATAGCTATTCATTTTTATTTGCTTCAATGTGATTATCGTGATTTGAAAATTTACATGAATGTGACAATTTATGAAGTGAATGTGAACGAATGAGAATGCTATTGTAAATGTGATATGAATGCCGGTAGGAATGTGATAGACAAATCAAAGGAGGGCACAAGGGTAGGGACACAGAAAGGACACAGAAAAGATAAGAAAAGGGCATGAGAGTAGGGATTTAGAGAGGATATATGAAGAACATAAAAAAGGTATGATACGAGCATGAGGATAGAGGTACATAAAGGGCAAGGAGAATATAGTGAGAAGGCAAGAAGGGCACAAAGGAGGGTATGAGGGTCAGGACACATTTTTTTTTTTTTTAATTTTGGAACTTTGTTGTTTGTATTTATTTACTATGTACTATCTTTCTACTCTTGAACAAAACATATTTGTTTCTCTAATAGCCTTTTCATGAACTTATATACAAACATTGATGGTTTGGTTTTCAATGTAGGCGGCACGAACTCATTTAGGGTTCAGTATTATGTAAGGAAGAAGATTAGGAAGGACGAACGTTCGGAAAACTCCAAAGACAGTGTAATTTTTTCATTTTTATATTCATTTTATTGAGTTTGTCATTAGATTTGATTAGATTGCATTAACTTGAAAGTTTGGATTAGATTTTAATGTGTTTTTATGTTAATTTCATTAAGTTTGTCATTGTATTGGATTGGATTGTGCCAAATTAAAATTTTGGATCCGATCTTAATGTCAAATTATATTTCAATCGCTAAGTCATGAGCGTTACAAGTGAATGATTTTGTAACAGAAATTTATATACCCATTTCAGCATTGTCTACGCAAGTAATGACTTTTTCAAGGTGCTTTGCTTTTCGAAGCATCAATAAAAAATAAGCTAAACCCAAAAAAAAAAATAAATAATTCCCTACACTTTATAAGAAAGTGCTGAGAATGATCATCATCAACGTTTTTTTGAAAAGCACCAACAACAACATAGAGTGATGCACAATTGAAGTGCAAACAATAATAAAAAATAGTTAAACAAAAATCATATAATATCGACAATTACATTGATTTTGCCAGCATTTAGCACAAAATACTGAAACAAAATTTCCTTAACTTCTGTTATACCACTAGTAGAAGCCAAGAGAAGCTTAGCCCAATTTCAATGTAGCAAAAAAATGTGGGGAGAAATCTTTATAAGTGCTGCAAAAAGTTTGGTGGTGTTTTTCTCTATTGGTAGCACTTCAAAAGCACCGCAAAGACTCAAGGTGATCCGCCTCTCATCTTTTCTTTTTACTTGTGGCTGATGTGTTAGTTGTAGAATACTCAAAATGCAAAGCTTACTAAAGGTCTTCACAACTACAACACTCATATACCAACATACTACAACACTCATATACCAACCTATGGGCAGCATGACACAATTATTGCCTATCGAACTCTCCTTGGACTCTATTTGCAATCTCAAAGTAATTTTCTACATGTTTGAAGAAATATCAAGCTTGCCTAAAGTGCACTCTTGAATTAAAATATCAGAAGAAGATATATACTCCGATTCAACTATTCTCAATTGTCAAATTAGCTCTCTTCCAACAAAGTACCTTAAGCTATCCTTGCACTATGACAATATGGTTGATAAAAATAATCATTAATGATAGAAACAAGCTTATTAATATTATTAAAAAAAGTAATGCCTAACACTTCCATGGAAAAATCTTGTCAAAGTAAAAATCCAATAGAACACAAAATTCCATTGAAATTGGGAAAAATACAAAAAATACCTAAATGCATAAAAAGATAGGATAATTACACGTACATGTTCTTGTGAGTTGTGACATAGAAATCATAATAACCTATAAAGAAACATTAACATAATTTATGATGCATTTGCAAACAAACAACCCATAACTAAAAACAGAATAAATGAAGGCAATGATACAGAGTTGTGATCAAATCTGACATATTTGAAATATGTGAGAACATGGAATATAAGCAACATTTTGTATAGATCATAGACAACCTAGTCCATATGCAATTCTGACACCTCTTCATTGGCTTTACATATATGCAAACATAAACATGGGCAAACCATGGCACACTCATTTTAACCCATACAATTGCAGATACTTTATTCCAATGACAAAAAGTATACCCATTATCCAGATTCATCAATTCATTCCTGATCATCAATTGAAAGTAACCATCTCAAGTAGTCAGTCCCATTATCTAGCATTGATGACTCACTGGGAGGAATAACTCTCTTCCGGAGCAATGTTTCGATACCTTCAACTTCAACTTTCCTCTTTCGCCCACCCCTTGGCCGTGATTGGAACTGCTCGTCAGATTCAACAAAGTCACCCTACAGAAAAAAACATAACATAACGAAAACACCTTGAGCAATCACAAATTACATTTTAGTAATACAAGGTAGTAATCAATGAAGAGAAGCTTCTTAGAACTCACTTCAACATAAACATGGGCACTGCTATTCTCATGATTATTCCTCACATGCTTGTAAGCGAACTTCTTCCCACATCCAGCAACTCGGCAAGTGAAAGGCCGGATATCTTGGTGAACAACCTTAATATGTGTTCTAAGATTTGATTGCTGCATGCAAAAGGAATATAAGAGCGCCAATCTCACACACAAGATATTAATAACAAAAAGGAGATGGACTAAATCCAGCTAGTTTTAATACTTGATAACATGTTCTAAAAGCTTGATCACCCCAAAGAATGAGAATTGATTGAAATACGATCAAATGCCAAACAAAGCCCATATAAATCACGATTAAAAACATGTCATTTTATTACACAATCAGCTAGACCTTTTAGTTTGTCTATTGTCAAACAAACATGATGACCTATCAAAAAACATCACAGCCAAACAAACAACATATTCTAGATCATGCGACAACCTAGTGCTATAAATTTGCACACAAGACCTGCTTTGATCCTTTAGAAAAGATCCACTGGAATATTTTTCCTATACGATTCAGATTTTTCATTCAGCCCAATAAATATGGAATTCATATAGATGGTCAACAAAAAATGATAGGAGAAAGTGGCATTTAGGCTCCATTTCATAGGTAAAAAGAGGTAAGACATTTATTTTTTCTATGGGGCCCAACACCCCCAAAGTTGGTACCTATCACTCATAAAAGTTGGTACCCAAAACCCCCAAAGAAAAAAATTTTGTGAACCCCCCCCCCCCATCCCCCCCTCCTCCTCCTCCTCCTCTCTTCCTATGGAATTTGGAGCTATACAAAGATATTATAAACAATTACCACAACAAAGCAAGGGTTTTCAAGAATCCATAAGCATCAAAAGAGAGTTTGGAACCTTACACTTGAGAATGTATAACTGCAACCCTTAAATGTGCACTTGATCCTCTCAGCCACATTGACAGCTTCATGCGAACGTAGGTGCCGCTTGAAATTTTTCTTCAGCTGTTGGGTTCCACAAGTGTCACACTTGACATATCGATGACAGGATTCAATATGAGCCTTTAGGCATTCAGAATTTGTGAAGAACTTCATACAGTTTGGTTCGCCACAAATGACCTCCACAAAATCAAGTTTAACTGTTCCATGAAAATGATTATTATTCGGAATTAGAGGGAAATTTAAAAAATAAGCTCAGTAAATTGATAAGGAACTGTTTGATTGTTCGAAAGCAAATAAAAATGTGAAAAAGTTATTCCACTTCACTTCTGACCCATTTCAAAAAGTGGTTAAAAAATGGTCCACTTCTAACATTTATTGAACAAAAATATACTTCAAAGGTATAATTATTAATATGTAAAATATTATTTATTAAAGTTTTCATAAATAAAATAATTATAAAAAATTTATTGTGTTATCATATTGTTATAATTCAAAACATCATTAGAAACACTTGCAGAAGTCACTTAGGACCAAAAAACTAAAAAAGTAGAATTTAGTTCATTTTTCACTTCTAGGTTGGAAGTGATGGAAATGAATTGACTTTCAGAAAATCACTTCTTTGCAACCACTTCTCCCCACTTCCTGACCATCAAACAAGCCCCAAGCAAGACAGATAGTTATTATTGCAATCTTCGCAGAACATAGAAAAAAAATCAGTATTTCTTTCTTATTACGAGAGTCCAAAAATTCTGAAATCAACAAAAAAATGTTGGTTCCCCTTGATTCTAATGTGAGGTTAAAATGTAAAATAATGTGTAAGACTACATAGAGGCTCCCATTTTTGAGAGGTTAAAAGGAGGCATATCTAAGCCACAAAGCCAGATGCTAAACATCACAAACAGAACAGAACTAAATTAAGAACAACTTCAGGTCTTCAATGGAAAATAGATGAAATGCGAAAAATAAAAGGAAAACAACAGAAACTAAAAACACAGCATTAAAAAGCAATTCACCATGTGATTCCTCATGCTTCTTTAGCTTGGATGCATACTTGAATACCTTCCCACATCCTTCTTCTTGGCATACATGCTGCTTTTCACAATCATTAGCAGATTCATCATCATGGAATTCTTTCACATGCCTCTTCATGTTGCCTTGAATTGTGAACCTGCGATCACAGTTTTCTACAGGACAAGCAAATATTTTCCCTTCATGTGTAAGCAAATGCCGAGTTAAATGATCCTTTCGGCGGTAGCTATGAGCACAATCATCCAGTGGACAAACAAAAGGCCTCTGAAACAATAAAAAAAATAGCATTAACTATGATAAATCATAAGCTCCATTACACCAGACATAGAAAATAACAAGAAAACTGAATACTGTTCTAATATTGCAAGACTACGCACCACACTTAGCAAGTATGCCTTTTCAACAGACTAATGCAACTACCTTAAGAAGGATTCCAGCCTTATGATTTTTCTCTGAAGGTCTATCCACGGAATAGGCCATCTAACTTCCGCAATAATAAAATATTACCTACTCCTTGCAGTTATATTGAAGATAGGAAATAGCGAAAAATAACCATACAAGTTAACAGAGCACAACTAGTCACTATCTGGAACTAGATACAATTCATTCACATATAGCACAACTATTTATTAGAAAACACGTAACAAATAATATAACTTCAGTGAAATATGGATCAATAAAACTGGGATATAATCTGATGCAAAACAAACCAGTAAAGAGAGTGCAAACCTCAAGGGAATCAACGGAGCGCGTGACAGAGGCTTTCATGACGGAGCTTCACAGGAGGTCCCCCTCCTGGTACTGGTCCATTCAATCACCTCATCGCATTTTGGAGTTCTTTTGTGGGATCCAATGCTTCGCGCGGTGAAAATCCAACACCAATCACTTAATCAGAAACCCCCAAAATTTCCACACCTTTGAACTCAAATCACCAAACCAACACAACCAATCGCTAAAAAAAATATATGTTCACCTCCAGCGAGTGGCTCTGCATGTGCTGCTTCAGATAAGCTGGCTTCCGAAAGCTCGCGCCGCACTCCTCGCACGTGTTTCGGCAGTTCCCGGTTCCAACCTCACCGCCGTCGACCTTGGCTTCCATTTCCCCCTGAATGACCTACTTCCCATGAGAATTGAGCATAGATTCCTCGATTGAGAGGGAATTGGGTGGAGAGAAGAACCTGGTGGTGGGAGAGGACATGGGATCGGATCAGCGACTTCTTGGAACGGCAAATACCACAGAACTCGCAGTAGTAGCGGCGGATGTCGTGGAAGACAGGGATCTCCGGCTCCGCATCGCGAGATTCCATCGACGCAGCGGCAGAGGAGAGGAAAGCGGCGAGACGGCGGGTAGGGTTCTGGATGGGGCTCTTCCTGAGTTTATAGTGTTGGGAATGCACGTGTTGTGCACGTGAGGAGGTTTATTTTGTATAATAGACCCTGGTAATAAATTATTTGGAAAAGAACCCTACTCTAAACGTATCATGTGGCTTACAAAATATGCAATTTGGGCCAGCTGGGAGCCAAGCTTTGGTACGTCGGGACAACAGAGACCTGTTATATATGTTCAGGCATCCCCTCACTTGTTTTCAAAAATGCCCTCTAAAAACCTAGTGCATCTGATATATGGCTAATGTGCTTGTTACACCAAAATGCCCAATGAGAAGCAGCTCAATATAAAAATTGCATTACTGCGATAACTGTTACTATCTTAGCCTTGGTGGCTCTTCTATCTTGGCTGGGCAATTCATGCCTCGTAGCCTCAACAACTCACCAGTCGCTAATATATCCTAGCTTCGGCAGCACATGCTTCCTGGTCTTGATGGCTCATACATTATAGTTTGGCATGTTGAAACAGTAAAGTATCATCAAGCAAAACCCCCTTTCTCAGTCTAGGCAAAAAATTAAGGCAAGGGTTGGCCTATAACTTTGTATTTCTTTCTTCAATTTCAGATTTGGCCCTTAGTTCGAAAAGAGTGGAAGACTACAATGGAGAATTGACTTTCAGACCGGGTGCAATAAGGATTGGACAAGATAATCAGGGTAAGTTAACCCTATTCACATACAATACTATCTCAAAACATCAATCAGGCTTACTGAGTTACCGAATCGCCAAATTTATTCATAGACATAAAAAGGGTATAGTAAGTCAAAATCAAATCAAGTTCAACCTCAAGAGCAATAATATCAAATAAAGAAATCTTCACATTGTCACCATCGAACTACCGAGAGTTAACTTATGAGTCAATACTTGTTAGTTGAAATGCACTGAAGTGCATATAGCTTATTGAAGTATATCGAATTACATAGAGCTTGTTAAAGTGCATCAAAGGGCAAGTAGTTTGTCGAATTTCACAAAGCTTACTGAAATACACCAAGTGTATTGAAGTGCATAGAGTTTATGGAAGTGTATAAAACTTGCCTATATGTATAGAATTCACTAAGGTAATAATTCAAAAAGGCTAAATCTACAACCAATTAAAGAAATAAAAAAAATTTAGAGCAAGCTAGAAGGCAAGAATTACATCGAGGATAATAGCCAAGATCAAGGAAAATGATACATCTCTATTATAAATAGGAACGAGTAGTTAAGGTAAAAGGAGGCTCATTTTCTACATTTCTCTTTTAGATTGCTAATTTAGAAATTAGAGAAATCGTCATCAGAAAACTCTTAGCAATTTTTTTTTATGATTTTTCATTTTACAGATCACAATGTGGACTAGCCTATATAACATATCTAAATCTCAAGGAGTTTCCTAAACTGAAGTCAATTATGAGTTTGATTCCTTCAATAATGGTATTTTCATTGAGATCAGCTTTGTTGCCTTGTTGTCGATCTAAAAGATCTCCATGTTGTTCTTTGAATTTTGATGATGATCAAACTAGAGTTTAATAAATTTGTTAAGAATTGTGATGGGTTCAAAATTATCAAATGTTCATCAAAGATCATGAAAGATTAAGTCGCAAGTTAAAATTTGAAGACCAATCTTTGTAAAGATGATGACTCAAAAATAAGAGAATAATGACAATTTGAGGATAAAGTTTGAAAATCAAAGTGAGAGATCAAGAATGTTCAAAATATGGGATCAACTTTAAGCTCATAGATTTAGTTTTTTATTCTTTTATTGAGTCAAGGATCTAATTATTAATTTATTAGAGCTCTTTATTTGACACTTTAATTAACTTAAAATTTTCTTTATTAGCTTAATTTATATTTATCCAAGTTAATTTAATATTGACTCAAATAGCTGTCTAACCAAATTTTCCAAATAAACTTTTAGCTAACTCTAAGTTAGATTCGGTCATCTTAACTAGTTAATTCAAGCACCCAAACCCAATAGACAAAAAAAATAGCTTTCTGATTCTACAAAGTTCAATTGTCTGAACTCAAGGTTCAATTGCCTAAACATATGAGAATAAGTTGTAACAATTAGATTCTTGATTGTTGGAATGGTACAATCATGAGTTGGTCGACTGAACTTGTTAGAGGCAAGGATAATTTTCAACTACTAATTTTTTACTCTAACAATTATATAAAGAATTAAGACTTCTTTACTCATAGATAAAAACTAGGTTTCCTATTTTTAGACTAATATCCAACCTCTTAAAGCCTTCTACCCTCAATAAAAGCCCTAGTTAGCTTTAACTTTCAAATCCTCACATATCCTTATATTTGGTCTTGAGAAACTCTTGTTTGAGTGATTTTCCTCGTATTTTTTTATTTCTTATTGTTGCAACTCTTCTAAGTTGTTAAGAGAGTTTCAAGTATTCTTCTAGATTTAGAAGAGAATTGAGAGAGAGTAGCTCCAATTGTGGAGTGGTAGTTGTAGAGGTGATTTGTACGGGCTTAACTCACCATAAAGAAGTGACACTTTTGGTTGCGAGTTTGTATAAAAACTTGATTTCATCTCAAAAAGCGATATTACTAGTAGAGTAATTAAAGTCCTCAAGATCGAGGTAATAGTCGTTAAATATATATGATTGATCACCAAACCATGTAAAATATAGTGTATTCTTTCCTTATCTCTTTTTATTATTGTAATTATGTCGACTATGAATTGGCAGTGCTAGTGTTAATGTTTTGATCACAAATATTCACTATATTTTAGAACACATCTTTATGAATTGGCAGTGCAGTGCTAAAAATATGTCATATCAGTTTTGATCACAAATATTCACAGTGCTAATTTAGCACTCCTAAAGTTCTATAACAACGCTCTAAAAGTGTTTTAGAACACATATTTATTAACACTGAGGACAAAAGTGTCGATAAAAATATAACATTTAGAGGTGTTAAAACTTAACATAGCTAAAAGTTTCACTTTCGTGGCACCACCAATGTGATATTGATAAGCGGTGCAAGAGTTTAGTATTACTAATTTTTGAGAATTGGCAGCATTAACACTAGCACTGCCAATATAAGTAATCCAATGGTGGCGCTTTATCATTAGTGCCAATAAAAATTGATGAAACCTATTATTATAATAATTAATCAAAAATGTGAATCTTGAATACATGAAAATCACAAATTACATGAAATATGACTACAAAATCTATGATTGCATGAATAAAAACTTTGTACAATTCCAAATGCAAAGAATAATGCAAAATACATGTCTTTATCATCCATTACAATATAAGAATAAATTTTTTAGCATAAATCATTTAAATAAAATTAAAAATCATCACTCCGCTAGTTCTACTTTTGATCGCCAGCTCGTATTTAGTGTCTTCTTCATATAAATCTAATTGAATATAAATAAAAATTAATAATTAGTAAAACAACAAATTCATATGAATTAATAAACTAATAAACCAGAAGAACCTTATCAGGAAGAAGTAATGGTAATAAAAATGCAATAACAAATGAAATTAAATAATGTTTATGCCTAAGACCCTACCTTATACCTGTGTTCATGCCCATAATTATAGCCAAGTCCCCACCTCTATGTTCATGCTTGTGGCCAAGACTCCACCCTCGCAACCAAGTCCCTTCCCTCATATCTGTGCTCGAACCCATCTTTATACCCCAAGTTTTCACCTAATGCCCATGCTTGTGTCTATGCCCAAAACCCATCTCCATGCTCATACTTATCTCTATGCCTAAGTCCCCACCCCATGCCCAAATCTATGCATATTCCCAAGACCAATCCCCGTGCCCATGTTTGTACTTGTGTTCGTGTTCGTACCCATGCCAATGCCTGTACCCATGCTTTTGCCCGTGTTCATGCCTATATCCATGCCCAAGTCCCCACCTCGTACCTATCTCTACATCCATGGCCAAGACCCAATCCCTATGCTAGTGCTCATGTCTATGCTAGTGAATGTGCTCATGTATTATGGTATCATGTATGATAAATTAGTCTCATATCGAATAATTAGATAAATAGAGTTCTATATGTCTAATGAAAAGACTTATATCCTATTAGTTTAGGCTTTTATAATAGTTTGGTATTCGGCCTACTATATTAATTCAGTTTAACACTCCTTAGACTCCAATAAATGGTATCAAAGGTTTATGTTCGAAGTTATACAAACTCTTAAAACCAAAAGTAGCATGATAATGCGATTGAGTCGAGTCGCATGCTAGTTTTTCTTAAGAATCAAAAATTGAGACAAAAAACTCATTTATATGGGTCACACAGTGGAGTTGGTCAAGCAAAAGAGCTCTTAATTAAAAATACTAAAATTGATATAGTCAAATCACGCATGAAGGAGAAAAATATTATGGTGTCAGGTGTAATAAATTAGTTCTATGTCGAATAATTAGACAAATAGAATCTGATGTATATAGTAAAAAAACTCATACCTCATAAGTTTAGCCTTTTAAAATAATTTGGTATTTAACCCATTATATTAATTCAGCTTAACATTCTTTAAACTCCCCAATACTTGTTTTTATGTATGTACTCTTGTTTGTGTTTTGTGCTCATGCTTGTGCCTAAATCCCCAACCCCACGACTAAGTCTCCACCTCTATGTCCGTATCCAAGTCCCCCCCTATCCATGTCCATGAACTAAAGATGTTTGATATATTCAAATATATGCAATATCAAAATATAACTATGCTAATAGGATCAATATATAATTTGCTTAATTAAAATATATGAATTTACCCTAGTGGCTTGGGAAGTGGAAGGAGTTCCCCCTGAACTAGCTTGGTTACAATTAGTGTTATAGTATTGTTGAGTTATAGAATCCAGAACCTCCTTAATTAATCACAGAAATCTATATTAATATTACAGAAAAATAATATATAAATACTAAAAATACAAAATAGAAAAATTGTGAATTTTGTTTATATATCATGCTAAGATGAAAGTCATGAAGAGTCCTATGGAGTAGATTTAAGACATAATACAAGAAAAATATTCAAATATCTCCTTCCTAAGTCTCTTCATTGTGAAAGCAACGTCTACTTGAATGATAGCCTGCATTTGACTTTGGGTATATAGCAGAGGCTCACCTTGTGAGGCTTTGGAGGAGGATCTAAAGAGAGTACTTGGAGTCGACCCCATATCAAAAATCTACAATCAGTCATACTTGGTAGGCCTAAAATCTGATCATGGATTGTGTTTTTTGTGGTTGTATCCAAAATAGAGTCTTCTGGCCTACTCTGCCTCAGTTGAGAAACCTTCTCTTACAACATGAGCAGTAAAAATATTAGCATGATTTCATTAGAGCATATATTATAAAATATAACCTTAAATACTTACTATTGTGGTTGTACACACTGTGTCAACTAGCTAATTTTGGTATGAGATGCGAGTAAGACCTCCAGCTTGGAAGGCTTAGTATCAGTTTTCTTCTTAAGCTACAAGGCATAGCATTCATGTTAAATAGTCAACAAGAGTTTTAAAATCAAGCAAGCGTAATCTAGCAAATAACTCAACTTTTGGAGGCCCAAGCAATATCTCATTCTTGAACCTCTCCATCATGAGAGAGGGAGAAGAGGACGGGCAGAGAGGGGGGGGGGGGGGGTGGGGGGTGGTGAGGAGTGAATTAGGTATAATAGAATAAATATCAATCATCAATGTAAAACAATACCAATTCAAATTATCGAAGTAAATCCACTCAAATTTCAATCAAACTATAAGTGATAAAGAAAGAAAAGAATGACATCACGATTAATGTAGTTTGGAGACCAACCACTCCTACTCTATAGCCCATATCTCTCTCTTAAGGACTTCAATACTCTACTAGTGTATTGCTTCATCAGTGAAGCCAATTCTATATAACTCTTCTTACTCTAACTGGTAAGATGCAATTCCAATCCAAAGTAGAGTTTCTCAACTACTCTAAGCAACCTTAGAGTGAATTATAAATGGAAAATAAAAATAAATAATATAAATTAAGCTTACTGTAAGATCTCTCAAGATTGGGTACAAGGGTTAGAAGATTTAATATGAAAGTGAAGGTTTAGAATACTTTTGGCTAGAAAGCTTGGATGGACTTTGATCTTTTTTCTAAAATAAATTAGAAGATGTAAAAACTATTTAGAGAAACCCAACCATACCAATTTATATTTTTGGCGTAAAATCTATCCGTTAGGAGTAAGATCTCATGACTTAGTTTGCTCCACCAGTCATAAAACTAGTCATTAGTTACGCAAATTTTGCAAATTAGACGTCCAATATTATAACATACTGTTATATTAACATAGTAATTACTATAACAATACTGTAGTAATTACTAGAGAATCCTATATGACAAATACTTTAAAACAAAATGATTTTAAACTAAATCATTGATACAACAAAAATAAATAAAAATTTAAACCTAATTGATATCGATATTAACCTCTTGAGTATTCTTCAAGTCATCTACATTTCTTCGAGTTTCATTCATTGATTCACCATTATGCCTCATTTTCAAGTTTATTTTTAAGTTCATCTACACTTGAGACTTCCGAATGACCTTAATCTTCATTTTAAGCTAGACTATGTTTCAATCTACATAATTGAAGAAATTATCAAGTATATAGTTTGGTCATCATTAAAACTATAAAGAGTAATAATCTCATCGTTTTTATGATGACAAATCTTTCGCAAGAATAAAAGTGTAAAATAATTGATCAAAGAGTTGTTAGAACTTACACATACATTTACACATACATCAACTAGAGCATATATATGAATTTTAACAAATAATGTCTACTTTTAACATTCAAGTACATAAGAATAGTATAAAAAAATATAAGCTATTTACTCAATAACTCCCCCTTACTCTAGCATTCTCCCTCTAGTATTTTAAACATACGGGTAGCATTTAAGTACATAAGGATAGTATCAAAATATATAAACCATTCACTCAATAATTTTCCCTTACTTTAGAATTTCTCCCTCTAGTATTTTAAATATAATGGTAGCATTAAGTACATAAGGTTAGTATTAAGACATATAAATCATTTACTCAATAACTCCCCCTTACTCTAACATTTTAAATATTCTCCCCTTTTTGTTATCAACAAGAAAATGGTTATGACATTATGAGTGACATAGTGAGACAATAAGAGAATAAAATTGAGAACATCTACAATAACGTAAAGCTACAAGATACCATGAAAATCCACACCCATATAGCCCAATAAAACCATAGAAATCAAACCATTCATAAAGATATCTTAAATAGTGGAGGATTTTGGAATCCAAACTTATTTAGATTCCATATGTTTAGGAATCATGCTTTTTGATACCCAAATTTATTTTAGAGAAGAATTTCTCTTAATTGGACAACTTGGAGAGAGATGTCTATTAAAACAATAATAATTGTATTTTAAATTTGAAGTATTGGAATTTGAAACTTTAAGAATAATAGACTTGGTTCCTTTAAATCTAGAAGAGAAAACAAAACTAAGTATGGATTTACTTAAAATATTGTTTTACCTTTTCAAAATCATATTCAATGTAGTATTGCTACCTAAAAAATTTTCGAGGGTCCTTTTCAAATCATTTTTTTTTGAAGATTGTCAATACTAGATTTGCAATTATAAAAAATTCTACAAGATTTTAGAGCATGATTTTTTCTTTCAAGTCACTCTAAGTCCTTTTTGCAATTATAATAACTAGTAGATAATCTCAAATCATTAAACTCATTTTCAAGTGAATGCAATTTACTTTTCAAAGAAGAGTACTTATGGACAATTTTCATGTCTAGTATATAGATCCTCAAATGCTTTTTGTAATTCTTTAAAATTGAACTCACTTACCTCATCCTCATTGCTTTCATAATCTTTTGCCATAAGTCAAGGGTTGAAGTCGTGATTCTGAGAATCATCATTCGAGATATCTCATGTAGACTTTTTCTTTCTTTTCTTTCTTTTGTTCTTCTTCTCTTGAGCTTGAGGGGATAGCTCTTTGGTTTCAATTTTTTTTGTTTTTTGAGTCCTTCTTCACCTTTTGCTCATCTTTATCATCATCCTTTTTTCCTTCATTGAGGCCCATCTCATAGGTTAAAATGAGCCTATGAGTTCTTTAAATGAGAATATCTTGAGGTTTTTTGTTTCTTAAATAGCGATTATCTTCAACTCTCATGAGTTTGGCAAAGGCCTAAGAATCTTCCTCATTTTTTTTATTAGAATAATATTTTCCTCATAAACGTAGGCCATTCAAAATCTCCATAAATATGGATTCAAAATAATGCATTTTGAAATACTCAAATTTTGAAGTTTTCAAAGGTTTCATGTTATCAACCCTTCATGAATATGTAATAAGCAACTTCAAATATCATGAGCAGTTTCAAAATATAAAATTATTTTAAAATCATTTTCATTAAGAGCACAATGCAATATATTTATGCCTTTGACATTAGTGGAATCTATTTTCTTTTGTTCATTGTTCCACTCATGAGATGGTTTGGAAACCTTCACAGTATCAATCATCTTGATAGATAGAGAATACCCATTTTCTATCACATGCCAAAGATCAAAATTAATACTCTTACTAAAAATTTTAAAATAAATTTTTTTAAACATTTAAAATTATTTTCATTAAAATATAGGAGATGAAAAATGGATTGACCCTCTCAAAAATAAACTAAACTATCAAAGCTTGTCATAATAAAAATTGATAAAAAAACTCAAGATTGTTAAATCACGAATCTGAGCACCAGACTCTAACACTAATTATTGGCTTATATGGCAACCTAAAAGGGGGGATGAATTAGGTGTAATAGAACAAATATTGATTTTTAATGTAAAATAATACCAATTCAAATTATCAAAGTAAATCCACCCAAATTTGGATCAAACCATGAATGCTATAATGAAAATAAAGAAATAAAAGAATGACACCATGATTTAACATGATTTGGAGACCAATTGCTCTTACTCTACAGCCCTTGCCTCACTTTTGACGATTTTAATACTCAACTACTGTGTCGTTTTGTCAGTAAAGCTAATATCATACAACTTCTCTTGGTCCAACTGATAAGATACAACTCCAATCTGGAGTAGAGTCTCTTAACTACTCTAAATGACCTTAGAAAAATAAAAATAAATGATACAAATTAAGCTCACTACAAGATCTCTTAAGATTGGGTACAAAGGATAGAAAATTTGATATGAAAGTGAAGATTTAGAGCACTATTATTTAGAAGGCTTGAATGGACTTTGATCTTTTCTCCAAATCGAATTAGAAGATGAAAAAACTATTTAGAGAAACTCAACCATGCCTATTTATATATTTGGAGTCAAAGTTATCCATTAGGGATGAGATCCCATGACTTAGTTCACCCCAACAGTCAAAAAATTAGTTGTTAGTCGCGTAGATTTTGCGAATTGGATGTCCATTTCAAACAATTGAATATCTAATTCTATTGGATAATTTGCCAACTGAACATTCGATTCATGAATCGAACATCCAGTACTATAGCATACTGTAGTATTAATGTAGCAATTACTTTAACAATACTGTAGCAATTGTTAGAGAATGCTACAAGACAAATACTCTAAAACAAAATAATTTCAAGTTAAATCTTCGACACAACTAAAATAAATAAAAATTTAAATCTAGTTGATATCAATCTTGATCTCTTGAGTATTCTTCAAACTATCTATATTTTTTTGAGTTTCGTTCATTGATCTACCATCACGCCTCATCTTCAAGTTTATCTTTAAGTTCATCCATACTTGAGGCTTATGAACAACCTTAATCTTCATTTTGAGCTAGGTTATGTTTCAATCTACATTGCTCAAGAAATCAGTATGTATATGATTTGGTCATCATTAAGACTACAAAGGACAATAGAGGACCCAAAGAGAGTACTTGGAGTTGTTCTATATCGAAGGTCCACAGTTGGTCATATTTGTTAGGCCTAAAATCTGATCATAAGTCACATTTTTAATAGTTGTATTCGAGGTGGAGTCCTCTAGTATACTTTTCCTCGATTGAGAGATCTTCTCCTAGAATATAAGTGTGAGATCAAAATTGGTCATCGGGATGGTAAAGACCCCAGAGAGCAACATTGAAATAATAAATCAAATTTATGTGATGGTTTAAGTGCATAGTAAGGTGTTATGGAAATATGACTTCCAACAAGCATAAGCCCCTATTATTAATTACTCCTAAAGTGAAAATGCTACCTAATAAAATAGAGACAAAAGAAAAAAGAGTATCATTTGATTAATTTGAGAGAGAAAATATGATTAAAGTAAAGACACACCTTCACTTTATAATGAAATGAATTTAAATTCTTTATCACAAAAGAATATGAAATGAGAAAATAAAGTGGTAAAAGACTTGATGTGTGCCACTGCCTAGCCCCCATGCACTAGGCCGAGTGAAACTTGAGTTAGATGGATCTTAATTTGATTATTAGCGACTGCTGATAACTTAGTTTGATTCTGAGATGTGGCTAACTGTCTTGGCTTGTGTCAGTTGATTCTACTGAGATTTGAAATGTCATCCAATGGGACATAAAAAGAAGATAAGAGAGGAACTGGGAGAAGCTTGATATGTACCACTATCCCACTCCTATATGTTGAACCAAGTGAAACTTGACTCTGATAGGTCTCAATTTGATCCTTGGTGGATACTGATAACTTGACTTGATGGGTGTGACTGACTGCATTGGCTTACATCAGCTAGGTTTGTAACGTCACTAACTATTTTTAAGGTTTATTAGTTTTGAAATATGATTGATAGCTTTGAGTGTTTTGATAATTAATTTCTTTTGATTTGATAGCATCACCAACTGCTTATAGAGTTGAATATAGCTTTGAAGTGTGGTCGATAACTTTTTGCATTTCAACAATTAACTTCTTTGATAGCATCATCAATGACTTATAGAGTTGAATATAACTTTAAAGTGTGGCCAATAGCTTTGAGTATTTCGGCTATTAGCTTCTTTTAATAGTATCATCAACGACTCATGGGATTGGGTATAGGTTTAAAGTGTGACTAATAGCCTTGAGTGTTTCGATAATTAACTTCTTTTAATAATATTATTAATGACTCATGCAGTTGGATATAGTTTTAAAATGTAACCAATAGTTTTAAGCATTTCAGCTATTAACTTCTTTTGATAACATCACAAATGACTCGTAGGGTTGGATATAGTTTTGAAGTGTGGCTGATAACTTTGAACATTTTGACAATTAACTTTTTTTTATAGTGTCATCAATGACTCATACGGTTGGATATAACTTTGAAGTATGGCCGATAACTTTGAGTGTTTTAGCTATTAACTTTTTTTAATAGCATCACCAATGACTTATGAGGTTGAGTATAAATTTAAAGTATGACCGATAACTTTGAGCATTTCAGCAACTAGTTATTTTTGATAGTATTACTAATGACTCATGAGGTTGGGTATAGCTTTAAAGTGTAGCCAATATTTTTCAGCATTTCAGCTATTAACTTCTTTGATTTAATAATTGATGATCTTACTGACATGTTCTTAATTAAGTTTGAAGCATCGTCGATGACTTTGAGTTTGTTATCAATTAATCTTGACTTGATTTCAGGTCTAACTTTGATTAGTTTCTTGATGGACTTAGGTTTAACTCGTTAATGGGTTTGGGTTCAGCCCATATTGAACCCTTGTTGGGTTCAAGTTTGAACCTAAATGGACTTGAGTTCAAATTCAAATTGATTTGATTCAACTTGGTTTTGATTTATGTTTGAAATATTTTGATTCATGTTTGACCTAATCTAATTTAGGTTTGACCTATTTTGGTTTAAGTCTTGACCCTATTTAGGTTGGTTTGAACTTGATTTTACTCGATTAGGATTTAGTTCAAACCCAATTCAAATTTAAATTTGAGTTCTGATTAGGGTTCAAGTCAAACTTGGCTTGATTGGATTTGGGTTTAGTTTGAATTTGATTTAAATGTGGCTTGACTCAATTAGAGTTCCATTCGAATTTATTTTGATTTAGTTCAAATATTGTTTGACTTAATTGGATTTTAATTCAAATTGCTTGGTTTGACTCAATTAGATCTTAATTCAAATTGCTTGGTTTGGCTCAATTAGAGCTTAATTCAAATTAGTTTTAATTTAGTTCCAATATTGTTTAACTCAATTAGAGTTCATTTCAAACCTCTTTTATTTCAAGTTGACTTGACTTGAACCTAAATTGATCCAAGTTCAGACCTATAAGGCTTGACTCGATTAAAGTTGAATTTGAACCTAGGTCATCAGTTTTCTAACTGAAAGAGATGACCAATTGGAGTACCAATCGACCGGCCGAGAGAGTGTTATTCTAGGTCTATCTAAACCGGATGATTGTTTTAGGTGTTAGTCGTCCAACAGAGGAACTATATTTTATTGGTCCACTAGAACCCATTAATCGATTGATAGTATCGGCGAACCGATAGAACTATACTAGTTCATGTTAATCAAGACCAGTCGATCAATTGAGATAGTGGTCAATCGGTAGAGAGTTTTTTTACCTGTCTGTATTAGTTTTGATTTATTTGTTTTTGTCCATTTAGATTCATTTGGTGTTTTATTCAAGTCATTTTGATTTTGTTCATCTATTTTTAGCCGAAATGGCTTGAGTTTGATATAATTGAGTTATTTTAATTTGATTAATTTATTTTGGTTTCAGAGCCCTTGAACTGTCATAATGACTTTGGGGTGAATTTATGGGTTGATCTTGAGTTGTATTGACTTCCAGATGAACTTACGAGCCAGTCTTAAGTTTGAATTGGCATTTGGACAAGCCCGTAGATTAGCCTTTAGCCGAATTAACTTTTGAGCAAGCCTACAAGCTAGCCTTTAATTAGTATTTAATTTTTAGGTGAGCCTGCAGGCTGGTTCTAAACCTAATTAGACTTTTAGGCAATCTTGTAGGCTGGCGTTAGTTCGAATTGGCATTTGGGCAAGTCTGCGGGCTGGCATTTAGTCAAATTAACTTTTGGACAATCCCGTAGGCTAGTTTTAAACTTGATTAGACTTTCAAATGAGCCCTTAAGCTTGCCTTTAGTCCGAATTTGCATTTGGGTGAGTCCACAGGTTAGCCCTTGGCTAAATTGACTTTTGGATGAGCTTAAAAACTGCTCCAAGGTTCGAAATAGTTTTCAAACAAGCCTGTGGGATGACCCTAAGTCAGTTGACTTTTGGATAAGCCAGCAAGTTGACTCTAGGTTATGGTTGATGGGAGCACATTCAATGAGGATCTTTCTTTTCAAACAAGCCTGTGGGATGACCCTAAGTCAGTTGACTTTTGGATAAGCCAGCAAGTTGACTCTAGGTTATGGTTGATGGGAGCACGTTCAATGAGGATCTTTCTTTCTTTTTTTCATCTTTTTTTCTTTTTTTCTTGTTTTGGTTTCCCATGTGGGATACTCTTTCTCTTTCTTTATTTTTTGTTTCACATCTCTCCTTTTTCCCTTCTTCTTCATCTTCTCCTTTTTTTCTTTTTTATAAAACTCCATGGTGAGCCTCAAGATTCAAGCTTCTCAAGTTGGTGAAAAGACGTGATGACACTAAAATTTAGTACAACGGGTAGGATGACGTTGTAGTGGGGACTAGGCCATGGATGACCATAGTATTGATGGACTAGTCACAATGTTGATGGAGCTTGTGAAGGATGGTGGTCCATCAGTGCACAGGAGGAGAGAAGGAACAGGAATAAAACAAAGACAAAGACAAAGAAAAGATGGAACCTTACTTCTCCTCCTCGATGATGATCTCCTTTCTCTCTAATTTTATGCCAATAATTCATACTCCTCTATTGTCATCCCTTTTTGATTTTGTGTCCATAATTTGTGCTCTTGCTCTATTTTTATAGGATTGAGAGGATCCTCAAATCAAATTAGTAATTGATTTAAATTTGATATTTGATTCAATTATATTCTCTTTTTTAGCAATCAAATCTTAGATTTGGATCTTTGGTCAATATTTTCGAAATTGTAATCCCCTTAACCAAAAATCCTATTAATTGTTGATGAACTCAGAGAGAATTTGTTTCTATTTTTGCATATTACGATCCGAACTGGATGATTGGTTGAGGTTGTGTTGGAACTGATTGATTGATTGAAGAACTAGTTGACCAGCTGAGTGTTGCCAAATCTAGTTCATGAGAATCGGTCAACCAATTCACCAAGTGATGGACCAGTGTGGTTTGATTTAGTATTTGGCCCTGACGTTTTAGCCTATGTTTATTTCAAATTAGACTCAGCCCATCATGAATTAGACTCAAAATTCAACTCTAATTTTTGTCAAACTTAAAGTCAAAGTTGGATTACAAAATTTACTCAAATAATAAGCAATAAGAATGTTAGCATAATTTCATTGGAGCATGTATTATAAACTATAACCTTTAATACTCACTATTGTGGTTACAAATGCTACATCAATCGGCTAAGCGTCCTTCTTGGTATGGGATGTGAGGAAAACCTTTAGCTTGGAAGGCTCAATTCCAGTTTCCTTCTTAAGCTACAAGGAATAGCATTCATTTTAAATAATCAACAAGAGTTTCAAAATCTAGCAATCGTAATCCAACAAATAACTCAACTTTTGGAGGTCCAAGCAAAGGCAATATAGAACTTCTAGAATATTCAAGCTCAACAACTGTAGAATCAAGCATAGTCCAATGAACACCAACAAGGTTATTCTACCAAATTCCCAATTTGGTATAGGGCATCTAGGAAAATTGAGGAATCTGACCCAACATATGACCTGGAGGCCACATACCATACCTATGCTAACTTGAACTCAGCTTAGGGTGATGTCAGGAGTTATTGGGAGGCCGAGGTACTAATTGCTCAGAGAAGACTCACTGAAAGTCCCTGCATTGTATCAACCTAGGTACAACACACCATTAATCCCTAAGTTAGCATATGTACTTGTGCATGCGAAATTTCGGCAACTGCCATTTGAAATGCACGATGATACTAAAGACTCTATAGACCATGTTAGTGTATTTCAAAATGCTATGATACTGCACAAGGTATAGGATTCAACCATTTGCAAAGTTTTTTCTATGATGCTTCAAGGTTTTACAAGGGCATGGTATTGTAGACTACCAAGTCAATCAATACATTATTTTGATGACTTAGCTAACAAGTTCATCAAACAGTTCATTTTATTGGTGCCGTAGAGGAAAGACTCATCAACACTTATGTCTATAAAATAAAAGAAATGGGAGATGTTGAGGGATTATCTTGCTCAATTTAACAAGGCCATATTAGATGTTACTAAGCTCGACAATTCCATCATCCTCGCTATGGCCATCAATAGGATATGACAAAGCAAAGTGGCCTATGAAATGGCCTGTCAACCCCTACAGACATTGGTCGAGTTCATTTAGAGGCAAGAGAGCACATTAATGTTGAAATAGTAATGTCAATGAAAGGGAGTCTGAATGAAGCATATGAAGTAGAGCATCCAAATGACAAGGAAGACTCAACTCCAAATTATGAACTTGACCGAGGTAAAAGAAGCTTGGTTCCAAGCAACAGGCTTGACTACACAACTCCGTTCTAAGCTACATGCTTGACCATATAACTCGGTTCCAAACTATATGCTTGATCACACAACTTGGTTTTCGGCTATGTGCTTGACTATAGAACGCAATTTCAAGTTATGCGCTTGACCACACAACTCAATTCAAAACTATGTTCTTGACCACACAACTCAGTTCCAAGCTGCATACTTTCCAAGCTGCATGCTTTCCAAGCTATGCACTTAACCACATATCTCAGTTACAAGCTACACCCTTAATCACACATCTCAATTACAAGCTATGTGCTTGACCACATAGCTCGATTCCAAGTAACTAACCTATGTGCTTGACCAACATAGCTCGATTACAAACTATACGCTTGACCAACACAGCTCGGTTCCATGTAACTAACGAAGCTATGTGCTTGACCAACATAGCTCGATTACAAGCTACGTGCTTGACCAACACAGCTCAATTATAAGCTATGTGCTTGACCACATAGCTTGGTTCCAAGCTACACAACTGACCACACAGCTTGACCAACATAGCTCGATTACAAGCTATATGCTTGACTTTGGCAATCTGGATACAAGATATGTATTTGACCCATGAAGCTCAATTATAAGCTATGTGCTTGACCATGGGAGTCTTGACCCATCAAAGCTCAGTTCCAAGCTCAATGCTTAAGCATTTCAGCACCTTGGGTCCAAGTATTGTATTTGACTAACTTATGGCTTAGATCTTGACATGTATTTTAACATTTGATTTTAAACTCCATATGTTCCCAACTCATCATTCAGATCCTTCTTCGAACCTTAGACCAACAAGAGATTCAACCCAAGTGGCAGAACGAAAAGATGAAGGACTTGATGAAATCCCAAAGTATGGTTTCATGTTTCCTTATCATTTAGCTTCGTACCTGAGGTACATCAATAAATTGGGACTTAGGCATTCACATGGAAGAATCCCATGGGGCGGAGACTAGACTATCCCATTTTGATGACTAATTGGCTGGGTCAACTATCCGAAGAGGGTAAAATACGAGGCACTTTATTACTTAGTCTAGCTTTTATGGAAGCTTTAACGATTTATGGACTGGTCATGGCATTGGCGCTTTTATTTGTGAATCCTTTTGTTTAGTGTAATCCTAGAAATGGAAAAAAGGTACCTTTTTCATTAATGAATCCCTCCTCGCTACACTAAATGACACTTCTATTTCATGGGCTTATATTCCATAAGCTTTCTCAATTGAGCCCGATGTGGGTTTGCCTCGATGGCTTACAGGGCTTACCATTAGACTCAACTACAAGACTTGTGAGGTATTAATTAGTAACCAAATTGCCGAGTTGGTTCATAGTTATAAAAAGGGATCTGGTAAGTCAAAATCGAATTAAGTTCAACCTTAGAAGGGGTAATATCAAGGAGAGAAATCCCTAGGTTGCCACCACTGAACCACCAAGAGTTGACTTATGAGTCAAAACTTGCTAATCGAGGTATTGAGGAGCACAAAGCTTGGTGAAGTGCACCGAAGGGCATAGAGCTTCACAAAGTGTATCAAAGTGCTCTGAGCTTGCTAAAGTACATTGAAGTGCATAGAGTTTGTTGAAGTGTACAAGGTTTATCGAAGTACATAGAGCTTGTTGAAGCAATATCCAAAAAAGGCTAAATCAACAATCCAATTGAAGGAAGAAAAAGATTTAGATCAAGATATAAGGTGAGAATTATTTTAAGGATCACAACCAAGATCAATGAAATCGATATCGGACTCTATTATAAATAGAAGAGAGCAATTAAAATAAAAGGAGGCTCATTTTCTACATAACAATCCTATCAATTCTTTTTTTTCTAGATTGTTAATTTAGGTATTGGAAAGGCCATCATCAGAAAACTCCTGATAGTCAATTTTATACTTTTTTATTTTGTATATTGTAATATATATTGACTTAATAGATTTAGTTTTTCAAATTGAAATCAATGATGAATTTGACTCCATCAACAAAGTTAAAGTTTCCAAGAGATCAACACCATGATCCTATGTCATGCTAGGTATACTTGGTGATCACTTGGTATTCTCAACACAAATATTTTATGTTGGGGGTCACCTACTTGGTGCAAATAGGCATACTAGTATTCTTCCCACATGCATCTTCACAACTTTTTAGATACTTAATTCTACTCTCATCTCTGCATATACTCTGAAAACATACGTAAAGGGGACTGTTGTTTCTTCTCATTTTTCTCTTTTTCTTTCTCTGCTCTTATTTTTTTTTCTTCTCCATTATATTTATCAACTACTATCTTAAGCATCGGAAAACATGTCGTAGGGAATCACCCGCAGCCTGCTTTTTTGCAAGTGAATCAATTGGGAGATCGCGGTCCATAGCTTCAACCTACGTCGATATCGTAGTCCGGTCTAGTCAGGTCCACGCTCCATCAAGTGAGACATTGGACACCTGGAAGCCAAGACTCCACATCTCAATAGTCGTTTGGCCAAGCCGAGTTTTCCAAATCAAAGGTTGAAATCATGGTTCAGATTTTAGTTCCATCATCGAAGACCAAAACTGATTATTATATAAAAAAAGAAGGCCTCTCCTGCAAAGTCCAATTTGTGTCAGTAAAACAAAATATGAAATCATGAAAGGAGAACGACATCAAATGTCTAGGGACAAAGAATTGATGGATATTGACCACTATTAATGTCAGGGGTATGTTCGGAAATTTCATGGAAATAATTAATTAATATGCAAAAATTGGTATCATTCTTAAGTTTATTGAGCTTTCCTGTCCTCGTATTTCTACTCCATCCTTTAATTGGTACTCGACACAAGCTCCACATTTTACCCAAAGAAAAAAGTCAAAAAACTCATGCTGTAAACAATAATTGATGAAAAATACAAGAAACACGAATTCTAGATTCAGATAGCTAGAAACAAATTTCATAGTTGATCTTTCCTATCCCAATTTTTTCCTTTCAACAGTATAATGAGCAACAAGTTGCCATTTGAATACAACCGTTCACCAAATCTGAACTGGGAAAATGCTACATCTGATTAGAATGACCAGCCCTTGAAGATTGATCACTACCAACATCGTTGCAAACATGCTAATTCTTAAGAGGTCCAAGACAGAATTCTGAAGAAAAACAAGAATCCAATCCTACCGCCTCCCTTCTGACAAAATTTTACACCACGAGTGCTTGCTGCTACCATCTTGAACAAGAATTAGTGCACAAAGCATTGCTGCAACAACGGGAGTGAGTAATCTACATACCTGTCCCACATGCCCTTGTACTTTTCCATCCCAATCTTGAGCCATGGTTTCATGTTGCCATTGTAATGCAGCACAGCGCCTTCCTTGAGATCAGAAGGATCCACAGTTGTGTACCCCAAACCTAGCACGTGCCACTTGGAGTCCAATTTCTCTACGAGCCCATAGAAAGCCAACAGCCCTGGGGGCAGTGTGCCAAGCTTCCAAAGTGTGTGATCTTTATTTCTTTCTTGCCAGTAGTGATATATGCCAGTCACGTTCTTCTTCCTCCACTCCCTCAAGTCAAAAACATTCATGCCAAATGCCCAGCCACAGGAATCACTGTCAAAATGAGCACGGAGATAGGGGTGGGAGAAGTTAAGGTACTTATGGAACCTGTGAAATGTCTCCTTGCAAGTCTCGACTGCCCCCATCACATGCCCATTGAGATCAATCCTGAACAAATCTGAGAGATCTTTCTGAACTATGACATCATCATCCAGAAATACTATTTTCTCTAGTTCCGGATAGACTTCCGGCATGTAAAACCTCAGGTGGTTTAGCAATGACAAGTACTTCGGGTTTCTAAATTTTATCGGGGTTTTACTGTCTGCACTTCCAGAGAAATAGAAGTTCTGAGTTTCAGAGTCTTTAAGCTGCTTTAACACAGGAACATATGATGCATTCAGCCAGCTAAAATCCTCAAACTTCTGGACCTCCACAGTTGCACCTCGAAAGTCGTTCATAGTGAACCATGCTGTCATTGGTGCATAGTTCACCTCATCAGTAACCAAATGGAACACAATGAGATGTGGATTCTTGGAATTCATTGTGGTTGAGTTCACCACAACTGATACTGCCAGAATGTTGTCAGAAAAGACACAGAAATGGCGGAGGTCATTATCTGTGAGCTTCTCTGACCACCGCCTTTCTTTTGCAAGTTGTCGAAGACTTGTGTCTTTGAACCATTCCATAGTTAGACGAACACCAAGGCAATATAGACCTTTTGGGAGCTCTTCAGCAGCTATTTGCCCGTATTTTGTACTTCTCTCAGCCTCAGCTTTTGACTTCTCTTCAAGAGTTTGCACTTGACTTTTCAGCTTCATAATCATGGTTGCACTGTCATGACGAAGCTGTCGAGCTTGGACAAGAAGCATGGCCATGTCTCTGATTGCTTTTTCTGCTTCTTCAATAGTTAGTGGCACACCCCGGGTTGCAGCACTGGATAGAAGGGCTTGTGAGTATCGTATCTGTACACTTAGTTCTCCTGCAAATTGGAGGTCATTGCTATCTTTGGAGACAATAAGAAGAGCCTTTGCAAGACTGATCTGCTCTGACAATTGCCTTGTTGTTGAAAGAGGGCTCAGCATCTCATCTGTGACATTCAGTCCTTCTACAAATATAGGGATATCATGTTTCTGCAAAAACAATTTATGAAATCAAGGGTTGTAAATGAATAGTTGCATCATATATACAGTGGCAGAAAAACCAAACTTGAAAAATATTGTTCATTACATAAAGTAGAACATAAACAAAATTGAAGCAAAAAATTAACGCAAGTTGATACACAATTATGCAAGGAACTGTTAAGAACCAGTTATTGAAAGGCATGCAGGAAACTGAGTGACACAATCCTATTAATCTTGTTATGAGACACCAAAACATGAAGCATTTACTCACAATGGCCAAGAATTGAAACCAGGGTTTCAACATTCTACCTTCAAGAACAAACTCATAGTTTATATTGCAAGCACAAGACAAGTTTGTGTTTGTGTAGAATCCCTTGGCATGGTAAACCACTATCTGCTGGGAAAAACACTTCCTCAAGGAGGTTGGTATTTGTGAATTACATATTCTAGTTTATAGTGGAATGTCTTTTATTACAAAAAAAAAAAACAAAATAATGACCTTTTGTGCAACTTGGTCAGCTACATATTTGATACCAAATTTCCAGAAGTTCATAGCCAATGAATCATAAATTCTTAAACTAAATGCTCATCTATGCCGGAAGCATCAATATATTGGCCAATCATTATTTTGAATAAGCATCATCTTAGCAAATATGACACTCTGTTGAAAACATTAATGGATAGAAGACATTGGCAGAGATGGGGACAAAGGAGTTAAGCCTATCTTCTCCAAAAACCCCCTCCCCAACCCCCGCCCCCTCCCCCGCCCCAACCACCCAACACCAATAATTTGAGAAGTATTCTAGCAGACATGCATCTATCATAATGTTTCCTTGGTTGTCCATTTCACAAGCAAAGCATATGCTTCCAATGCTATCAGCAGATGGCCACAATGAAGAAACTTTTGAAGGGCTAACAAAACCCATGATATGATCGGATTCTAGAAGATTTTGACTTCTATGGCAAGTCTCTTTGAAAGAAATTGTAGTTAATTTGGAAAAAAAAGAACACTCAAAGATTAACAAAGAAGAAACATGGATAGTTAACTCCATCATCACACCTAACAGGTAGTGTTGCTACTTGCTTATCCACAGAAAAGTGACGAGTGGTAGAAATAAGTTTGCTTTTCCCTCTCTTTTACATGTAGCTACAATCTTATTAGAGGAGAAACATAAAATTTTCTTCCTTCCACATACTTGCCTCATGCCAAATTCTTTTCTGCTCCACCACAAAATACATCAATTCAAGCTAGCAAAAGATATAAAATAAATAACACAAAGTGGGCATGTTTTCCTTCTAGGTCAGTACGAGCCAGGTTCCCATGACACACAGCAATGGATTCCATCCTTCTAATCTTCTTCAAAATTTGTGGAGTTCCATGATATCAACTATGCTGGATAAACAGTCCGAGCAGGTTGAAATACTGCAAGATTTTTCACATCTAATTTATGAAACAACATACAACGTTAAGAGTTACCTGCATCATAAAGCATTTGATGCAAACCAGCTCAACAGTTACGTAATTATGAAAAAAGGATGTCAAATGGAAAAAACTAAATATTATGTACTCCAATCAAACAGTACTTCCTAGTAGTTCTCATATAATTCTTTGGGTATAGTTGGGTGAAAGTAAGTATTAATCTGAATGCATCACCTTAATCAAAGGATACAGTAATAATCTGATGGATTGCCATGATAGCACTAGGAATCCTATCTTCATTCATCATCACCAAAACCATTTTAGTGAATGCTTTTTAGCTTTAAGGCACTCAAAGCAAAAGCTTGAATACAGGAATGATGTTACATAATAGAAGGCTGGTATTTTGCAGATTCACCTTTCACTAAGTGCAAAATTTTCCAGGACCAGGTCGACAAAGAAGTCAATTTGGATAGAGTCAGGGGCAATGACCAGAATACAGGCAATCTTGGCCAAAACAGGCAAGATCCACTGAATCCATTTGAAAAACAGAACAAAAATCAGAACTGATAGCAATCTAACCTAATTTGACATTAAAAGAAAGTTCCAACTATTGAACTAAGATTGTGAAAAAGAAGAGAAGACAGATTTTAATATAAGTAATCTCAAAAAAAAAAAGTAAATATACAGAATCACAAAGTTTTGATTGATGCAACAACAGCTTCCAAGTGTGATGCTTACAATCAAAATCCAACAATTCAACCAAATAACCCCAATAAAATAGAAAAAGAGGCTCATTTTTCTTCAATTTAAATACCTAATAAATTCATACTTTATACAACTACAGTAGATCCCATATTTGGACCTTTAAGCAGAACTAAAAAAATTCTGACTTTTTCCATGGTAAAAATATATCCTAAGTCATGTAAAGAAAAGAATGAAAGTTTTAAGGATCTAATACCTGAAAGAAAGCTTAAAGTTCAAGAACGAAACACAACATCAGTAACGATCTGCAAAATTATTTCAGTAAATTCTGAAACTTATAAAATTAAAGCGACAGGTCTGCATTTTTATGGTTACTATAGGATATAAATAAAAAGAGAGTTTCTATCCACACCTATATATGTGGACTTTTCAGTAGAAGTATGTATGAGAATTGTGGAGAACATTTGCAATAAGAGGATTTTCTTTGGGGATTTTTCAGTCCTAACAATCTGAGTCCTTGCAGTCAAGAAAATATATGTTAAATAGAAGGAATGATTAGAAAAGGAAGTTTTACAGCAATGATAAAATTAGAATTCAAATAAGAATAACAAATTGCAGCACTTCAGCATGGTTCAGCACCACCTTTATACCCTCAGGTGCCATGTTTCAAGAAAACTGCTAAACTGTTTTTCATTTTCTTGGGGCAGATAATGTCCCTTTTCCAGAGGCTCTTTTGTTGACTTCTTTTGTAATCCTGCCAATATATTAGTGCATTCCTACTGCTTAAAAAAGAACAGCCTAATAAATGACTACAATTTGTTATCAGCTGTTTATAAATGAAGAAAGTATTGTTTCCATACAGGTCTTTTCCTGGCTAAAATGTCAGCACCCAGATCACTAGATCTCCTCCACATATCCTACCATTCAAAGCAAGTACCAATAAAATCAACCCCATCTTCTCTTCAATCAACGAAAAAAGATCCTAATCCAGTAATCTCCCTCAGCATGTTCTCACTCCAAATCAATTTTCTGGCATTTCTAAAAACTGTGAAAATCTGCTTCATTAACTAAACTGTCAAAACTAATGCCCCTTGAAATTAACCCAGTTAGAAACATACGCGATGACTGCATTCCCGCCATAATTAACTCAAGTTGGATGCGCAGAAATCAAATGCGCCCATTATCAACATCTTCAACAGCAAGTTCGGCACTAAATTTTCAAGAATCGAGATAAACCATTCCCGCAATCATCCGCCCATCCAAAACGCCAAACGCGCAATCCAATATGCAGTAAAAACCCATTCAAGATTCGAGATCAAAAGACTCAAAGAAACCAAACCTTAGCGACAATCGCTGATGCTCCCGGCCGCTTCTCCCGACTGAGCACCAAAAGCAGAATCAAAACCGCCCCCGCAGCCGCAGTAAGAAGCCAGAACACCCACTGGTCGCAAATCCAGCGCCTCCTGGGCTGCCGCCGCGGCTCGAAGGTCCTCCGCCTCATCCCGTCACAGCCGTCCCCTCGGTGGCGGAGATCGGCAGCCTATTTGGGGGTCCGATCTCGACAATGGCAGTCTAGGACTCGGAGATCTCGCTAGGGTTTCTCGCGGTTCTCGGGAGAGAGACGCCGGAGAAGACGAAGAGGTCGTGCTTCATATCACACAGTGAGGAAACGAGCTCTTGAATCTCATAAAGAATGGCTCCGCGGTGACAGCTCTCGTTCTTTGATTTGTTTTTCTTCGTCCGTTAGTTTACAAATACCACCCCCGAGTTTCAATTAATGTTTTCCATCCAACCCTCTATGTAATTCTTATTTATTAATTGGCCGCTCAACTTTTCTTTTTTTGAGCAAATTGCATGTACCTCCTTATAAACCACTAAAATGGGATATAGCTCTTTGAAAACTTCACATTTGTATATTCCTCTTTTGGTTGTAGGTTAAGTTATAAAAAGCTCCTCAGTTCTAATTTTTCATCAAATAAATAAATATTTCATAAATATTATTTTTAATTAAGCTGCAGGTTAAGTTATAAATAATTTCTTAATTCTAATTTTTCATCAAATAAATAAATATTTCATAAATTTCTTTTTTGACAGCTTTTTAGAAGCTATAAGAAATATCAAAAATGTCCCTATAGAAAAAATAAGTGAAATTATAAATAAGTTTTTGGATGAAAGTTCTAGAGGGTATTTAGTTCTTTAAATTTGTATGACAATTTATTTCTCAATGAAAACTTCAATTAACATATGAAATCAATTGAGGATTTGGAAATTCAATTGATGAGTATAATACAACATGTGATTCTTATATGCAAATTCAAACACAACAAACAATTTACTTCTCGATGCAAATTTCAATTAATAGTTGACATTAATTGAGGATTTGGAAATCAATTGATGAGTAAAATAAAACATACGATTATTATATGCAATTTCAAACATAGCTTTTGTTAAGCTATACAATTCTTGTTAAGACAATAAAGAGACAAAGATAACACTAATTTGAGAAAATGAACTCTCACTATCATTATATCCATATAATATTGTATAAACACATACAATTATTAAACATAATCTACCAAAATATACATTGGCAACACATAGGCCAACAATGATAATACATATGACTTCAATAGAATAATCAATTGCATGGTTGCAAAAAAAAAAAAAATCTGAATACAATTTGGAAAGATAAAAATCTATAGGTTGAGCAAATTGTTGAACCGTGAAATGAGTCATTCAAAACTATATAAATTATTGTAAATTAACACGATTGGACAACACAAAAGGTAGTATTCTATTTTTTTCATCATTGGCTTCTATTTCACCATTCAAAAATAATTAAAGTTCACTTTGAGATTCAAACCATGCATTATTATTTCTTTCTATACCTCTCCCAATGGTAGTATTAATATCCTATTGAGGTCTACTTGTGTTGACAACGTTATTTTCTCGCAAACCAATGTCATGCCTTCCCCTTGTTGGGGAAATAACACTTTCATGACCTCCTTTTTGAAGATGAGGATGAGAATGAGGGTAAGAATAAGGTAAGATTGCATTGGATCTTTCTCCTCCTCTACTTGAAACATCATCCTCGCCCAAGCCAATTAGATCTTTGTCAAAGAAAAGCAAAAAGGAAGAAGAATGGGTCTAGCTTAGATTGTTTATATCCTACCAACCTTTGAGCATTGGTTCAAGTGGTTTTGACTTGCATAAGACGAGTATAATAATGTATTTGAATTTTCTTGTTTAGTTGCCAACCTATAGTATAAAAAAAAAGAATGATGCTTGATATTAGTCTACACATTAGTAAATGAGTAAAATAATCAAATCATTAGATAGAAAATGAAAATATTAGTTTTTTTTGTAAATCTTAGATTTTTGGATTAAAGAGGTCTAAGAATACAATGAGTTTCCCAACTTTTCATATTAACAAATCAAGAAAAAAGCTACAATGACAAAGTGAATAGTAGTTGGCCACAAAAGCAAATTATTGTGTATACATGGTTTGTTATTGTTGTAGCAAGCCTAACAAATGACCAATAGAATTGCCAAATTTTGGTAATAAGAAAGGATCGCACACCCATTACTATGAGCTCATACTACCATAATAATATACATGAAAAAACCATATCCTTTTCTCCATGGGAAAACCAAAGCACCTGACTTAAGTATGTTGTGTGAATTTAAATTTGGTAATCCATAAAGGTGGAAATGTTAATTTGACTATTAAGACAATCTCAAATTTTCATAGACCCGCTTATGATTTTTTGAGAAATAAAAAATTTAGACGAAATTTACTTTTCATATGGTCCTAATTCAACAAGAAATTTTGAGAAGCTAAGAACTCAAATAGAATACACTTTTATAAAATATTAAAAAGAAACTCATATTAAATGAAAATGCAAAATTTAGGTTTTAGAATTAAATTACCAAATTAGATCACTTTCTCTAAAATCAACATTGCAAAGATTGTGTGATTGTGTCAAGATCTCCTTTTTGGATCTAGAACTAAATTGTTTTATTTGAAACTTGGATTTGCTTTTTTTTGCTATATTAGAACTTATAATCTATTCCAATTTTGTAAGCGAAAGATTGCATGCTTATTTAAATTATGGAGAATAAGGCAAATGTTATGTCTCATAAGTATACAATATTGTCATATGCTAAAGCTCTATTATAAGAATTTTGGAGGATAACAAATGGTCAACAGAAAAACACACACCAAGAACTAGTGGATAACCAAGATAAACAAACATGAAATGGAGACATTAAGTTGCTCAACTACATGGATTGAATAATTGACTAACTTTGGTTGAATTTTGTCTCAAATCCTCAATTATTGGATGCCTTTTGACCAAATGGATCAACCGGTAGAAGCTTTCACAAATTTATGTTTTCAAATTATCAAACTGGAAAAGTAAATGACATACCCTTGAGTGTTTTTAGACACTTGAGAAAAGTTCATAAAGTTTCATGGAATAAACTAATTTTCTCTTATGACTGATTGAAGATGTTGTTGCCAAAATATATAGAGAAAGAAGATTACTATAATGTTTTAATCAACAAAGGTAAATACAATCATACCCTATGCAATTTATTGGTTCAAGGATATGTGGATGGTGGCCCAAGTCTTGAGGCATTCTGCCTCTTTCCTCTACTTCTTTCTTTAGTTCCTTGACCCCCTAATTGAACTTTTAGAATGAATAGAAGAATTTGTGGTTGCCTCCCCATAGATGTGGTCTAAGAAAGTTTTGTAAGATTATTTATCATGACCACTTTTATTGTATCTCTTACATGTGCCTTTCGAGGTTTTTTTTACTTCATCTCTCCCCTTCAATCTCTTCTTTTTTGCTCTCCCCCTAGGTCTAAGTATCTTAGGGGGCCCTACCTTAGATCCTAAAGATGGTTGAAATCATCATTTATTATTTATTATTATCATCACTAATAAAGAATAAACTTTCATATATATGTTCCACAAAAATTATATAAACTCAACTTAGTTGTTTATATATAATAGTTAAGGATTTTGTGGGGAAAAAAAAGAGAGAAGGCTTATATGAAAATTTTGTAGTAGTAATCTATGAAGATATCCCAAGGTGGATTTCTCATCACACCAATCATGGGAGCAATGTGTATACATAGAAGACCAATCATTTGTCATTGTCTACAAGAGTATTTTTGTTGAACCAAGTTTACTTCACATCTGTCGTAAACAAATTGGACCTCAGCTTCTGAGTCTAAAGCTTGAAGACCATGTATACATGTATACCTTTACTTATGCCAATAATATATCTATGTGCAATTGGAATTAGTTTACCCCTCTATCTCACTGCCAATTCTCTTATTTGCATCACCTTCTCACCTCATTTTTTTTCTTATCATAACAAATAATTCCATAGTTGGCCGCGACCTTGCTTCAACAACCCATGCATTAAAGGATTCGAACAAATTGTTTGTTATATATTGTTGCTTACAAACTTTCTTAAATTAGTTTCTCCATTTTTCCTTTAACTTGTCCAAGTAGTTTGTAGTTTGTGGTGGTGTAAACCTCAAATCCATCATAGCTAATTGATAACCTCCTTTACTATAAAAACATGACGCATTTCATATAATCCACTTAGGATCTGCTCTTGGTCAATTTTTTATGGAGTTCTTATGTGAATTCCTCATGCAAAATTCATGCTCGTCGGATGGCATGTACATGTTCAATGTCTCTACCAAATGCTCCTCCATGTCATCTATAATAATTAGTCTATTGTGGTTCACATCTAAAGCTCTCTCCAAATTCTCCGTAAACCACAATCATGCATTTCCCTTCTCAAATTCAACAATAGCAAAAGCAATAAGAAACAATCCATTATTTCCATCCAAAGCAACAACATATAAAAGTGTTCCTAGATACTTCCCTTTTAGGTGATAACCGTCAAGACCTAGTAAAGATCTACATCTTTTCTTAAAACCCTCAATAGACCATCCAAAGGCAACAAAAAATCTTTTGAACCTTCTCCCTTCGTCAAGCTCATACTGCATGATGGAAGTTGGGTCCCTCCCTTCTATTCCACTTTTAGAGCTAGCACATACTTGAAAGACTCCTCCATTCTACCATATACTCGACTCATTGCTTCATATCTATGTTAGGGTATATTGATTCCATATTTAACTTTAAAGTCCTTCCTTATAGCAGCCGAGACTAACCTTGGCTTGTTCTTTACTTCAACAATGATAGGATCAATGATCCATAACTACAAGGCCATTGAATTTCCTACTTTGTTTACACCTAGACATGTGTGTGTTCCTATGGATCTTGATCTTAAATGTCTTCTTATTAATAAGCCTAGAAGCATGTATCTACCATGGGCAATCTTAATTGCAACATCTGTAGTTACTCTAATAGGGTTATTCTTCTTAAAGTGAAACTCAAAATTGTTAGCAATGTAGTGGTTCCTTAGAGCTATTCTAAAGGCTTGAACATCTTCATTTGTATTCCCATACTCTAAACCATATCAATTTTATTGGTTGTCAATTCTCCTTTATAGTCTTTGATGTTTTTTATCTCATAATATGATTTTGCATCCGAGGAGATCCTATCATAGTACTCATTGTTGATGGAGCCTGGTTTGCCATCAACTTTGATTTGAGAGGTTCCTTAAGTACTTAATATGCTAGGCCACCCTTCCATTGATTTACACAAAAAAGAACCATAAAAGAATACCACTGGAAACTCTCCGACGATGGTTGCTCTGATGCTTAAGTTAGATCAACAATCAATAAAAAAAGGTGGAATGAGTAGTTGGATATTAATCCTTACCTCTTTAGAGATCATACTATTTATAGAGTGTTGATCATATTATAATTTCATGATCTTCAGTGTCATGACCTCACTAGATTTCTTGTAACGAATAACTCTGAATCTAGGATTCTTTGGGATTTCTTTCCAGACATGAATATGGAGATTAGATTCCATAATTATCTGATCCTCATCATGGGTATACTGTGGTTATCCAAGCCTAGTGGAGCTTCAAGGTACCCCTCTTATAGTCCTACAAAACCATGAAAGGGCTTATCATTAGCCAAGGACAGCGAGCCTCTCATAGCTTGGTGTTGGGAGCTTCTCATAGTTTGGTATAAGGATAGGTTTTTACCTTGGATGCATTGGCTTATGACTAGGCTTTGGTTTGGCTCTCGTTGATCCCTTGACTTGACAAATTTAACTCAGTATATCATCAATACCCCCAAACTTGAACACCAAGTTCTCAAACTTAGAGTTCAGGGTTTTGCATGGAGAGTGTCTAATTCCACCTCAATGTCCTCGGGGAATCCTTGGAAGATAAGCAATCATCTTCTTTAAATGCCATTCATTACTTCCTCATCATGTGATCACAAATTTTTGAGGTGACACCCTTGCCATTAATGTTGGTGACTGACCCTTCGATGACAAAGCATGTGATCTCGACACATATCCACCAAGGTTTGTGCCTTGATTTGAAACAATATGGGCTTTTCCTCATGATCTAGATTTAGCCACATGTCATTCATCGAGAGAGATTTCCTTGGTTATAAATACGAAAATTAGGCCTGGGTTATTGTTTTTTTCACCTCCATCCTTTTCAACCCAAACCCTAACTTCTCTTCTTCTTTGATTTCTCCCATTATTTTCAATGGCGAGTGAGGCAATAACTCTAGAAATGATGTTGCTACTCCTCCTGCTATCATTGTGCCAAATCTTCCCTTGACGGGGAGTGCTGTGGTGGCAATCTCGACAGCTCTGATAGCCACAGCTGCTCAGGGAACCCACGCACGTAGACTCGCAAGGGCCGCCACTTCCTCTTCCCAAACTCGAGGTTCAGAAGTCTTTACCTTTCTTCACTCTTTATTTATGCCCATTTTTTGCACTAGTAGCTTACTGGAATAGACTCGCAAGGGCCGCCACTTCCTCTTCCCAAACTCGAGGTTCAGAAGTCTTTACCTTTCTTCACTCTTTATTTATGCCCATTTTTTGCACTAGTAGCTTACTGGAATAATTATGAACCATGGTTAGACCATCTGAGGCTAGAGTCTTATAGAATCCAAACTAGGAATTTGCCCTTAGTGTTAGGTCCCCACTCTAACTTAATATCACATTAAACTATGGCTATACACCGAGTTAAGTTTTAATCACTAAACCATAGGGGTTCTTGCCTGCCCTTGATGTAGCAACCTAAGGTCTCACCCTTACCGAATAATGGAAACTTCCCTATACAAAGTATTAGATTTACTTTCTTAGATTAGGAGCTAGGATGCCCCATGCACGAACGTCATTTCAAATCATAAATTACAAATATTTTCAAATTGTTGTACCTCAGTAGAAATTTTCTTTTTCAAACCTTCAGTTATTCGGTTGTTTTATGTTTTAATAGGTAACGAGGAACTTCCTTCAATTTGAGTTTGGATATCCAAGCATATCCTTAGAGAGAATAAGGTAGGGTATTTGGTCTAGATCTTTTACTTCCTAGATGATGTCAAAGTCAATATATGGGGCTCGGAGCAAAATAGTTCCACCCTTAAGCAACAATTCAGACATGTCTCTATGACAATCTGGGAGATGTTCGAATGGGGATATAGATACCCCGTAAATAGCTTCACATCACTTGTGCTTACCAAACTTAATCTCACATTGGACCAAGTAGTCTTGAATGCGATGAGGCTTGTCACTACATTTTGAGCATTGGCAATAGCCAAAGGTTTCATTCCATCTATGGAGATGTTTCATGATGCCTTCCTAGCTAGATATAGCTTAGGGGCAAACAAGAGGTGGTACTTTTCCTTGAGAAGAGGCTGATGCCTATTTGGAACAAATCCATCCTCGATCCATTTTTTGAAGGTTCACCCTATAAGGGTATTCTCAAGAGAGGATTTGGGATTTTGAAGCAAGAGGGGGTGGCATCCAAACACAGAAAACCTCCTGAGGTATCTCCCAAGATTTGACAGCTTCTCTCATCTTGGTCCTCTGAGGTGTAGAATTAAAATCAGCCTCGAGATAGTCAAGTGAGGCAAAGCTCATCAGACTTGTCTCTTGGTTGCCAAGGATTTGGGTAGGTTTTGAGTTATTTCATCTCAAGCATCGCTACCTTTTATCTTTTGTAATGATATTTTAACTATTACCTTGGATTCATGTGCAGGTTTAAGTTGACTAGCTTTTATGAACCAAGCTCTTCAGTAACAAGCCATAGCTCCCCGAGATGCTCCAACTCAACCACCTCAGAAGTCCAAGAAAACTAAAGGAGGGTGCCAATAGATCCTTTGAACCATAAGCATCGGTGAGGAAGGAGAAGAAGAAGAGGGTGAGGACTTTGGGGATTAAAGGTAGCAGCTCTACCATGCCAAGGAGTGAGAAAAAGAAGAAGGTGAAGAAGAAAAAGAGAAGAAGTTTGAAACATCCTCCTATGACTATGATTGAGCCCACCAGAGAACCAGCCACCAACCCCTAAAGTCAAGTTGCCACGCAGGGTAGTGGGCATCCCTTCATCTTCTCCATTTCCGTGCCTGAGAGCATGGAAGATGCCAAACCCACATAAGCTAAGACACCATAGAAAGGGAATTGCTAGGGATGAGGAAGGCTCAGAGGGGGTATTCCCGACCACCCGTATTGCCAATATGCCTATTAAGGAGTTATTCATTAATGGAAATGCTTCCTGTGATGTAAGTATTCCTCACATATCATTGTAAAGTCATAATCACAATTACCACTATTTCTAAATTTCAACTTAGTTTATAGATGGTAGAGTATTTCCACCATGCTGAGAGGTATTTTCTTGAGGTAGAGAAGGCTACTCAACATAGTGAATCCAAACTTATAGTCCTCCAGGCTCAAGTGGAAGCACTCCAAGTCAACTTGGCCATGGCTCGGTCTAACACTGAGGTTGAGGTTGAAGCAAGAGGGGATTTTGGCATCCTCTTGAGCCTTAATGAGCTCGGTCTAACACTGAGGTTGAGGCTCGCCATGAAAATGAGAAGATCTAGAAACTTCACACTGTCGAGCTCATTAAGGCTCAAGAGGATGCCATCACCACCTTCCACCAGAGTGATGAGTATAAATTGCTCATCAAGGATGCCAAGTAACTCACGATTTGAGAGTACAAGGAGAGTAAGGAATATTTGATGGAGCTCAAGAGCTGAACACTGAGGCATTCCAGGATGGTTACCTGAATGCCAAGGCATGGTTGTCACTCTTTTAACAAGGTCATGCTTCAACCCTTATGCTCTCCTAATTGAGCTCTAAGACTTGGATTGGGTGTAGAGGGTTTGTAGGGACTACGATGAGATGATCAACGCTGATCCACCTCCAAAGGAGGTGCTGAGGTAGCTGTCGAAGACTCAAACTTTGATTATTCCCTTGGGTCATCAGAAGATATCAATAAGTTAGTGGATGTGGCCATTTTTCCAAAGGGAAACTATGATGATGCCTCAGTGTTTTGATGTAACCCTTAATCTTTTGAACTTTAATGTACTAGCCTTATGTTTTTGGTATCAATGAAAACTTTCTTTCTTCCATGTGTTACCTCAATAGAATATTATTGTGAATTGAAGGTAGGATGCTTGTCTTAGCATCCTAAGCCAAATACTTTGTCTCTTGTGCATGCATGGGTTGGCTTAACGTCTAAGCATACCTTGCATTTATCAAGCGATAAAAAAAAGGTCAAGGCTTGACTCAAGTAACTTAGTTTATGCAGCAAAGCTAGCCTAGTGAATGTTTTAACTCAAAGATGATTCCCTATGGTTCGAGTAATCTCAAAGTTTGGAACTAGACTCTCATTCTCGATGGTGGGGGTCATAGCTTGGTGAATAAATCAAAGGTTTTCTCAAATGGACCAAGGTAGCTATGCCTGGCATGAAGCTGAGATCTTCTATCTTTAGCAAATGAAGGTTATTGTGCTTCAGGTGAAATAAGGTCTTTATACCTTAGGTGGACTAAGATTTTTCTACCCTAGGTGAACTAAGGTCTTTCTGCTTTAGGTGAACTGAGATCTTTGTGTCTCGGGTAGACTGAAGCCCTGGTGACTTAGGTGAACTGAGGCATTGATGTCTCGAGTGGACCGAGGTCTTATGTCTTGTCTAATTTGAGGTCTTTGTGTCTAATATTGGGCCGATGTCCTATGCCTCATTTGATCTAAGGTCTTTGTGCTTATCTTTAAGTTGAGATTTTATGTCTCATCTAATCCAAGATCTTGGTGCTTGGCATTAGGCCAAGGTCTTATGACTCATTTGATCCAAGGTCTTTGTGTCTGACATTAGATTGAGATCTTATGCCTCATCTAATCTGAGATCTTTATACTTGACATTGGACCGAGGTCTTATGCCTCATCTGATCTGAGCTCTTTATGCCTGACATTGGGTGGAGGTCTTATGGCTCGTCTGATTTGAGATTTTTATGCTTAGTATTAGGTCATGGTCTTATGCCTCTTCTCATCTGAGGGCTTTATGTCTAGCATTGGGTCGAGGTTTTATACCTCATTTGATTTGATGTCTTTGTGTCTGGAATTTGGCCAAGATCTTATGCCTTATCTAATTTGAGATCTTTATGATTGTCTTCCGAATTGACACTTAGCAGATAGCAAGTATTCAAAATAGACAAAAAGATTCGATTGATTTTATAGATATAATCTTTTAAGGTAGTCAATATATCACATCCTCAGAAGGATTTTGTCATCTAGATATTCAATCTTGAATGTTCCTGGTCCCATAACTTGTAAAATCTTGAATAAGTCTACCCAATTCAGAGATAGCTTTCCTAAAGCTTAGTCAATGAGCTCGCCTTAGTTAGGTACCCAGTCACCTAATTGTAATTCTCGGTTATGGACTCGGGTGTTATAATTCCAAGCCAATCACTATTGATAATCGATAATCCTAGTGTGAGCCTTCTCTACAACCTCTAGGATGAGGTCCTTTTCTACTCAGATGTTTACCTTATTCTCCTCAAGATTATAAGCCTTGACTCGTGGGGATGTGAGTCCAATCTCTATAGGAATGACCGCTTCATTTCTATAGGCTAACATGAAGGGTGACTCCCCTGTAATTGTTCGAGGTGTGGTTCAATACGACCACAAGATGTGTGGTACTTCTTCAACCCAGGCACCCTTCTCCCTTTTGAAGTGTTTCTTTATTTCCAAAAGTAGTGCTTAGTTTGTCACCTCAGCTAGGCAATTAGATTGGAGGCATGCCACCAAGATGAACCTTTGCTCTATATGAGGATCATTGTAGTACTCGTTGAACCTCTAGTTATCAAACTATTTTCCATTATCCATGTCTAGCATGCGGATCAATCTAAATCTATAGATTATATTCTACCAAAGGAACTCTCAAATCTTCTTCTTGGTGATTGTAGGAGTGACTCAATTTTCACACACTTGGTGAAGCAATCAATGGTCATCACCAAAAATTTCTTTTACCTCGAGGCTATTGGGAAAGAACCTAGAATATCCATCCCCCATTGATTAAAGGGCCATATAATTTATTTTTTACTGGACTTAAGCTGTTGGATTATAATATACTGAGATATGTCTTTGGCATTATTCATATTTGAAGATGAATTCAAATGCCTTAGAGGCCATGTTGGTCCAATAATATCCTTACTTGAGGAGCTTGTGTTCAAGGACTCCTCCTCCTTTGTAACTTCCCTATATTCCCTCATGGACTTTATGATGGATATAGTTAGCTTCCTTATGTCTCAGGCAGTGGAGGAGTAGTTATGTGAGCAACCTCTTGTACAAGACTCCATCTACCAAGGTGAAGTTCAGAGATAATCTCTTAATCCTTCAAGCTTCTATTGTTTCTTTAGGAAGTTGCTCTTTTTCCAAATCAGTAATGATAGGATCCATTCAATTAGACTCTGAGTCTACTGCATTTACCTCAGTGGTTTTTGCTCAGTGTTGGATTTGAAGAGGCTAAGGCCAGTAGCACGAGACATCGGCCTCCGAATTATTGTTTCGAGGTATGTAGCAGATTTCAACTTGGTCCACCCTTAATATGAGCTTCTATACCTCAACAAAGTATTACACCATAGTTGCTTCTTTTACCTCATACTCCCCAGCAACTTGTAGACACACAAGTTGGGAGTCGCTGAATACTTTGAGTTTTTTATCTCCCATCGCCAATATTAGACATAATTCAAGGAGAAAAGCTTCATACTTTGGGCATTGTTCAAAGCTTCAAATTCTATCCAAGCTGAGTACTCAATAACTCTTCTATTTGAACTTTAGAGGATGACTTCAATATCACAACTCGACTGAGCCGTCAATCCAAACCTCCCATGGTTTGAATTTTGATCCAGATGGGTATGACGTATTTTCCACCATAAAAGTCTGTTAGAGCCTATGCTTTGATGGTCTTCCAAATCTCAAAAAGTCACATCGAATTGGCTTAACTCGATTGACCATTTGAGCAATCTCCTTAAGTTTTCACTTTTGTAGTGTATGTCAAAGTGGAAGATTGATGAGCATCATGACTGGATGTGCCTAAAAGTATGGGCGGAGGTTCCAAGTTGCCATTACTACCGCAAATGCAAGCTTTTCTATAGTAAGATACCAAATATCCACCCCTATGAGCACATGACTCACATAGTAGATAGGATGCTCCTTTCCACCTCGATCACATATTAGCACTAACTTCATTGCTTGGTCTAAAGTTGTGATGTATAAGAAAAGTACTTCATTTGGCTCAGGCCTTACCTGTAGAGGAGGTTCAGCCAAATATCTCTTGAGGTCCTTGAAGGCTTGGTCACACTCCTTAGTCCATTTGAATCCCAAGCCTTACTTGAAAGCTTTGAAAAAGGGGAGGCATTTTTCTCCCGACCTCGACAGGAAATGGTTGATCATCGCCAAGTGACCTGTGAGTCTCTACATTTGTTTGATAGAACTTGGAGGCTTTATTCTCCTCGCTGCCTTGATCTTCTCGGGTTTAACCTCAATTCCCCATTCTAAGATGAGCTAACCAAGGAACTTCTCTAGATTCATATTCATTCTAAATTTTTGCAATGTATTGAAAGTTCCTTCTAAATCCTTCAAAGAATATGCTTCTATATTCCTTTTGAGCTGAATCTCAAAGACCTTATTCACTATCCTTTAGTACATCACACCTGCATTCTTCACCCAAAAGGAATAGTGACATAGCAAATTGTACCTTGTCTATGATGAAAGATATTTTCTCCTCCTCCTTGGGATGCATCTAAATTTGGTAATGGCCATAGAATGCATCTAGGAAGCTTAGGAGCTGGTGACTTGATATAGAATCTACAAGTTGATTTATCTTAGGTAAAAGATAATAGTCCTTTGGGCAAGCTTTATTCAAGTCAGTGACCACCATATTGTTGGCCTTTTTCACCACCACCATATTTGCCAACTATTCAAGACAATAAACCTCTAGGATGAATCTTGCATTGAAAAGTTTGTTTACCTATGTAGCGCTAAATATCAATATCCACCACAATTCACGATGTAGAAGAAGAACAGAAAAAAAAAAAATAGCACATAAGAGATTTATGTGGCAAAGATGATCCAGAGAATATTGTATTGATGAGAAGAGGAAGAGAAAATTATAACGATGGAGGCGAAACTCCAATATCACTAACTCTCACAAGAGACTAAGTTGCCTAGCCATCACAAGACATTTTGAAAGTATTGATCTATGTCTCTCTCTCTTACTCTCTATTAGAAACTCTTACATTAATAGAGTATTTATAGATGTGACCTAACTGTATTTAAGTCAAAGTAGAAGACTGACTCAAATAAGACTTCTAATAATTTAAGTCTTCTAGTAAAAGATAAATTCAGATAAGGATTAGGCCCACTAAATTACTTTCTAATGTAATTAAGACTCTCCGGAAAATCCAGATTTGAGACACAATTAAGCCAACAATCTCCGCCTTGGCTTGAATCCTCTTATTCTTTGAATTTGAATCTTCAATAGATGTATTTGCCATTTTCTCATGGGGTAGGATCAATGACCTTAAACATTGTTCAAGTCCAAACTGAGCTTGAACTTGTCAATCGGAATCACATTCGTCAATATATCTGTAGGATTTCTTAAAGTATGAATCTTTTGTAAAGAAATCTAGTCGTCTTCAATAATATCTCGAATAAAGTAAAATCGGACATCTATATGTTTTGATTTGGCGTGGTACATTTGGTTCTTAGTAAGGTGTATGGTGGTCTAACTGTCGCAAAAAATAGGAAGAATATTTTAAGAAAAATCAACTTCACTTGCCAATAACATTTTAAGAAAAATCAACTTCACTTGCTAATAACATTTTAAGAAAAATCAACTTCACTTGCCAATAACATTTTAAGAAAAATCAACTTCACTTGTCAATCTTTTAGCTATAGAGCTACTTTGACGGCTTCTGTAGTTGTCATATACATAGACTCTATTGTGGATAATGTCACAGTTGATTGTAAGGTACACCTCCAACTAATAGGTCCTCCACAAAGAGTGAAAGATAACCAGTGAGGGATTATCGTCGATCAAGATCTCCAGCATAGTCTGAATTGATATACCCAATAATTTTGGCCTCTTGAACTTTTGGTAATTTTACCAGGTCCCAAGTATGGTCTTTTAAAGAGAATTCATCTCTTTATTCATAGCAGTTTGCCACTGAAAAGAATTCTTATTCTGCACTACTTCTTTATAGGAAGACGGATCATTATTATCAGTAAATAAAGTAAAAGCTACCATATCTTCAAAACCATACCTTTCAGGTGCTTTTATGTTTCTTTGAGATCTTTGAAGTGAAGTCTTCTCATAAATTTAATTCTTAGAATTTTTTTGAGAATTGGGTATATCTTGAATATCTTCTTCTGAAATAACTATATGCTCCACCTCCACTTGCATTATATCACTGGGACCTTTTTTAAGAGATTTTAACATAACACTTTATCAAATACTACGTCTCTCTTAATAATTATATTTGAGATAGTAGAATCCCACAAACGATAGCTCTTAACACCTTTGGCATAATCCAGGAAAATACACTTTTTGGAACACGCATCTAACTTATCTTTGACAACATGCACATAAGCAGGACAACCAAAAATCTTTAAAGAAGAATAATTTGCAGGTTGATCAGTCAATACCTCTTTAGGAGTCTTGTAATTAATGGTTATTTGAGGAGAGCGATTCACAATAAAACATATTGTTTTGACTGCTTCTGCCCAAAAATCTTTATCAAGATTAGCTGTACTGAGCATACTACATGCTTTCTCCAATAAGGTTCTGTTCATCCTTTTAACCACACTATTTTATTGAAGTTTTCCTGGGATGATAAAGTGGTGTTTGATGACTTCATCTTCACAGAATTTGAGAAACTCCATTGGTTTATACTCTTCGCCATTATCACTTCTAAGGTATTTGATTTTTCTGTCAGTCCTTTTTTCAACTAAAATTTTTCACCATTTGAAAATAGAAAACACTTTGGCTTTGTGATGCAAAAAATAAATCCACACTTTTCTGAAAAATCATTAATAAAACTAACAAAATAATGAGTACTAGATTTTGATGAAATAGGAGAGCACCACACATTAGAATGAATATAATCAATTAAGTCTTTAGTGTAATGAGTACTGATGTTAAACTTTACCTTAGACTATTTAATATAGAGACAATGCTCACCGAAATCCAATTTGTATAAGTTGAGGCATTTCAGTAATTTTCTTTTGTTGAGCTCACTTAAACCTTACTCACTTATATGATTAAGACGCATATGTCATAAGTGCGTCATATCAGAAGAAGAAGCCTGAGAAATTGCTACAACACTTTCAATTATTTTTCCTACTAACTCATACAAATTTCCATGCTTTAGGCCCTTCATCACTATCAATGAGCCTTTAGCAACCTTAAGGACTTCATCTTCAGCAGAATACTTATAACCAGCATAATCCAAGGCACCCAAAGAGATCAAATTCTTTTTCAAATTAGGAATATGTCTAATGTCAGTAAGAGTTTTAATAATATTATCAAACATCTTAATTTTGATTATTCCAATTCCAACAGCTTTGTATGGATTTTTATTACCCATCAAAACTAAACCACCATCATAGGACTTGTAGTTTTCAAACCAATTATTATTAGGACACATATGGTAAGAACAACCAGAATCAAGAATTCAAGTATCATGGTAATGATCAAAATTAGAATTGATAGAGAGAACATTACCAAAATTATCATCAAAACTCCCTTCAACAACTGATACTTGTCCTTTGGCTTGCTCTTTAGATTGGGATTCTCTTTCTTTCTTTGCTTTAAGCTTTCAACACTTTTTAATTACATGTCTCATCTTCTTACAACACCTACAGTTTATTTCTTTGGATTTGGATCTAGAACGACCTGTCTTTAATCTTTTTTGGTACGACCTCTAACAATCAATGCTACTGAGTGTGACACATCCCCTTCAATCTTTTTTAAATATTCATTAGATAGAAGGGCAGTAGAAATATCATCAAATTTTAAATCCTTACCATACATAAGAGTAGTCTTCAGATTCTCAAGAGAAGGAAGCAGAGACGATAATAAAATAATTATTTTGTCTTTAACTTCAATTTTAACATCAATACTTAATAATTGAGAGATTAGTTTATTGAAAGCATTAAGATGATTAACTATATTCTTAACTTCTCTCATTTGAAAAATGAAGAGCTTCTACTTTAAGTAAACTCGATTTGAGATAGACTTACTCATATATTATTTCTCCAGCTTTTTTCATAATTTTGAAGGTGATATTTCATCCAGAAATGGATAAAGTAACTCATCGGTGAGATTGAGGATGATTGTACTATGTGCACTAACTTTTTGATTTTCCCAGGCACTTTCGGTGACATCTTCAGGCTTGATATCCTCCAATATGTTTCTCAACCCTTGAAGAGTAAGAATTGCATGAACTCTTACTTGCCAAATAGGAAATCCTTGTTTTTCATTGAATTTCTCTATATTGAATTTCGTAGTAGACATGTTGAACCAATCTCTAATACCACTTGTAGCGCTAAATATCAATATCGACCACAAGTCACGATGTAGAAGAAGAATAGAAAAGAAGAAAAATAGCACATAAGAGATTTATGCGATGAAGACGATCCAGAGAATATTGTATTGATGAGATGAGAAAGAGAAGATTACAACGATGGAGGCGAAACTCCAATATCACCAACTCTCACAAGAGACTAAGTAGTCTAGCCATCACAAAACATTTTGAGAGTATTGATTTATGTCTCTCTCTCTCACTTTCTATTAAAAATCCTTACATTAATGGAGTATTTATAGATGTGGCTTAAATGTGTTTAAGTCGAAGTAGAAGACTGATTCAAATAAGACTTCTACTTATTTAAGTCTTCTACTAGAAGATAAATTCAAATAAAAATTAGGCCAACTAAATTACTTCCTAATGTAATTATGACTCTCCGAAAAATCTGGATTCGAGACACAATTAAGCCAACATACCTATTTGGTAATGGCTCTTTGATGCTCAAGAGCAAAGTGCCTCTTTCTATTTGATTAGTTTAGGATTTTTTGCCATTGTGAGCTAATGCTGCATGATTGAGGGTCTATACCCGTTAGGTCTTAGGGGACCATGCGAAGATTTCTTGACTCTTCCATAAGAACTCTCCTAATTGGGTGCAAAGAGGCTCCATGAGATTCGCATTGAGCTTCAATGTTCTTCTCAATTCTTCATCAATGACGAGGTTAACAAGCTACTCCAAGTGCTTGGTATGCACCTTCTTTGGCTCAAGAGTAGACTTATTGATCTCAACTACTACTGAACCTTTGCCCTTCTAGTCAGTGTTATTTTGCCAATAAGATGTCTCACACTTTTAAGCAAGGCTTTGGTCTCCCCATGCTTCACTTATGCCATATTTAGTTGGAAATCTCAGAACTAGATGAAAAGTTGAGATTACCACTTGAAATTGATTAAGTGCTAGATGACCCAATATTACATTGTATGCTGAGTGTGTCTAAACCATGACAAACTTTAATTTGATGGTTTTTCTCTTGGGGGTTCTCTCTGACTGTAAGAAGTAGATCTATCGTGTTGACCGAGGTGACCAAGTCTCCAATGAGTCCAATGAGTCTCCTAACATACAACTTCAACTTCTACTCGATCTTCATTTTTTCGTAGACCCTAGTGAATAATATATTTGCCGAGTTTCCCATATCCACCATGATACATTGTGTAGCATAGTCATCCAAGACTATTAAGATCACTAATGCATCATTGTCAAATGTTGAAATTTCCTCCAAATTTTTTTTGTAAAAAAGACTATATCCCAATGTCTAGGTTCATAATGTTGCCTCTTCATCAACTCCTTGGACTCCTTCTACCCCCCAGTGATGGTTTGATATTTGCATGTTGATGCTGAGGCTTCACTTTGAGTTGGTGGACTCACCAAGTTGAGGTTTCTTTCTACTGAGGGGCTATGCAACTCTAGAGTAGGATTTCTTTGTGGAGAGGCTCAAAGATGAGGCTCCTGCATATGAGTTCCTTCGGCTCTCTCACCTCGGTGAACAAATTGCCCGAGATGTCTATCTCTTATGAGCCTTTTGATTTCATATTTGAGGTGCCTGCATTCTTTAGTATCATGACTATATCCTCGATGAAAATAATTATCCCTTGACTTGTTGAGGTGATTCTGAGTTATGCAAATTGGCAGAGGCCTTTGTAGAAAATCTCGGTGTTTAATTTGGACAAGAACCTCAGTCCTTGAGTTATTCGATAGTGTGTAGGCTTGAAACTCGGGTTTACGTTCTTTGGGCCTACATCTCTCTACTTGACTCTATTTTTTTGACTCAAGGAGCTTTACTTCCCAAGGTTTTTTTTTCAATTTGTCAGAACCCTCGAATTCTCTTTTAGCCACAATTACTTCTTCAACATTAATGGATTCTCAAACTAATTGGACAAACTTTGCAAAGCTTTTGGAAGGTCAATAAGTTATTTCATAGGTAACCCTAGTTTGCCAAATCTCGTTAATTATAGTAGCTAGGACAATGGTGCTATCTAACTTGGTAACCTCAAACGGGTTTTGTTAAACCAAACCAAATAGTCCCTTAAGCTTTTACCCTCTTTTTGCTTCAGTGTAAGTAAAGTGGAGGGATCCTTTCACCTAGGTTTGAGTGAGATAAATTATTATATGAACCTATCTATTAAGTCATCAAAGCATATGATGGAGTACCTCAAAAGCCCAGAGTAGCAAGCTCGGACTGAATCTTACAATGTCATGAAAAATGCCTTACATATGATTGAATCCCATGCTCTTTGAAGAATCATGGTGTTTCAAAAAGTACTGATGTAATCCAAAGGGTCCCTTGAGCCATCGTACACCTCGTAAGGAGGTTATCTAAACTTTGGCTATACTAGAGAGTGCTCTACCTCCAAGATTAATGGGGTATTATATCTCACTTGGTTTGGATGAACTAGCTCCCTTTATAGTTCCCAACTTGAATATGGCATGACCTCCCTTTAGGTGCCTCTGGCTATAACTAGGAGTGAGAAAAATTGGTTTATCATACCAATTTTACATATTTTAGAACCAAAATCAGATTTTGATTCTTAAAAAATCAAGAATTAGAATCGTACCAATTAGAACAAAAATCGATTTTTTGGTTCCAGTTCTTAACTGGTTCTAAACCAGTTCTAAAACTCGTATACTAATTTTTAAACTATTAATTTTAAAATCTTGTATTTTACATTATAATTTATAAGAATTTAATTTTAAATATACTAACATACACATAATATAAAAAATTATATATATATATATATATACTAAAGCTAGCTTGCGAGATTGCCAAATATCTATTTGGACTAAGGCCAACTTGCAGGCACACCGAATATCTATTTGGACTAAAACCAACCTGTGGACTCGCTGACCGACTATTTGGACTGAGGTCAATTTGTAGACTCACCAAGCGTTATCATGACAGTATATGTGCTCTCAAACCAAATCAATTAACACAAATCAATTAAAATTTACATTGGACTCAGATAGAATAAATGAGCAAAATCAAACTAATTAAAATAGACCACCAAATATACCTAAATTGATCAAATAAATGAATTAAAACTCAAATTGAATAGGATCTCAAATCGAAATTAAATTGATCTAGACTAAATCAACCTAAACCTAACCTTAATCGGGTTCAAGTTGGGTCAATTCAAGACCAATTTAAATCAAATCCAATCTAAATCAAATTAAGCTCAAATTAAATCCTAATTAGGTTAAATCAAATTTAAATTGAAGCATTGAATTCAAAGTCAAATCAGAACTAAGCCAAGCTTAGACTAAAACCAAGTTGAAGCAAATTGACTTGAGCTTGAACCAAAGTCCATCAAGATGCAAACTCAAATCCAATAAAGGTCTAATACAAGGTCGAATTTGATCCGAATCAAATAAAATCAAACTTAAGTCAAATCATACTCGAATTAAAATTAGCACTACTCCAACTAGATCAATGATTAGTATTTGACAAATGTTCTTCTGAAAATCAATGCTAAGTTTGGTGAATTGAATTTATTATTGAACATTCACTATCAATACCAACAGTGATTTTGGAATAGATGTTTCATATTGTTTCTCTAGTCATACTATAAAGCATCAATGCGAACCCCATTATCAATGGTTTTGGGAATAGAAAATCAAAACATTTCACTATCTTTTAAGAAAGAGTTAGTAAATCATAATTCAATTAAGTTCTAAGCATTGAGTTGAATCAATTTAGACTCAAATTGAAATTGAGTGCTGAACTGATTCTAAATCAGACTCAAACCCAAATCATGTTAGTTTCGATAGAATTAAATAGGGTGAAACTAAGTTCTACTGGGTGTACTAAACCTTTGGTAATACTTTAAGGCCATGAATAATATGTAATGTTATCATCTTGACCTGAATTAGAACTAGTTCGAGTAGAAATAAATAGGGTTAAATTGAGTCCCACTAGGTATACTACAAAAGTTTTTGGCAGTACTCTAAAGCTATATACCCAACCCTTAACCTGTTGGTGATGCTATCAAGTTGAAGAAGTTGAATATGAATACAATCAAAGCCATTGGCCACATTTCGAAACTACTCAATCTCAGAAGCAGTTAATAACACATCTCTCAAGCCAGTCAATCCTAGAAATAATTGACAATGCACCCCTCAATCTAGTTAACTCTAAAAGTAGTTGATGATGTACCCTTCAAGTTAGTCAACCGCAGAAGCAATTGTCGATACAATTTTCAAGTTAGTATGCCCCAAAAGTAGTTGACGACACACCTTCAGGCTAATCAACCCTAAAAGTAATTGACGATACACCTCTCAAGCTAGTTAGCTCCAAAAGTGGATGATGATAGACCTTTCAAGATAGTCAATCCTAAAAGTAGTTGATGATATGCCTTCCAAGGTAGTTAGCTCTAGAAGTAATTAATGACATACCTTTCAAGTTAATTAACTCCAGAAGCAGTTGATAACATACCACTCAAGTTAGTCAACCCCAAAAGCAGTTAACTATGCATCTTTTAAGGTAGTCAATCTCAAAAGTACTTAATGAGATATCCTTCAAGGTAGTCAACCACAGAAATAGTTGACGATATACTTTTCAAGATAGTCAAACTCAAAAGTAGTTGACGATGCACCTTTTAAGTTAATCAACTGCAGAAGCAGTTAACAACGTGCCCTTCAAGTTAGTCAACTTCAAAAGTAGTTGAAAATACCCCCTTTAAGCTAGTCAACTCGAGAAATAGTTGATGACGCACCCTTCAAATTAGTCAATCCCAAAAGTAATTGACGACGCACCCTCCGAGCTAGTCAATCTCAAAAGTAGTTAACAATGCACTTACAAATTCCAATGAGGTTTACTGATATAAATCAAGATGATCAGTCTCATCCATTAGTATATTATTAACATCTACCAAAAATCGAGTCAAGACCTATGCAAGTCAGGCGTCATATAGTCTGACACGCAGGGGCAGGACAACAATGCATACCAAAGTCTCTTTCTCATTTTCTATCTTTTCTTTATTTTCATTATCCTCTTACTTTCTATAATTTTATTTTAAAATTCATTGTAAAGTAAGGGCATGCGTTTATTTAGGTCATGTACTATTTTTTAAATCAATCAATATCACACTTTTTTCTTTTCATTTAATGTCTTTATTTTATTAGATATGTTTTTTGCTTTAAAAGATTTTTGATAATTATTAGGATAATTAATAATAAGAGCTTGTGTCTATTAAAAGATAATATTTTCACAACACCTGGTATCACATTTTTAAATTAAATAAATTTTAATTTATATATCGAAGTCACTATAAGAGTCTCCGTATCATAATTATCGATTAAAAAAATCAGAAGTAGGGGTATTCCGGTACATACAATCTCATAATCTAGAACAAAAAAAATCAAATTTCTATAACGAAATCAAAACGAAATAAGGGAAACGAGGGAAAGCAAAGTTGATTTATATGTCTCACCAAATGAGTGCCTTTGCTGCACTTGTCGGCAGCCAAATGACAGTTTTATTTGAGAAATCAGTTGAAATTTCATTACACAAAAATCCTCGAATGGATGGAGTTTGTTTAGGACAAAAGCATACATCGTGTCTCATAGCCTTATATATACCTGTATATTACACTGGGGATATTTTGGGTTTTTTCACAGCCCTAGTTAAAAGTTAATTCAGGTTTAGATACCAAGGTGGACCTCAAGAACTTTTTTACATTGACAATGAATTAAGAAGGACGTATATGTTATTTTTAATTTTTTAAAAATATATGCAATTTTAGCAGTTTACAAGGACGTGTATGCAATTTATTTTTTTATTTTCCATTTCATATTGCCAAAAAAATTGACATTTTATGGTGATAACGATGGATTATGTCCGCTAATTGGGATTGATTTTGACCGATTAGAAGTTATAATGACGCAAAATGTAGGAAGATAATTGCCGACAGTATTTGCCGCCGGATATAAAGTTCTGCTCGTATTAGTCCCTGATATCGTATGAAAAACATACCGACTCCGAAACATTGTCATAATTACATATTAGTCCTTAAAAATCTGTGGGAAACTAACGACGGTCCGAATAGTAAGGCTCGAAAAATCAGCCGATCGATCCCAATCCGAACAGGCCCAGTGTAAGCCACGTGCAGCAGAGGTGTAGATTTGTCGGTGCACGTTAATTTTTCGAAGACCATTCATGTCCCAATGCGCGTCTCTCTTCAACTTGCGAAAGAGGGAAATTCATCGGATCTCCACACTTTGCAGCTTTTGTAGTTCTTAAGAAGAACAACCCGGCACTTTCTTAACGGGAGTGCACTGGACCTCGGCTATATGGCATCGCCTCTCTATTTGCTTTTCTTACTGTTCCCATTGTGTTCATCTTCAAGATATTTGGTACAGACGCTGGTGATGGCTATTTGTTGGAGCATTTGGGCCGAGAGGAACAGTCGGGTTTTCGAATGAAAGAGCTTGTCCTTGGCCATCGTCACGCGCTGCATCAAAGGAGCCCTTTCGAACTGGGTCTCTTGATCAGCACCCAGAGATAGCTGGAGCAACTTCTCTATTTGAACTGGCTTGATATCTCCCTCACCTTAACTCTTGCGGTCTTCATGTGGATGCCAACATATTTTTCAGTCTCTGCTCTTGTGCCTCTAGCTGTTTGACTTTTCATTTGTTTTTGTTTTTGTTGATATTTATTGATGGAGTCTATTTCACCACCCGTCTCCGTCGAGAGTTTTCTTAAAATCTTAATAAGATAGATCAATTCGTCTTGTTGATATATAAGAAAAAAAATTAACCATTAAGAGCTCTCCAACATTGACCATTCCAACATTTAAGTTAATTACCATAAATTTTTAAAAAAAAATTAGACATTAATTCTCATCTTCTCATGCTCTATTTATACAAGGTCCATGTTGTTCTAGCCTTTCGATTCATCGGGAAATGAGCTGAGATCTTCATCATGAATCTTGCCTTAGACCTCTCATTCCAATAACTAAGTTTTGGATCAATTTCTCCCATATTTATTGGATATGTCTTAAATAATGCCACTTGGCCATTATTTACCTGGATCACTTTGTTGGTTTTTACTCGCTCAACTACCCCACCAAGTCCAACTTAAATCTCTATGAAATAGACCCCTCAGCTGAGCCTCACCATGATCTATACCACCACACACACCAAACCCCATTGTTCCATCCTAGGGTACTTTTCTGATAACTTAGTGACAAGGCTTGCAAAGGAGCCCATTACTTCAAGGAATTTTGGCAAAAATTTGGCTTCAAAAGTAAATCCCCATCCCAAAAGTGCTCTATGATTATGCTATTGTTGTTCATTGGCCCAACTCGAAATCAAGTTGAATTCAAATCAAATCTAATCTGAATTGAACTAGGTTCAAATCAAACCCTAATTAGGTTAAATCAAGTCTAAACTAAAAATGGTGAACACTAAGTCAAGTTGGATTGAAACCAAGTCAAACTAAATTGACTTGAACTTAAACCAAAAGTTTATCAAAATGCAGACCTATACTTGATAAAGGTTTGATACAAAATCAAACTTGTCTCAAGCTAAATAAGATAGAACTCAATCTTAAACCATATTAGTTCTGATATAACTAATTAGAGTCAAACTGAATCCTATTGGAAGTGCTAAAACTTTAGTAATACTTCGAGCTTATGAACAAAGGGTGATATCACCATCCTGATCAGAACCTGAATTAGTTTAAATAGAACTAAATAAAGTCAAACTAAGTCTCATTGGGTATACTATAAAAACCTTCAACAACACTTCAAAGCTATATCTAACACCCTAAGTTATTGGTGATGCTATCAAAACCAAAGAAGTTAATTGCCAATATGCTCAAAGTCATCGGTCACATTTTGAAGCTACTTAACTCCAAAAGCCATTGATAATGCATCTTCCAGGCTAAGCCAACCTAAAAGCATTGGTAGTGCTTCAAGTCAAACCAAATTAAGATAGGCTTGAACTCGCTTAGTTAGCCAGCTACAATGTCTTGCTCAAAAGAAATTAATCTCTAATACGCTCCAACCTATCAACAATACTTCAAAGCTATACCCAACCTTACAAGCTATTAGTGACGCTACCAAACTAAAGAAGTTGAACGCTAACAACTCCAAATTATCGGCTACACTTCAAAGCTATACTCAATTCCCTAAGTCATAGGTGATGGATGAAGTCAAACGAACAATGCACTAAAAGTCGTTGGCCACACTTCAAACTAGTCAACTCCAGAAGCAGTTGACGATGCGCTCTTCAAGATAGTCAACCTCGAAAGTAGTTTGCGATGTACTCTTCAAGCTAGTCAACCCCAGAAGTACTTGATGGCACACTCTTCAAGCTAGTCAACCCTATAAATAGTTGATAATGCACTTTTCAAGCTAGTTAACTCAATAAGTGGTTGATGATGTGCTCTCAAGTTAGCCAACCCCAGAAGCAGCTGGCAACCTACCCTCAAGCTAGTTAAAGTTGATGATGCATCTTTCAAACTAGTCAATCCCAGAAGTAGTTGGAAATATATCCTTTAAACTAATCAACCCCACAAGTAATTGATAATGTACTCTTTAAGCTAGTCCACCCCACAAGTAGTTGACAATGTGCCCTCAAACTAGTCAATCCCAAAAGCAACTAACAATGTGCCTCTCAAGATAGATAACTCCAAAGGCAGTTGACAACGCACATCTTCCAACTAGTCAACCCCAAAAATAGTTGACAATGTAATTCTCAAAGTTATATCCAACCCTATAAGGCATTGGTGACACTACCAAACTAAAAAAGTTATCACCTACACCTTGTTGGCTATAGAAATATTTTAAAAATAATGAAGTTATCACTTAGGTCTTGCTAGCTATGGAAACACTTCAAAAAAATCAAATAAATTATTGCCCATATCTCATTGGCTATGGAAACACTTCAAAAATCAAATAAAGTTATCGCCTATACTTCATCAGTTATGGAAACACTTCAAAAACCAAAAAAAAAAAATTATTACCTATGTCTTATTGGCTATGGGACCACTTCAAGATCAAAGAAGTTATCGCTGATACCTTACCGACTAACAAAAATACTCTAACCTAAATGAAGTTATCACCAACGGCTTATTAGCTAATGAAAATACCTTAAATTATGAAGTTATCGCTGAAACTCAAAGCTATTGGAAATACTTTAAACTTCTCCCATTCCTTTTTACATCCCATTAGACAATGTCATCAATATTTGTTAAAGACCAAGTCAATTTGAATCAAACACCATGTGGTCCAGGATAGGGGAGCGGGGAAGTAGCACACATCAAAACTTCTTCTTCACTTCTTCCACTCTTTCTTTTTTTTTATTCCTTTTATACTATAATTTTATGTTGAAATTTATTGCAAAGTAAGGGTATAGCCTTACTTAAGCTATGTATCCTTTCTTGAAATCAATCAAATACTTTTTTTGTATCTCTATTTTATTAGCTAAGTTTTTCACTTCAAGAGATTCCTAACAATCATCGGGATAATGAACAACTGGGATTTGCACTTGTTGGAAGTCGATATTCCTATAATACGTGATAGTGTACTTCAAATCAAAATAAACTCTGATTTGTGGTTCGGGGTCACTTCCAAGGTCTCCGCTATTTCGAGTTGCTAAAATCGATCCCCCAAACTCTAGCATGCCCGATGGAATATGACTACTCCTCTAAGTGTAGAAACTTAGTTAACATGATAAAGACACTGATAAAATAGAATTATGATTAAAGACTAATTAATTATGTTTTTCTTTACAAAAGAAAGAATTAAATAGCAATAACAAAAAATATCTCCATCCTAAGATACACTATCATCCTGGGGGCAGGATCAATTATGCATTTTCCTTAGTCAATGGCTGCTACAGAAGTAGCTAAAGTTCAATTCAAGTTTGAGACCATCTCTGAGGTCATCCAGTTCAAGAAGGCACCTACTACTGCACCGATTGAAATTATCATCATGCAAAACCAACTTATTTCTCAGCTTCCATAAAGGACAGGGAGACACAATGTCATCATTTCTAACAAGAAGGGCTATTCGAATGAAGAGCTAGAAGCCACACCTCAACCAAAAAAGATATCAGCCTTCTAGAGACTAGGACTAAAATGAACCTCAGTTTTTATTGTCTTCACCCAACTCCTCACAAGGGGCAATCAAAAGCAAATTTAGATGTAGAAATTGATAAAGAAGAGCTCATCCTAATTGTCACAAGTAAAGAAAAAGCTGCTAGAATCTTCAGCCGACATGGAAAACTTGCCCCTCAAACAAAGTCAATTATTACTATTCTAACCTCTAACTCCTTCACTTCATTAAGCAATTTAAAGAAGGGTAGGAGCAAATCATAGAGGCACATTCTTGCCTTAAAACTGTGGAAAAAAGATGAATCACCAAACAAAATCATAAGAGTCACTACAATGCTACAACTTAGCACGGGAATTCACTAAAGGAGACTATTCACACTGTCAGAGTCATTTCTCATCATGTCTCTGGGATGGACTGGGAGCCCACACCCCAGTCAGCCAAATACCAAAAGAAGGTTGCCCAATAAAGCTTACTAATGAAGAAATCCAAGAGGAGAGGTCCTTTTTGGACCATTCTTTGCTACCACACCAAGGAGAGGGTGTAAAAACCCACTTCATAAGTAAACTCTTGAATAAGACAACTCAACTGATGAGAGAATTTCACCTCAACCCAAAGCCTAAATTTGATTCTCAAAACATGGACCATCATGTTCTGATAAAAGCCTTGGTCATAACTGAAAACTCTAATCAAGAAGCAACCATAGAAGCACTATAAAAATAGTTAAGACAGTAAGACAAAGAGAAAGACAAATGTCAAAAGAAGATCATAAAGTTGATGAAAATGATGCTATGAATGAGCTAGAAGCTTGATAAGTTGGAATGATCTGAACAGTCATCTCAAGCAATAAAAGTGATGGAAGGTGCATCTCCTATAAATGAAATTTATAAAAATGTAGGCCCTTCTCAAGCATCTCCTTTAATAAGAGATACTCAATCCCTAGTTTTAGGAATCTCTGATAATATGAAACTCCCAACATACATATAATAGTAGGTATAATAAATGTTAGCTATGTAGTTGAGATAAGAAAGTGAGACGGGTAGGGAAAATGATGCTGACAAACCATATCCTAGTCATCATGACCGAATGTCATATCCCAGAGGCTATACAGTACCTAATCTAAAATAATTTAATAGTATGGGTAATCCTGGACGACACATATCTCACTTTGTAACTCTGTATGAAGATTCAAATAATAGTATCTCGTTGTTACTTTGCCAATTTTTAGCAAACTTGATAGGAGCAGCATTTCAGTTGTATACTAGTTTGTAACCAAAATCCATACAAACTTAGGCACAAATGAAAGAGACTTTCCAAATCAGGTTCAAAGGAGTCAGTAATAAAGTGATCATTACATATCTTGTCTCAACACTAAAATGCGACAAAGAGTCAATTTTGGATTATATCACACGGTGGAAAAATCTCAGCATAAGTGTAAACAACTCATGAGCCAATTTAAAGTAATGAACCTAATTCTTGGTAACATAAAGGGAGAATGGATAGCACTTTATTTGAGTGCCTCTTCTATCCATACCTTCTAAGACCTCATCATACATGTTAAGAAGCTGGAAAGGATTGGGTCATTGACCTTATCAATTTCGCAAAGCTTCAAACCAAAAAAGATAAGATAAAGCATGAAGAACTTTACAAAAATATGAGGGCTATATTCATAGCAACTGAGCAAAAGAAACCTTTGAACCCCACCCTGAATAAGGGTAATTCTTAGAAACCAACTCTTGGAGAAGATGGAGAAGTGGAATGATCCAATGATCTCCAACAAAGGCTCAGAAAGAAATATTCTTTCAAAAGAGAAAGAGTAAATAAAATCTTTTAAGATATCCTGAAGTTAGGCCTACAATTGCCAGAATCCAAGAGGCCAATCAAGGTTAACAAAATAGATCACCTAAACTATTATTCTTACCATAGAGTTTTGGGCCATACTATTAAAGATTGCTATGTGTTCAAGGATTGGGTCAAGAAATAATACCGAGAATGTAAGCTAACTCTTTCGAAGGCACCTTATTCAAAATACCCATCAAACACATCAATCATATTACTATCTTCGAGGAATATGAACCACTTGCTGAAATCCACTTTGGTGAAGAAACACAACATATCTTCGAACAATGGCACTTATGGAATATCTAAATTTTAAAAAGGCTAAAGAAACTGATAAAGAAAATGACTAAAAATCCTGAAGAGCCTAGGATGATGATGAAGAAAACCTTAGCGGAGCAAACTACCTCACCTGCTTGAATCATCAAGAAGAGCAAGAATAGAAACAAGAAAAAGAAGCTGATTCAGCCATATGAATATAATGTCAAGAAATCAGTCATCCAAGAATACATTGATGCTCTGGATGAATATATTTAGGTAGAAAGCAACCAAGTAACTCTCAAAAAATTCTTCCCTCACAAACTCAAAGCCTTACTAGAGGACCTTGATGCTGGAAATAAAGAACGTAAACTTCTAGTAATAATATGTTTTGCCACATTTACCATCAAAGGTTCACAACCAAGCCAATCTCTACCCGGTCACTTCAATAATGGAGAAATTCAAGATACAAGGCAAGAAAAAGTGAATAGATTTGTTAGAGATGCTACTAATAAAATGAGAGATCCCACAGGCCTCCCTAAGCACTTCTCTTGAGATGACTATCTTAGAGAGCGGTTCACCCATGAGTATGACTATGGTATGCTCAAACTGTAACTAGATACTGTAAAAAAAACTAGGTACAACTAACATAAGGCTTGTCAGGGAGCAAATGCAAATGCTAAATGAGCATATAAGGCTATGGCTTCCCACATGATAATCATGATAAATATGACTATCATACTCTATGGGAAAGTTGAGAGGATAGAGAAGGTGCTAGCAGAAAAGACAAAGCCACACAAGAAACCTCATAGGGGTGGTGAGACACCACTTATTGACCCTCCTCAAGATCTGAATAATCACTCATGCTACTTACTCCAGATATAGGTTTAGAAAGCTAGACACTATCGAAGAGAGTTAGTTAATTCTATGACCTCTTGTCACATAGTGACTCATACGTTCAAAGTGAATACTAATGAGCTGCTATCCCAACCTCTATTAGGAAATCCAACAATAAATACTCAACTTATTAGTTTTGGTGAAGACTTAGTCCTAGAACTTGTGGAAGGATGAGCTTTGCCAATTTTAGGAGAATTATGCATACAAGGCACAGATGATGAATGCTACTCCATATTTGACTCAAAGTAACTTTATGACTACTTCAGAAGGCCCTATACCAATAAGTATCAAAGAAAGAAGCAAGTATTTTGGGAGAGGATCAAGTGGGCTAATGCTAAAACTCATTCTGTCCCTGCATTAAGTCAATCTGAATAGCCATAGTTAAGCCAATTTTAATATCCATAGAAGAAATATCCTAAATACAAAGTCTTAAAGAAGGTTATGCTAGCAAACAAAATAGAAGGGTTCATTAGAGAGTTTCTAAAGAACTCTATAAGAGGAAACCCCATGTGCCTAATTTTAATATTAAATGGGATGACTATCAGCTAATCACATCCTCCAAGGATATTTAAGGAACTACTAATCGGGAGCAAGAGTCCTATACTTCTTGTCGCATAATTAGCCTTGGGAGTGATTCCCAAAATGAACCTTATTAGTTTGATGATGCCAAATTTTAACTAAGGAGAGCAACTAGATATAACTCTATGGTGGAAAGGTGCTACATACGAGACAAGCTCCAATGCCTAGGGATAAGAATATCCCCAAGGACAAGGAAAAGAAAATTTAGATAAGTGAGGGCATCGAGCCCTCTCAAGTTAAACCTACACCCAAAAAGATGGAACATATTATAGTAGCCCACCTCAAGAAGATCCCTGCTATGCTGAGTGTTTTTTATGCCTGATGATGTCATAAGAACTCAGGAATATACTAGTGCATATCTTACAAAATCCAGCCAATTACTAAATATACTTTGCTGAAGAGAAGATGAAGGAGTCTTTGTGTGCATGCCAAACTCCCGCCATCACCTTCACAAATGATGAATTGCTACTTGGAATAATAGGCCACAATAAACCATTATATGTCACAAGGAATAGCGATGGAATCAAGATCAATCATATTTTGACTTATCCAGGTTTTTTAGTCAATTTGATGAGTCTCCAAACTCTGAGAGTTCTAACTTTAGATGTATGTCACCTATCATCTGAGACTATAATCATACAAGGGTTTAATCAAGACATCTAAAGAGCTCTGACAGCCATAACTATTTCTTTGAAAGTAGGTGAGATGATGATGAACGTCAAGTTTTATGTAATCAATACTAATAAGTCATACAAAGCACTACTAGAGAGGTCGTGGCTATATGAAAATAATGTAGTGTCATCAACCTCAAGTACATTGAGGATGGTGAAGAACACCAAATTGATAGAGTTGTACACTCTTTTGATGTACATGAGGTGTATTATGATGATGCAAAATACTATTAGAGATCCGATGCTAATAGAGGGTCTACTTTCATTAGTTAAGTAAAGCAAAATATTGCTAGTTTGATCTTTACTCCTCCTCACCTGGGAGCTAACTAACCAAGCTTCTTCAAATGAAGAAGCCCCATAAGTTTATCTGGGTGGTTACACTTCTAATAAAAATGGTAGAGGTTAAATAGAAAATGCTCACCTTGTTACTAAAGTTCCAAAAATCTTACTTAAACTATTAGATGAGTTGAGCATCAATGTCATGGAAGAACTAATGGGAGCTGAAGATCTAGTAGATGATGGTGACCATTAACAAGTAGTTATGCCTAAATATTTTCTAGACTAGTTTTGTCATATATTTTAATTAACAAATATGGCTGTGGATATCCACAAACAAAGAGAAAAAGTCATTTTTTTAAAGAATTTATGGGATTCACCCCAAGGACGTACTTACATTCCTTGAAGAGGAAGTAAGAACATTAAAGGACTAGGTTATATTGCCCCACATGCCCACACATGTCTTATTCTTACCATTGGACCTCTCTTCGATATTTAAGATGAATAAATGACATCAATACCCCTTAACATGTATGCTGAAGTGGCCATGACTTTTTAGACATCACAAGAAGATGACATCCTCAGAAGAAACTTTCGCCGAACCTCACTCAACATGATGAATCACTTGGTGAAGAAATAATTCTCAAACCAAAAGAAACTCTACCAAAACTTAAGGACAGAGGGTAAGCCACAGTTGATGAACTGGTAGAGATTAACATGGGTTCAGAGGAAGACCCCAAACCGATTCTCATCAACACTTAACTTTTAGAGGAAAGCTAAAGCTAGCTCAAAGCAATGCTTCAAGTATATTGACTACTTCACATGGAGCTATAAAGAGATGCCTAGACTAGATCCTGAAGTTATAGTCCATAAACTAACCATCAATTCTAAGCTTTCGCATGTCAAATAAGCACCTAGGAAGAAGAAACTTGACCTAGAATAAAAAGTAATAAGAGAAACAAAGAAACTAATCAAAGCAGGCTTCATCAGAGAGGAAAAATATCTGGATTGGGTGACAAGTATCATGACAATCAAGAAGAAGAATGACCAAATCCGCATTTGTGTGAACTACAGAGACTTGAATAAAGCATGTCCAAAAGATGATTTCCCATTATCAATAAAAGAAATCATCATTGACAACACAGCTGACTTCGAAATATTCTTTTTCATGGATGGTTTTTTAAGATATAACTAGCCAAATCAAGATGCATCCTAATAACAAGAAATATATGGCTTTCAAGACACTAATTGGCATTTACTACTATAATGTGATGCCCTTCAGGCTCAAGACTGTACGAGCCACTTATTAAAGGCCATAACTCAAATCTTTGATGACTTCATTTACCAGTTGGTGAAATATTATATGGATGACTTAGTAGTCAAAGCTAAGTCTAAAGGCAGGCACATCCAAGACCTAAGGGTGGTATTTAACCATCTTAGGAAATTTAACTTAAAAATGAATCTACAAAGTATGCTTTTAGGGTATCATTAGGAAAATTTCTCAGCTTTATTGTCGGATATTGAGGGATTGAAATCGATCTATCTAAGATCAAAGTTATCTTGAACATACCACTACCCAACAATTTAAGGTAATTGAGGTCATTCTAAGGCTGACTCTCATACATAAGGAGATTCATTTCAATCCTCTCTAGAAAATACAAGCCTTTTTCCAAGTTGATAAAGAAGAACACTCCATTTATTTGAAATCAAGACAACCAATAGGCCTTTGAAGAGATCAAGCAGTATCATTTAAAGCCACCAGTTCTAGCAGCATCCCTACTCGATAAGCCCTTAATCCTCTATATTGCAGCAATGGAAAGATTCTTAGGAGTAATTCTTGCCCAGAATAATGAAAAGAGTAAAGAAAATGCACTCTATTATTTGAGTAGAAACCTAGTGGGAGTAGAAAATAACTAATTCTCCATTAAAAAGCATTATCTGGCATTCATATTCATAGTCAAAGAAGTTGAAGTATTATTTACTTTCACATCAAGTCATTTTAATATCAAAGATTAATCCCATAAAGTACCTAATGAATAGACCTGTACTCATTGAGAGGCTAGGAAAGTGGGTTTTAATTCTCATAAAATATGATATCAAGTTTATTTTCCAAAAGGCGGTTAAGAGGTAAGTCTTCACTGATTTTTTTGTAGTTCATCCAATACTGGATGATTATCCTCTAAGTTGCAAGCTCCTTGATGAAGAAATTCTTTTGGTCAAAGAAGGAGAACCTTACTAAAAGTTATACTTTGATGGAGCATCATTCATCAAGCCTGGGATCAAACCAAAGCTTTTGCAAATCAAAGTAGGTATTAGACTCATTTATATTACTCTGGATGGGAGCATTTTACAATACTCCTACTCCCTCTCAAAACCATGCACAAATAATGAAGTTGAATACGAAGCCCTAATTATAGGACTAAAAATGACCCTCGATATAAAAATATCATGCCTACATATTTTCGGCGATTCATAACTAGTTATTAGCTAAGTCCAAAGCAAATATAAAATTCACAAATCTGAGCTCCTGAAATACCATAAAAAGGCTCAAGACCTCATAAGGCAAATCCCATATATTCAAATAACTAAGATTCCTCAGTCCATCAATGTGGAAGCTAACTCCTTAGTCAAACTAGCCAATGCATTGGATGACCCTAATCAAGAAGAAATTCTAATCACAGTCCATAATAGACAAGTGATGAGCATAGTTTTCAGCATCAAGTATGAGAGAACTGAATCTAAACTAGTAAAAGAGGCCACATATTAGAGAGCACCATTCACCAACTACCTTAAAAGTGGAGAACTCCTAGAAGATAAATCTATATGGACACAACTCAGAAAGAGAGTAGTACACTTTCTGCTTATCAACAATACTCTTTATAGAAGGTACTTCGACCAACTTCTTTTATGCTATCTCTGAGACAAAGAGGCCAAAAAAGTTATGTATGAAGTGTATTCTAGGGTTTGTGAGGCTCAACAATCAGACCCAAAAATAACGATGAAGACTAAGTGTATGGGCTCCTATTCGTCCATGATGGTAGGAGATTGCATCAAATATTCAAGAAGATGTCACCTATGCCAAATTCATAGTGATTTCATCCATTAACACCCAAATTCTCTACATCTAACAGTGCCCTTATAGTCATTTCAAGAATGGGGTACAAACATCATTAGCCTAATTGAGCCATCTTTTTCTCAACAACCAATTATTTCTCTTAGTAGGCTAAAGCAATTCCATTGAAAGAGATAACAGCGGATACTATTATCTACTTATTTCAAGAAAATATCTTCGACCGATTCGATATCCCTCGAAGGATCATTTCTGATAATGGACTGTCCTTCAGAAGCTTCAAGATAGGACAATTCATGCATCATCATAAGATAGATTGGAGATATTCATCCATCTACAATGTGAGAGCCAATGGGCTTGTTGAGACATTCAATAAGACTCTTTCCAAGATCTTGAAAAAATTTATTGCCAACAATAAGAAAGACTAGCACCAAAAGCTGGCTCACACCACATATCAAACCCCTACCCAATCAACGTCATATGCAATGGTGTTTGAGATTGAGGCAATCTTATTATTGGAAGTGCAAATCTCCTTCCTAAGAATTCTCTTGCAAGAAGAAATTATAAGAAAAGACAAATTTCATCTTTGCCTTGATAAGCTAGACTCCTTAGATGAGACAAGGCTCGTGGTCTAGCAAAACCTGAAAATATATCAAGAAAAAATGTCCAAGGCCTATAATAAGATGACTTAGCTTAAGTCTTTTCAGAAGGAAAAAATGATCTTAGTTTTAAGAAGAGCCACAATTCCAAACTGAAACAAGAAAGATAAGTTTGAGCCTAATTGAGAAGACCTTTATATAGTTAAAAATATATTTGAAGGGAAATCCTACCAACTGATCAATGATAAGGGAGAAAGGCTTATGCCACCAATCAATGGCCGATTTCTCAAAAGATATTATGCTGATTTCTCAAAAGATATCAATGGCCGATAATAATAATAACCAAAAATATTTATGTTTTCTCTATGACAGAATGTCTGACTTTCTTAAAAAAAAAATATTCGGTGAAACATGCACTCTATGTTTCTCGAAGCAAAATATAGACATAAAATTCTACCCAATTTGTGTGACGGTTAAATTCACACCCCCATAAAAGCTCAATCATTGTTGCAAGTCAAGTTCACTTTCACATGACAATATAAGTTTACTTCTACATAGCAATCTAAGTCTACTACTATGTGGTAATATAAGTCTATTTCGACATGACAACCTAAGTCCACTTCTACATGGTGACCTAAGTCTACTTCTACGAGGTAATACAAGTTCACTTTCATATGATAACCTAAGTCCACTCCTACATGGCAATACAAGTTCACTTTTATGTGGCAACCTAAGTCCACTTCTATGTTGCAAAGCAAATCAACTTCTACATGACAACTCAAGTCCACTTTTACGTGCCAACTTAAGTCCACTTTCATGTGCGAACTTAGTCCACTTCTACGTGATAAATTAAGTCCATTTCTACGTGGTAACCTGAGTCCACTTTCATGTAGTAAGTTAAGTCCACTTCTACATGGTAATCTAAATTCACTTCTATGTGATAAACTAAATCCACTTTTATGTGACAAATTTTACATGATAAAGCAAACCCACTCATTGTGACAATGCAAGTCCATTATCATAAATAGAGAAATTAAGACTTGTTCACATAGCTAGGGTGCAAAAAGAAAAAAAGGGGAATATATGAGGTTGCAAGGTCAAAACTAATGCAAAGCAAAGAAATTTCATAAAGTAAAAATAATAATCATAAAAAAAGAAGACCAAAACGAGCAGAGGCTCTAGATAAAAAAGGACGAGCATAATCATAAAATACATAAAGCCTAAATGGTGCTTCCAATAATTACAACTCAATAATCACTCGTTCACACCTCTTCATCATCACCTAAAGGGGCAAGTGATGCATTAGAAGCTAAGAAAATTTTCAATAAAAAAGAAAATAATGGGTCATTACCTGATACCGGTGATGGTAGGTGGAAACTCATAGATGCAAACATCTCTTGACTAAAGTATGACCCAAGAACCACATCTACAACAAGGGCAAAATTAGTATATGCATAATGTAAAGTTTGATAAATCTCAAATGTCCCTTACCATTAGAGTTTAAACTATCATCAGGAGAGCCTCCAAAATCATAATCCACTTAAAAGAAGAAGGGTTTTTAGCCAAAAGAGGAAAGAAAAGAAAATGAAGTTAACAACACTTAAGGATGCTCACATATGATGAATGGCCAACCGATTTAGGCAATGAGAAGCCAGTCGGACCGCTCTACCCAAATCTATATCAAGAGACTGCATTCTAATATCGATTGAAGGAAGGGTCACCCCTGGTCTTGGATCCAGGTTAATAATGGGAAACAAGGAAATTGAGTCCCGAGATGGTATATGCAAACTTGCCTCCATGTTCCCACCTACAGGCGAGCCTATATGTGTCACTGGGCACTTTGAAGCATCGAACACATGGCAATCATATATAGGTTGAGGTGCCTCCTACCTCAGGCTCAATTTGAGACCTGAATTACCCCGAAAATGGCCATCACTGACTTTATAAGAAGGGATGGGTCTCTCTCTACTAGATCCAAAGCAAGCAAATTTATGAGCCAAGGCCTTCTATGCCTCTTGAGTCCTCTACCATTTTGACCCTCTGCTGCTTGTTGCTTATTTTTCCTTGTTGTGTGAACCAGGGTGCATTTGGAATAGGAACTCAGAATCAATGTGATAATATCCACTCATACTATCAAACCACACTATGGTGTAGGAACAAAGTACCTTGGCTTCACACTCAATGTCAGAAATATAATACTCTGAATCATCCTGGATATGAGTGGATGTAGTCAATAGCCTACTAATTGACCGAAACATGATGGTGGTGAAGGAACAAAAATATTCCTAAGAAAACCCTGATCATACCTGAACTACCAATTGAATCGATGTGGATTATAAGACTTCATAACTAAATGCTCTTTAAAACAAAGTGGAAGCATGTCATGCCTCAAAGAGATAACATAATCATAAGCCTATGAAGATAAGGGAAGATGAGCCATATCTGCTAACATGTTAGAATCATGAAGAGCGAAGGGAAAATTTTGCCACTCAAAATTCCATGGGTCCCGCACATACATCTGTGCCTCTCTAAGAGAGAAAGTAGAGGCGGTTGTACCCATAATCTGAATAAACTCAAGGATAGAGACCAAATGTAATTCACATAGCTTTTTGATTTCATTACTAGGCTCCAACTTAGAATACGTCCTCTTAAAATAAGCATAAATTCAAGCATAAAGAAAATGAATGGGGAACCAATTCAAAGAATCACCTGGTCCTGTGGGACTCTCCACCATCACTCTAAAACTAGCATACATCAAACCTAGCACTGCAGGGGCCAAGGCAACCTTCCATCTATGCATCATCTTGTAGGTCATCGCAAATGTCTTGGGATAGATATACTGTTGCCGTGTGGCATGACAAAGCAACATAGTCATAAACTAATGTAGGCAGCAAAATAGGTCTCGAGACTGAATTCTAAAAGGATGTCTCCTGTGTTGCGTATAATCTAATCAAATTTAGTTTGCTCACTTGTCAGGCTTCTTTCAGAAAATATTTCAATCCAAAGGTTGAAATATACCCTCTTCTGATTGTTTAGAAAGTGTGCCATCAACCACTCATAAACTCGGAGGAGATTGTACAAAGTATAACCAAAGTCAAAACCTATATGATGGTCAATAGATATGTACTCATCGTAGAAGTCCCCAAGGATGGAAATACTGGCTAGTTGCTTTATATCCCATAAAGAAATACTGACCTTACCGTATAGAGTATGTAAGGCGTTAGTGGCATGATTCTATATCTCGATCACACCACATGAAATCTCTGAGTCTCTGGCATATTGTCTCTCAGATGCTATGACTCCTCCTAGGATATCAAGTCTCGCAAGATAGGCTGAGAATTGAGATATGACATCATCAACCCACTTTGAATAACTCTATAGAACTGGTATTGTACCAAGTAGGCGAACGATCATTAAGAATGCAAAACCCCAAGGTCTCTAAAGATTCTTCCTGTCTGAAGCGCCCAACTAGTTCCAGCATGAAGCAATTGTCTACCCCATCAGCACACGACGTCCCTTCCTTCAAAAAGGAAGCCAAAGGATGATAATTATCGAAATGCACCCACTTTCAATATTCCTGGGGCTACAATGAAATGGTTGCTTCAGCATTAGTCCCAAAAACTGGGAGGAAACAATGTAAAGCTAAACTACCATCCTTCGTAATCCTCTCAATCACAAAGGATTCCATAGTATCTTCAAAAAAAAGTGAACCTGACAAATAAGAGAGGAGGGGCAAAGGAAAAAATATTGTTGTAAGGAGATAGAAAAATAAACATGCAAGCTTACCTATTGGACACTTGCGGAGGTGGTAGTGGGAAGTAAGACGCTCACTTTTCTTTTCATATCCACTCCCTTCGCCAAGAAAACTCATAAAGTGAATGCGAATGGAATACTTTGTTTAAGTAGATTTTGAAACTTTACATTGAATTTGAGTTGAATTCATGGTGAGCCAAATTTAAATATTAGGTCTAGGTCCAAACTAGGATCAAAGGCTAAAGTAAGATTTGGACTAAATTGAGATTTGCAAATAAACCCGTCAAAAATTTTTATTTATAAATAAGCTCAAATTTTATTCAAAAAAGGACTCCTAAAAATTGTAAAAATTTTACAAATGTATCCTTTTGTAAAAAAACCCCTCAAATTTATAATATTATATTTTAGTCCAATTTCTTTGGGAAATTTACAAATAAAGCCCTCAAAAATTTTATTTATAAAGTCTAAATTTTATTCAAAAAGGACCCTAAAAATTTTAGCATTTTTATAAACATATCTTTTTTATAAAGAAATCCTTGAGATTTACAAAATTACATTTAGGTCTAATTTTTGAAATAAATTTATGAATAACCCCCTGAAAATTCATCATCCAAGAATGGTACAAAAATTGAATTTTCTTATCAAGGAAATTTATATGCCAAATATAATATTCAGGAATCCAATCTAACTATAATCACAATCCTAAATATCCCAAAATCAAATCCCCTCGATTTAATTTCAAATCCTCTTAATTTGGTGTCAAATCCTATAAAAAAATTTTGAAAAGAAAACCTACACAGAACATAGAGACAAAAGAATGAGGAGAAAAGATCAGTAATCAAAACTTGGAGACAAATAGAAGATCAACAAAGGAAAAATAGAGGAGAAAGCAAGGTGGTTTTACTTGTCCTTCCCTCCCTTGTTCTTCTCTTCTCCTTATGTTCTACTGCTCTTCCTTCTTTGCAAGGTCCCGGGCCTCCTACTGTTGCTATTGTTCCCATCCTTGCTGACCGAAGCTGCACCAGCGTAGGCTCGAGCTGCTCACCATGAGAAGCCATGAAGCTCACTACCACCAACTCAAGCCCGACTACATGTCCAAGATGCTAACCACTATGGCGTCTCCTCTACATCTCCCTCATTGAAGAAGAAGAAGAAAAAAAGCAAGAAAGGCAAGAATCCCCTGTATGCCACCATTATGATGCTTGAATCCTCTGTGATTGCTACTGCCAAGCTTGACCCCACAACAACAAAGGTTGTCTAGATCCGGCTAGGAGATGGCCGAATCTGATCAGAGAAGGGAAGCGTGGGGCACCTCCCACCTGGCTGCAGCAAAAGCCGGCTAGATCTAGATGGGAGACGACTAGATCTAGCCAAAGGAGGAAAGGGCGGGGTGCCTCCCGCCCTGCCGTAGCCAAGGCTTGCTAGATTCAATCGGCCACTCTCGGCCCGGTCATAGGAAGACCAAGAAAAAAAAAGAAGAAGAGCATGGGTCATGGGAGGAAGGAGAGAAGAAATAAAAGGGAAAAAAATAAACAAGTTATTGTGTAAAAAAAAAATTTTCTCTTGTCTCAATTTTTGACACCATGACCTTATTGCGACCACCCGCGACTCTTCAAAAATAATAATGAAGAAGGTGACTCATAACCTCATCGTGCCCATCCGCGGCCTCTCAAAGATGGTGGTGAAGATGGCAAACTCATGACCTTACTGCAATCACCCATGGCCTCTTGAAGATAGTAATAAAGATGGTAGACCCATGATCTCGCTGCAGCCACCCACGCACCCCCCAGCCCCCCACCCCCCGAAAGATGTCAATGAAGATGATGAATCCTTATCCGATTAATCCAGCCTTCAGGCTCACACTCATCAGTCTTTGGGCTTGCATCTAAGGTAGCATTTGGACTCACACTTAGCTAATCTTCGAGCTTGCACTCAGCCAACCTTTGGGCTCGCATCCAAGCCAACCTTTGAGCTCGTACTCAGCTAGTCTTTGAGCTTGCACTTAATTAGCCTTTAAGCTGGCATCCAAGCCAGCCTTCTAGCTTGCACTTAACTAGCCATCGAGCTCACATCTAAACCAGCCTTTAGGCTCGCACTCAGCCAACCTTCGGGCTCACATCCAAGCTAAATTTTGGGCTTGCATCCAAGCCAGTCTTTGGTCTTATATCCAAGCGAGCCTTCAGGCTCACATCCAATATAACCTTTAGGCTCACACTTAGCTAGCTTTTGAGCTCACATCTTAGCCATCCTTCGGGTTGACGCTCAGCCAGCCTTTAAGCTTACAGCTAAGCCAGCTTTCGGGCTCATACTTAACTAGCCTTTGGACTTGCATTCAAATCAGCCTTTAGGCTCACATCCAAGCCAACCATTGGGCTCATACTCAGTCAGCTTTTGGGTTTGTATATAGGTCAGTCTTCAGACATGCACCTATCTAGTCTTTAGGCTTACACTTTTAAGCCAACTTTCGAGCTTGTGTCTTAACTAACCCTTAGGTTAGTACATTTAAAGCTGGGCAACGAGTCCACCTAAAATTATCATAAATAATCAAATACTCTTAAATCAAATTACTTAATATGAAGTAACTTAATTATATTAAAATTGAACTCAGCTCAAACAAATGAATAAAGGCCAAGTTGACTCAAATGGACCTAAATTAATAGACTAAATCCAAATTAAGTTGGACTTAAAGTTTAGGCTAAGTTAATCTAAAGAAAATTAGTTTAGACTCAACTCTAATTAGACTCGAGTTGGGTCGATTCAAAATCAAGTTGAGTTCAAATCAAATCTAATTTGGATTGAACGAAGTTCAAATCAAACTCTAATTGGGTTAAATCAAGTCCAAACTAAAAGGGGTAAACTCGAAGACAAGCTAAAACCAAGCCAGGCTAGATTAAAACTAAGTTGAACTAAATTGGCTTGAACTTGAGCTAAAGTTCATCAAGATGCAAACCCAGACTCTATAAAGGTCCAACACAAGGTCAAACTCATCTCAAGCTAAATGAAATTAAACTCAAACCCGAACCATAGCAGTCTTGATGGAACTAATTAGGGTCAAACCGAGTTCTACTAGGAGTGCTCAAACTTTGACAATACCCCAAGGATATAAATAAAGGGTGATGTCACCCTGAAGTGAACCTAAATTGGTTCAAATAGAACTAAATAAGATCAAACTAAGTCTTGTTGGGTATGCTATAAAAGCATTCAGCAATACTTCAAAGCTATATTCAATTCCATAAACTGTTGCCGATGCTATCAAATCAAAGAAGTTAATTGCCAATGCGCTTGAAGTCATTGGTCACACTTTGAAACTAATTAACCCCAAAAGCTGTTGACGATGCTTCTTCCATGTTAAGCCAACCTAAAAGCATTAACAATGCTTCAAATCAAACCAAATCAAGGTAGGCCTGAACTCGCTTAGTCAATCGGCCACAACGCCTTGCTCAAAAGAAGTTAATCACCAACATATTCTAAGCTATCAGTCATACTTCAAATCTATATTCAACAAGCTATGGATCACACTTCAATCTATACCCAATTCCCTAAATTGTTAATGATGCTACCAAATCAATGAAGTTAACCAATAATTCGCTTAAAACTGTTGGCCACACTTCAAGCTAGTCAACTTTAGAAGTAGTTGACAATGCACCCTTCAAGCTAGTCAATCCCAAAAGTAATTAGTGACACACTCTTCAAGTTAGTAAACCCCAAAAGCAGTTGATAACACACTCTTCAAGCTAGTCAACCCCATAAACAGTTGATAACGAGCCCTTAAGCTAGCCAATTCTAGAAGCAATTGGCGATGAACCTTTTAAGCTAGTCAAAGTTGATGATGCACTCTTCAAGCTAGCTAATCCCACAAGCAGTTGGCAACACATCCCTCAAGCTAGTTAATCTCATAAGCAATTAATGATGCACTCTTCAAGTTAGTCAACCCCACAAGTAGTTGACAATGTGCTCTCAAGCTAGTCAACCCTAGAAATTATTGACGACAAGCCCCTCAAACTAGTCAAAACCAAAGATAGTTGACGGCGTGATTCTCAAAGCTATATCCAATCTCATAAGCTATTGGTGATACTACTAAACCAAAGAAGTTATTGCCTACACCTTACTAGATATGAAAATACTTCAAAAATAATAAAATTATTGCCTATATCTTTCCGGCTATGGAAGTATTTTTTAAAAAAATAAAAGAATTTATCGCTTATACCTCATCGGCTATGAAAACACTTTAAAAACCAAATAAAGTTTTCGCCTATACTTCATCGACTATGAAAACACTTCAAAAATAAAAAAAAAGTTATTGCTTATGCCTTCTTGACTATGAGAACACTTCAAGATCAATGTAGTTATCGCCAACACCTTAACAGCTACCCCAACCTATAGAAAATTATTGTCGTTATCTTATTGGCTAATGAAAACACTTAAATCATAAAGTTATTGCTTCAAATTATAAAGTTATCATAGAATCTCAAAACTATTTGAATCACTTTGAACTTCTCCCATTCCCTTCCACATCCTATCGAACAATGTCATCAATATTTGTTGAAGACTATGTTAATCTAAATCAAACGCCATGTGGTCTAGGGTAAGGGAAAGGGGCTGCAGTACACATCAAAACTTCTTCTCCACTCCTCTCACTCTTTTTTTCTTTATTTTTTTTATGTTTTCTATAATTTCATGTTGAAATCTATTGTAAAGTTACGGTATACCCTCACATAAGTTATGTATTCTTTCTTAAAATTAATCAAATATTTTCTTTCTTTAATTTTTATGTCTCTATTTTATTAGTTGAGTTTCTCGCTTTAGGAGATTCCTAATAATTATTAGAGTAATTAACAATAAGGTCTTGTACCTATTGAAAGTTAATATTTTCACAACACTCAATAGTGTACTTCAAATCAAATAAACTCTAATTTGCGATTTGAGATCGCTCTTGAGGTCTTCATTATCTCGGACCATCAAAATTGATCCCACAGGCTCAAGCCCCTATCATCTTCATTTCTCGACCTAGTCTAACCAGGTATTGCTCTAGCAGCACTTTCAGCGAAGGATGAAAGTCGAGGTGGAGTAGGGTAGGCCGACGATAGGGTCCTCTAGGGCTTGATGAGAGGAGAGGTTTGGCAATGAGGCGGGCCTGGAGGTTGGGCTGTGATGAGTCAAGGCCAAGTCGATGGCAGCATGAGAATAGGCCTCGCGGGCGGCTAGGCTGTTGTAGTAGTAAAGCAAGTAAGGTTGGGTTAATGGCTATGCTCGTGCTTGACAAAGAGAAGGGAAGCAAAGGCAACAGGGTCTCTGTTGGTCGGTGAATGGTACGAGTGATGGTGTTGGCAAGTGGCTGCAACATGGATGAAGGATATCTACAAGCGGCTGGATAGAGCAAGGGGTCATGACACTTTAGAGACGTGCTAGAGTGGGGTCAAGTTTAATAGCGCCAAGGGACTCGCGGGAAGAGGTGACTGGGTCCGACCATGTGTGGCCAAACTTGGTCTTTATAAGAAGCAATAGGGATTTGAGCGAACCATAGGAAAAAATTAGCAAGGGTTTTATAGTAGAAAGAAAGAATCATGAAGAAAGATAAGTGACAAGGAACTCACACTCTTTTCCCTTTAATATGCTGATACGCTCTTCCTCCTTCTCAATGTACCATTTCTCAATCTTTATTGACTTCTTCCCCCTTTTTTGTGGTATTAACAGGTTTATATAGGATTCAAAAAGATGAAGTTTAGCTAGAAATGATCTCCTTTAATTTGAATTTTTGAATGGTGCATACGGATATAGATAAATATGAATATGACTTATCTTGAGTTTGGATAAGTTTGTGAAGAGATATGGATAAATCTGTTTGTTGTGGATGATAATAACTTGAAAGTTATATTCATCCTAGATATTAAATTTATAGAGGAATATTTATAATTTTTTTCAAAAAATTAGACTAAATTATAATTTTATAATTTTCAGAGGTCTTTGTATAAAAAGGACTTATTTATAAAATTTTAAAACTTTTAGGATCCCTTTTGAATAAAATTTAGACTTATTCACAAATAAAAATTTTTGAGGGACTTATTTATAAAAAGTTAAAATTTTAGGAGTTTATTTATAAATATAGAATTCTGGATGAATTTATTCATAAACCTTATATTTTATAAGCATTAAATTATAATTAGCTATCTTTTAAAGGGTTTATTTGCAAACCCTAAATTTTTCAAAACTGATTTATAATTTTAGGATTTTATTAGACCTTTCAACAAAAATTTTTATTCTAGGTACCTATTTGTAAAAAAAAATCTGACCAAAGACCTATTTATGAAGATTTATTCAGTTTAAGGACTTATTTATATACATTTTGTTATTTTAGTCCAAATTTTAGATGAATTTTGGGCCCAATTTTGGTCCAACTATACAGCTAACTTAGTCTATTTAGATTCCACCTAACTTGAGCTCAAATTTTTTAATAAGTTAGGTTCAAATTGAGCTCGATTTTTGGTCAAACTTGGATGTGATTTAAGTTTGACTGAGACCCACATTTAAGCTCTAATTTAGTGACATAGAAGTCTCAATTTTAATCAGGTCCTAATCAAATTTGATTGTGGCAAAAATTACTTCAAATAGTGGAGGTTAAATCTTTAAATCTATTTAATTTTGATACCCTTGCATTCTCTACTATTCTAGATTTGATTTAGAAGAACAATTGAAGAGTGCGTGGGTTTATTCTAAGTTGTATCCATATGAGATAAATTAATGCAATAGTTACAACCATTATTCTCCTTTAGTTTGCTATTTAAACATTTATTATATGCCTTTACTTTTAAACATCGATTGCAAAAATCATTTCTTGGTATCACTTTTATTATAAGCTTGTCTTGGTTGAGTACACAGCGTCCTCAAGCTAGAACTTGGAATGATGGTTGCATCATGGGATCATGCGATCCAAGGAAAAGGATAAAGGTTTAAAGATGCAAATAGAGCATTTTTGAGACTAGCCAAAGTGTTTTGCAACAAGCAAAACTTTGATTTTATTTTTTAAAAGAACAAAAAGAATCATGTAACAGTCTGTTGCAAAGAGAGCACTTTTGATTGCAGGTACATGCTTCAATTACCAACAATATCCCAATTTTCATGATAAAAACTTGTCCTAGAGCATCCTTTGGAGGTAATTTGTAACTACATCTCATCTTAATGCATACAAAAAAGGTTGTTTTTGTTCATTTATTAACAACATCTCATTTGAATGTGTACTACAGTTATTGTGGATGTCTTATCAACTAATTATTCTTTTTTTGAATGAAATGCTAGAAACACCTCAAGTTTTAAGAATTTAACTCTATTTTACTCCAAAAGCTGTAAGAGATTAGATTTTAATAAAATAATATAATAATTGATGATAATAACTTTATTGTAAAAAGTCTAAATAAATACATCAGCTCCTATATGGGCACCTTTGTGACCCATAGAATGACTTATTATTTTTATCAAGCACATATTTATTGGGTTATATATGAAACTTTGTATACTAGAGGCCTAAATTCATGATAATGTTTCAAATCTTACAATAAGAATATGAAAATAAACATTACTCGTGGAATATGAAAATAAACCTTACCCATGGAACATCTCTTTTAATGTCTCCAATAGTATATTCAACAAATTGCTACTCCACTAACACTTTGATTTTACATCTAATAGTCACATGATAAAAGATCAGAAAGTGAAACTCTTACATTCCAGGTATAATTCACTATTAGCTTTGATAAGCGCTTTGAAAATTTTCAATCCATCTTTATCAAAGCCCTTAGTTGGCATTTCAACATCAGCAACTCCTATGCCTTAATAGAATCCTAGGGGCCAAAATATATCATGTAGTAATCCTTCAATGTCATCCTCCTATTCATCATTCACTACAACATTAACTAGAATATCTTCATGATAATTCCTCTTGTGATATTATGTCATTTCTCCATAGTAGCTCCAATTAGTACATGTCACATTTTATCTTTTCACTATTATGTATTTGTAAAATTCTTCTCTTCTGATTATGTGTACCCACATAATCTATGCAATGACACCTTATCTTTTGATTTGGTCTTTTGTTTGTGTATGCAAAATCAAAAATCGAATTAACTCTCTCAAGATATCTCTACTCTAGTCAATTCTTTATCTTGATCCATCTCTTGTCCTTGAGGCTACCAAAGATGTATAATCTTGCTCCTTATGCTTTAAAACTTCATGGACATCATAATTTAGATAGCCTAGCAATAAGTAGATGATGAAAAGACGCATGCACTATGAATAATAAAGTATAATAAAAATCCTATATCTATCATGAAATGATTTTCATTAAATCTAACTATTTGATCTTAGTCAAGTTAGATAATAAACATTATTGGCCAAGTCTTCACATCAAAATATTGGGAAAGGAAAAAACAATGATGTGGAGCAAAGTTTGCATATTACAACACTCGGATAATGAACATAGGAAGGGGCAAAGTTGTAATTCAATTATCTACTATTTAAAATTAATGAACAAGAGTCATCTCATCAAAAACTAGTCTAAAAACAACAAGAACAAAACTACTTTACCAAAATTACTTGATCTCATATAGCAAATATGTTGTCATACTTATTTCTAAAATCAACTTTCAAAAATGCATGCCACCCTCCATAACTAATTATAGCAATCACTAGATATCATACAGCAAACATGCTCTCAATATCTAGCTCATGATCAAAACCAAGCATTCAATAATAGGATACAGGATTCACAAGTTTTGTATATCACATGGAATTTTGTGTCCATATGTTAGAGGAACATAAATATGCTCAGAGATACAACAACACAAGTTATATCAATAAAAGCAATCTCATATTGTGAATTTATAGTAATGAATTAATCACAGATAGTGATTCAATGTAGCATGTTGTTCTTATTATTGATCATTAAAGGGGAACACAAGTATGGTCCAACAATCCCATACAATGTTAACATAACTATTTTCAAATTAAAAAAAATATAAATAGTGAACTCATTATATAATATATTGTTCTTATCATCGATTAAAAAACCCAAAATTTATAATGCAAGGACAAATCCAATGCACAATCACAAAAGTCAACCAAAACTAGACAACCATGTAGAACAAATCCAAAAGGGCAAAAAACACATTGACATAGAATAGATCCAATGCATATAGATGCACCTTATTGGCCAAAACCCTAGCACCATTGGTCAAAATCCTAGCACACTCAGTTTCAACTAAAAGTTTGGGCATCGACCAAAAGCCTAGCCATGGTCGGCAATAACCAAAAACACAAGAGTAAGGAACAAGATGAGGTAAGGTAAAGGATGTCACCTCCAATGTTGTGGGCTGCTCAAACGGTCGAGATTTGGAGATGGTGTGGAGCTCAAGCTTGAAGTGCAAAAGAGAGAGAAGCAGGAAGGTAGAGCACATCAAAGATCAAAGGATAATTTGGGAGCTTGTAGTACTTTGAGATAGAGAGAAGTGGGGAGGTAGCACAAAACATCAGAAAATGAATTGGGAGTGCATAGAGTTTTGAGAGAATGAGGCATGTGGAGAGGTCGAGCATATTGGAGCTCGGAATCTTATTAGGAGCAACAAGATTTGAAAGAAAGAGAGAGAGACATAACTAAACTAAGATGTGATTTTTGGAGGTTAAATAAAATGCTAGTGATTATCAGTATTTTTAAAAGGAGCATTGGTAATTACTTATAATTTTTAAAAAAGCATAAGTAATTACTAGTGTTTCTATAAAAATCATCAATAATTGTTGGTATTTTTACAAGCACTAGAAAAGCACCATCAACTTTCAATGCTTATCTCTAAACTCCAACAACTATCGATATATTTTTAAGCACTAAAAATTAACTATCCAAAAAACTTCTTTCTCATATAATGGAAGAAGTCATTTTGATTATTAGAGTAATTACCCATTTAACACAATACAATGGATATAAGACATTTGTTGATTATAGCAATGGAGGATGTAGTAAGATGAGTGTTTTATCTTTGGCTTGAATCCTTTGCTTATGGTTCAATTCATAATTTGTTAATGAGATAAAGTAAAATTTGACTCTTTTATATGACAACTCCAATTATGCAATGTTAAATAGTTTCTTCACAACATTGATGGATGATGGTGCTCTATCCATTTGATAATTTCTACCCTTTTATACACAACTACCATGTTTCAGTTTTAGTGTTAAAATGTTTATCTATAATATGATGAAGGAACTTTTTATGCATGCTATCTTTTTAAATTTAGCACTATAGTAAGCTTTTTATATGCACATTTTTGAGTTTAAAATGATGGAAAATATATTAACAAAATAACCAAAAGTTTTGAATTAGGAGGGGAAAATATGTCTTGCCATTGAATTGAAGTTGAAAAAGGAGATTGACTCTTCTAGTTTCCTTTGGGTTGGTCAATCAAACGGAAATATATTTGAAGTGATTGATTGGGAGTCCAATAATGTCAACCTACAAGAAAGGATTTGTTCTTGTAAAAAAGGGTATATAAAAGGTGTATACCATGCAAGCAGAAATGTGCATCTATTTTGGAGACCAATATAAATGTCAACACCTATTAAAGGATTCATGATCATCCGTATCTTGGTGGCCAGGGGTGTGCAATTAGTCAGTTTGGTAAAACCAAATTTAAGTTCTGATTGAACCAAATTTTTTCAATTTTTTCAATTTTCTAAATAAAAATTGAACTGACCGATCTTTGATTTGTGAACCAAACAAAACCGAAAAAGTTCAATTTAGTTTTAAACCAAAATATCCAAATTTTTTAAAAGTTTATAATTATACAAACTCAATTAAAATTAACTATAATTGGATTGTGTCATTCAATGAAGACAAAGAATACGAAAATAGAAGCTTATTGTGAAATTCATAGAGGAGATAAATCATGCAATTAAAGTATAGTTTCAAGTAAGGTCTTAGGTTTCAGTTGAAAAGTTAACTCGCAACAACTCATTTTAAAATTCAATTTTAGACTTAATAAATTTTATATTTAAAGTTACATGTTATTTGCTATTTCAAAATAATAGTTGGGTGAGATGGTAAGTCATTTTGAGTTCTTGCATTTAACTTGGGTTTGAATTTTGTGCGATACAATTTTTTTGTATTTCTACCCAAAAAATTATGTATTTAATTTTTTTGAAAAAATATACCTAATTTTTTTGACTTTTTAAAAAATTATAATATTTTCATAGTTTATATTTCAACACAAAGTATAGTAAAAAAAAAATAAAAGAATAATTTGGTAAAAATTAAAATGGATTGGTTTTAGTTGAAATAATCAAAATAATAGAAATATATCAATTTTAGTAGGTGCTGAAATTGATTTAAAAATCAAAACCTAAAACTTTGGTTTCAATAAGATGGGAAAGATGGGTGCTAGTTGCAGAAGGGAGGGGAGGGGTCGATATTACAAATTCATGTACTAGTCTACATTTTATTAAAAATAATTACATATATATCCACCACTTTTAGAAAATTTAGAAAGAGTTAGGGAGGGATCATAGGTCCCCCCTTAGTTAGTGATGGATAAGTTTTCGCCAATTATTTATTCATTTTCTTTCACTTTTACAAATGTGATCACACTTAAAACTCTATGTAATCTCCACTTAATTTGTTGGAAATGTTGAGATTAATTGAAAGCCATGAAGGTGAGTATTAATCCCAAGAGGCAACAACCAAAAAAGGGGTGTGAATTAAGTTTGAAAATAATAATTGTAAGTTTTGATAATTAAAGCACCAAAATTAATTAACAAATCCCAAATAGATCAAATATCAATTTCAATGATTAGAAATAATCGACCACATAATCACAAACATAAAGAGTGCAAGTAATGAAAGAGAGTTAGGAGAGAGCATACCAATATTTAAGTGGCTCAACGATACCTACTCCATGGTCCTAGGCCCTTTTATCAATTTTGAAAACTTCAATAATTTCTCTAGTGATGTCATTTCTTAAGACAACTAAGTTTTTACATCAACTTGTAATCCATGAGTGTCACTTTCTTAGTGTAAAGCCAAGTCCATAAAAGTTCTCTTGTAATCTACAAGTACTGCTCCATAAAAATCACAAAACCACTCTTTCAATTTTCTTCTAAACCTACCACTACATTTAAACCCCCTCTAAAAACTTAGGCAAGTAACAATAATGTGGAATAAAAAATTACAAGAAAAATGTCACGACAAAAATCTCTCAAATTTTATAACAAGAACAATTTAAGGATATAAAATTAAAAATAATTAGAGCTTTTGGTTGAGGCTAGAAGACTATAGGAGCTTGGATCTCACTTTAAGAATGTTGAAGTTTAGTCCTTTAATTGAACAAAAAAATTTTGAGCCTTTTTATAATTGTTAGAACCAATATCTAGTTGTTAAGAACCACCCTTGATTTTTCTATTAAGTTAAAATGACTGAACTCGTGTCCCAATATATTATAACAATCAGAAATTTAGTCATCAAGTTCTATTCTCACATGTTTAGATGATAAAACATTAGGGTTTGGAAGACCGAACCATAGTATTTGGACTACTGAACTTGGAGTTTAGACAAGTGATTTTTGTAGGCAGAATTCTAGATTTTTGTTTACTAAGTTTGGATTACTGAATTCCTTATTCAAAGTTTGGATTACTGAGTTCCTCAATTCAAATGACTAAACATGAGATAGAAACACAGCTTAATCTAGTTTGCAAATCTTAATTAAACATCTATTTAAAACTTTATTAAATTAACTTCAACAAATATAAAATATGCTAATGAAGTTATCTCTAAGTTAATTAAAGCATCAAATGAAGTGCTCTAAGAATTTAATTATTAAATCTTTGATTCAAAATAAAAAAACTAAACTTAGTTTATTGGAGTTGAACTTATATCTTGAGTATTCTTGAACTCTCAATTTGACTTTTAAGCTTCATCTTCAAATTATTATCATACTCTTATCTTTGAATTATCATTTTCATAAAGATTGGTTCAATAAGTTTATCTTGAGACTCGATCCTTTATGAGGTTAGATAAACATTGTTAACTTGAAGCTATCATAACACAACAAACTTGTTAAACTTCAGCTTAATCATGATCAAAATTCAAAGAGCAATAAGTATATATATCTGGCACTTGGTAAAAAAAAACACCCATAAAATCATACTTGAGATGTGACAAGCGATTGTAGATTGGATATAAGATTCTTGAGGTGTTGAAAGGCATGTGAAAGTGCTTTTGGGCACCAAAATTGAACACAATCAAGACCAATACATTACAAAATAAAATTCTAATTTTTGAAAAGACCTACAACAACCTACTCACTATTTCCACCCTGAAATTTGTCTTCTTCATTGTTGCCCTCCTCCTTAAGCAGGGCCATCCATCTCCACCACCATCTTTATTGCCATTTGATGCAAATACCCTCTCTTTGATCTTCTTTATTGTCTATGCATTGCTTTTGCACCCAAATTCACTTTTTTTGTCATCATCCGGGCTATTTGGTCTGCAAAAAGTATAGCAAAGTGGTTGACATTGAGGTACTTTTCCCACTTTTATTATTTTATTGTCTAAGAATAACTTCTTAGAAGTTAATTCATTTTTAAGTATTTTTGATTTAGATATAAATAAATTATATTTTACTTCGGTATTTTGTAGTTTGAAGTTACTCATAAAAATAAATATAATGATATTTTAAATTATTAATAATATTAACAACTTCACATACGATAATAATATATTTTTTAAAAAATTATATGTAAGATAAATAAATAAATAATATTTTACATAAATAATTAAATAAATAATATTTTATATAAAAAATAAATAAATAATATTTTACAGAAATAATTATACTTTCAATATATACTTCTATCTAACAAAATATTAGAAGTGAACTACTTTCAACTATTTTTAAAAGTAAGTTAAAAGTAGAGAAAAGTGACTTCACTGTACTTTCATCTATTTTTAAACAAATAAATAGCATTTTTAGAAAATTTGCTTTGCGTGTTACCTTAATATTCTTCTTCTCGATATTTTGAGAAACATTGAATGTCGAAGTAGGTGATAAATGGAGATGCTAATGAGGAAACCTTAATAAAAAAAGGCTCAGATTTATGAGGAAGAAGAGAACCAAAAAGTTAGGGTTAAAAGAGGGCATTTTGGTCTTTTAACTATTTAAAAATTGATTGGTGAGTTGCGAGAGGAAAATTTCTCTTTGATCCTCTCCTACAAATATCAAGTGAGGAGAGATGGTCATATGCAAAATGTAATAAAATTTGGATGCATTCATGGAAATGCCAAGAAAGTTCGAGGTTTCATAAAAAATTACATAAAAGAATATTCTACATTTACTCTCCATTAAGAAGAAAATTACCAATAAACTCCTAAAAGATCACAAATTTACCAAGTAGTCCTTTTGACTTTAAAGAATTTCTTCTTATCTAAATAAAAATAATAATATAAGCAATTGTAATATAAGACAAACATAAAAGACGCTATAGATAGAACTACAATAACATAAACATATATTAACCATTATGAACATAAAACTCTAGATATAATTAGTTAAATTCAAATATAAGTAAAAATTTTGTATAAAAATAGAAGAATGAGAGTTATTAATAATTTTAAAAGTCAAAAAGAATTATTGATAAACTTAAAATTGTTTAGAACATTTTTAGTAATTTTTCTTTTTTGTAATTGAGTGAGCCAAAAAAAAAGTACACGCAATGTGCAAAATCTAGCGGTATATGTGCATAATAACATGATCTTATGAGGGTGTATAAGTAAATATCGCATTGGAAAGTATATATTAAGGTTTTAAATTTTGGTTTAAATATTTTAGTCTTGATCTACTCCACAATAATTCGATCTAAGTTTCGATTTTGAATTTAAAAAATGTAATATTTAAATTTATATATTACCTTTATATTGCCTGATGGGAAAGAGTTTTATGTCAAAAACCATGTTCAGCATAATTATTAAGAAATTAGTTTTGGGTCACCCAATACATATTTGAATCTTGGATGTAGCATTTTTTTTATTTTTCATATTTTAAGCAAACTTTTATTCAAAATTTTTTTAATTTAAAGTTAAAGTTTAGAAAAATAAAATTTTAAAAAAATTTGACTGAAATCAAAATGAAAGATTAAAACATATTAGTTTCAGTAGGTGTTAAAATTGATTCCGAAATTAAAATTTAAAACATTGGTATATAATGTGCAAATTCTGTTAACTTGTTTGATATAGCAAGAGGAAGACACAAGGAATAAGAAAAAGATTACCATCTTCTCATCCAAATAGATCCTTAAATTCATAAGTAAGATGAAAAAGAAATAAATAAAAAATAAGATAATATTATTGATAAAAAAATTCTCTTCCTCTATTATAACTTTAAGCTATATATATAATCCTCTAATAAATTTAGAATCCTACTTGATGTAAACTAAAAATAAGACTTAAATTTCACTATTAATTATACTTAACATATCTTAAATAAAAAAATCTAAATCATATTCTTTATTAGGCTAGAACTTTTATTGACTCAAACTCATAAATAAATTCTAATTTTGACCAATACGGATACCAAATCAACTAAAATAGTAAATAAGAAATTATAGAAATCAATCACAGGTTTCCAACAAATGATTATTTGGACGAATATCTTAGGAGATATAGCCTTCAAATTATAGTTATACTAATCCTGACATATCCTAATTGGAGTTGAAATTCAATTTGAATTCAATATTTGATTTTACTGTAAAAAGGATATAGTTATATTACATCAGATCCCTCCACTTAGAAAAAACTTATTTTCAAGTTAAAATTTGAACTATTTATTATTGCAGTTATATTCTCTTTAAATACTTTTTAGCATAAAATTTGATGATGTAAACTAATGAGATTTCTTAGGTAATATTTTCGATACTTCAATCTTCTATTTTTCTTCAGTACAACCACTTAAATTTCTTCTTTCGACCTTATTCAAAATAAAATTTTTTTACAGACCAACTTATAATTTATTGTCATGGAACAAAATATTTCTCATAAGTTTGTTGATAATTACTAAGATAATTTAAATATGTTATTGTAATTTTTGAATCTTGCAGAGTAATGCTCCTTTAGATACCTCCACTTGCTCAAGAGTTAGTTTTTGATAAATTTAAAGAATAATTTTGAGTAGCACAATTAATATTTTGACAAATAGAAAAACTCTTTTTTACGGCCTTCAAAAATATCAACTAATTCATATGAAGAATTCTTATTAATAGTCTCTTAAAAATTTTTTATAACACTTAAAATCACTTTTATATGATCTTCTAACTTATCAAAGAAAAAATCTATGAGACCCTCGATAAGTTCTTCACTAGTTTATTTATCTTTCACACAAATTACAATCTTTTCTTCAACTTGATAATTTAATATTAGATGAAAGTTACTTAAATGTGAAATTAAAACTTCATGATTGTCTGTATAGATTTTAATTCTGAAAATTCTTAAATAAAAGATATGTTTTACTTAATTTTGATTCTCTTTTGAGAACTTTATATTAAATAGTTTAAATATCTTCAGCCATGAGAGGATTTTTAGCTTGTCTTTACGTGCTCTTTGAATTTGAATTTGGTCACACTAGCATGAAACATAATATTCAACAATTTTTAATTTTTTTCTCTTCAAGAATCTCCATAAATTCAAAGAATTTATCAACTTTATCGATCTAAATAAATAAATCCCTATAACCATAAAAGTATATAATATTTACCTTACTAAGATTTTAATTTTCCTGAGTAGTTACGTATATTAATTTCCAAGATGTCGGACCGCGAGGTTTTTTGACGATCAATTGACGAATTTAGTTTTAACTTTAATCTATTTCAAACTTCATACTTTCTATTGATAAATATAAGAAAATTTTATTTGATCAAATCTTGAGTTTGATAATCTACTATATTACTGTCCGTGGTGTTGTCACCACCAATTATAATTGATGGAGTTGAGGTAGACAACAATCTTACTTTGATACCACTTGATACAACGGGAAGAAGACACAAGGGATAGGGAAAATATCACCATTTTCTCATCACAATAGATTCTTAAATCCATAATGAAAATGGAAAGAAAATAAATATAAAATAAGATAATATTATTGATAGAAAAATTCTCTTCCTTTATTATAAAGTTGGGGGTATGTATATAACTTTCTAATAAATTTAGAGTTTTATTTAATATAAACTGAAAATAAGACTTAAATTTTATTATTAATCCTACTTAATATATCTTAAATAAAAAAATTTAAATCTTATTTCTTATTGGACTATGATTGATATTGACTCAAACTTATAAATAAATCTTAATTTTAATCAATACAAATATCAAATTAGTCAAAATAATAAAAAAAATTGTATAAATCGATTTCAACTTTCTAACAAATGATTATTTGTTAAATTTAAATCAATATTTTAAAAGATATAACCTTTGGATTGTATTTATATTAATTTAACGAATCCTAATTGAAATTAAAATTTAATTTGAACTCTATCTTTCATTTTACTTAAAAAAAAAAAGTAATCTATCCTACATCATCGTGATTGAAACTCGGTTGAAATCGAAATAACCGCCGGAGCCAAACGAAAAACTTTATACAGTAAGTTCGGTCGGTTCGGTTTTGCCACTTAAACTATCGGGTCTGAGGTTTCGGTTTTGGGTACGGCTCATTTTTGCTGAATTTGAGAATTCTTATTTAACGTCGGTCCGAAACCGATTTTGAGGTTCCCACCTCTGCTGAGATACTTGGGATCCAAATCTATGCTTTCTTCCTCCTCTTGACGCTATCGGGGCTCCTCCCGTGGGTTCCCCTCCGGCGCCATCTCGTTTCTCTCTTATCTAACGCCATCACTCTCCTCTCCGGCGAACTAGCGGAAACCCTTGTTCCGGTCTCAATGGGGGCCAACGAATTCCGGTTTTTCCTCTCCTGCGACATAAATCTCCCCGTCACCTTCCGGATTGAGCGGCTCGAGGGCACCTTGCCGCAGACCCCGTCCGCTTGCGGTACGATTTGGGGGCGATTATTACCTATGGTTCCTGTGATTCCTCTGTTCTAGTTCACCAATTATGTGTGCATACGGAGATGCTAATTAGGGTTTATACGAGTACATGTTGCAAAGAGCTTTTAGAGGTCGAAGTTTTCATTGAATTTCTGCGGAAATTTTTTAGGGATGAGTTTAGCTGCCTGTCTTAGTGAACTCTCCGCATTAAGCGTGAATTGAATACGTTTGTTTGTTTGTTTCTTTTTTCCCTTTTTTGGCGAAACGAGTGTTACCACGAGCAAGCTCCCGTGTTGCGGAGGGAGTAGGACAGGGAAAGAATTTAGCTTTTCATTCTGTATTAATGGTGAACTAGAGACCTTTTTTTCTTTATTTTTTTAAAAATAGGTCTTGGTATTAGCAATCTCCCACCATGAAGAGGGAGTACAAAGTGCAAAGGATAATTTTTTTTAACCTGTTAAACTTTTCTGTACTCATAGTATAATCATACTACAACTTTTACTATGCAGATTAACACTTAGACAAACAAGGGATTGAAGTAGTCTTACCCTAATAATCATTTGATTCCTTGCCAATGATTGATTATGAGTATTTACCATTTTCTTTCTAGTTCTTGCCATTTCATCTCATCACAAATCATTTGCAGGAATTGACGGCGCAGTTGGAAATAGAAATCCGGAGCTTTTCGTTGAATGCAGATTGTACCTAGATGGAGCACCTTTTGGCCTACCCACAAGAACAAGGTTTAATAAATTTCTTTAATGTTAAGGCTTTGGTTTTGATATTGCGCTACTTACATAAACTTATCATAAATTTCTGTTATTTTTGGATTTTCTATTCTATTTTACTAGCTTTAGTTTTTGGTTGATTTCGTATGCCAGGTTGGAATCCTCTGGGCATCCATATTGTTGGAATGAACTGGTTACATTAAGTACCAAATATCGGGATTTGACTTCGTATGCTCAACTCGCATTGACGGTAAGTCCATGGCTTTGTATTTGTTGGTTGTAATATCAAATTTCTTGGTGTGTGGTCATTCCAGCATATTTATGTATGAAATGCATTAATGGTTGGCTGTTAGAAGAGGTGAAAGATGAGAATGTTAAAAGAATAAAAGAGAATTAGGGCTCGTAATACCCATGTGGAATTCAAATGATTCTCAAGTACGGTTGCACAAAAGTATCCTCTAAATACTTGGTAAATCAGGGATCATCACAGCCTAATAAGAAGCCAAAACCAATTTGTAAAAGAAGAATCAATAAAGCTTAAACGAACGAGTTGTATTAGAACTCCCACCTATATAAAGATGAGGATACTTGGGTTTGTAATAACTTCTTGAGCTTTTATCTCTCATAATAAAGAAATTCTTCTCTTTCTTCTTCTTCATTGAGAACAAACCCTAGTTTTATATCCACAAACCTTAGAACTTGTAACAGAGAATGCACTTAGAGCAGTCCATGATCTTCTTTTTTGCTGAATATCTGTTGCATGCATTCATCCTCATTTTGTCTATGATTTGCTATTGAGCAATGCATTTATAATATGTTCTCCGGAAGAATGTCTCCTCATGATTCCTGTCTATGTAGGTTCTCACATTAATTTTGTGAACCTAATCTTTTTTCTTATGAAGATTCAAAATAGTTGAGAGAGAAATTGCTATGAATCTTGTATTAAATTGAGTTTGTTATATGTTTAGGCCTGTGCCTATCAGTTTTAAAAATCTCTATCCTAAAAGATATCTATACTTAAGAGCCCAAGCCTGGCCTGTCTCAAGTACTGATGGTACTAGTTCAGGCTGCAATTTTTCTGTGCATAAATGCTTTCTCTTTTTCTACAACCTCATTCTTATGGCTCAATGTAACCTAATTTTGGTTCTAGTTTGTTTTGTGGAGCATTTTGTATCTTTTTTCCTCCTGCAGGTGTGGGATGTTTCATGTAGTAAGGATAATGGTTTGGTTGGTGGAGCTACTGTGCTTCTTTTTAATAGCAAAAAGCAACTCAAAACTGGGAAGCAAAAGCTTCGACTTTGGCCAGGGAATGAAGCTGATGGGAAGCATCCAACTAGCACTCCTGGAAAGGTACATTAGAGGCATCAACCTTCCTGGTGCCCTTAATATTATGTTTTCTGTAAAATTTTGCAATTTCTTTTCTAAAGTAGGCCTACATATATTTCATTGTAGCAGATTTTTTATCTATAACCTTTTTTCGGTTTTTTATTTTTTTACTTCAGGTTCCTAGACCCGAGCGTGGAGAGATAGAGCGTCTAGAGAGGCTTGTAAACAAGTATGAAAGGGGTCAGATACAGCGTATTGATTGGTTAGACCGTCTTACTTTCAGAGCTGTGGAGAAAATAAAGGAAAGTGAAAGCTGCAAAAATGGCAATTCTCACTTAAGCCTGATTATTGACTTCTGTAGTTTTGAACACAGAGTCGTTTTTCAGGTTTGAACAACTTATGAGCTTAGCCTGGTTTCTGATGCAGAGAATAATCTTACTTCTCTCCTGGCTCTTATGACTCATGAATCTGTTGACATTATCAAATTGGTTTTGGATCATTTTTTGTGGGTGTGTATTTTGATTTTTATAATTTGAACCGTTTGTGGTTCTTTTGCCTGAGATTACATGGTTTTAGTTCTCAGTTCTGCTTATTTTCTGAAAATTATATTTGACATGTGCTGCAGAGAATTCCAAAATCCAAATCTACATCCTGTTTCTAATCAATTGCATTCTAGAGATATTCAACCAGTCTTCATCCTACTCACTAGCTTTCTAATGATGCCTGTCTTTATAAGATATAAAATATGTTTGAGCTGCATTATATTGTGTATTTCAGGAATTGTTTTTTTGGAGTTCCATTCCTATAGTTTGAACTGTTGCAAATAACTTGCTGGATTGCAGGAGTCTGGGTCAAATTATTTTACCCCTTCCCCGATATCTTCCACAAATGAAGTTGTAACCATATGGGATCCTGAAGTAGGAAGAACAAACCCTTCAGAGCACAAGCAACTAAAGCTTGCGAGGAGTTTCAAACGGGAGATGATTGATAAGGACCTTAAACCTAGTTCCAGTGAATGGAAGTAAGTCGATGCTGATGTATCATCTTTTTTGGGGAAAATTCCTTATAGCCCCTTGAATTTTTTTATCCATTTCAGTCAATTTAAAATTTTAATTTCCTTTTACTTGAATCTCCACTTTTATATACAAAGCTATTCATTTATTTGTCATATGGTTTTTACATGTTTGTTTCAAATAGAAGTATTCGTTTATTAGTCTTATTCATGTAATTGTTATATTGTGGTTTCGCATGAGTCCTACTGGAATTATATTAAAAACTGACATCATTGACTATTAGTAAAAGAATAAAAGTGTGTCCTGATTAACATCATTTTCTTATTTTTACTTATCCATAATTGACTAGTACTTAAACTTGGTCTTTCATGAACGCACTTAGCATGCATACCATTTAACTGGTAACTTTTGTTTCTTTCAGTTGGTTAGTTAAGGCAGCAGAGATGAAGTAAAAACTAGTGACGGAAGATTTTAGATTGAGAGGGTTGGATTGCAGGGTTTACAAGCACAGAAATTGATGGATGCTACCATTGTAAGATTCATGATGATATCACAGGGTCATTATATTTGTGAGTTTGATTAACAAACTTTGCATGATTCAGCGTTGATCAAGGCAGTCAAGATTTCTATGCATTTTTAGATGGTAACCGTCCAAGTAGGAAAGGTTTCCAGAGATAGGCTTATGAAAAATCACCACCCCCCAACTCCCCTTCCTTGCCTAGACTCCTTGGCTTCGCACTAGTAAAAGGCTAGGTTGTCCATCTATCTTAGATTACATTGGCCTTTATTATGCAACTATTGTGTGCTTATGTGTTTTTATGTGCATACTGTTGTCAATATTATTTTATATGATTAATCAATGCCATTTCTGAAACTTGTATAATTGTTCTTCTCCTTTGGCATTAGGTCAATACAAAGAATCCTTAAGTACCCTCCAACACGTACTTTAAGTGGTGATGAGAGGCAGTTATTATGGAAATACCGTTTATCTTTGATGTCAGAGAAGCGAGCACTTACAAAGTTCCTCCGCTGTGTTGAATGGAGTGATGTTCAGGTTAGGTGTCTGAATTCCTAACAGATATTATTTCAGCCTGCTACTTTTTTTCGAAATAAAATGTGACATTGACATCATATTCATTTCAAATAAAATGCACTCATTTATGTCTATTTATTGCATCTCATCTGTCAGAATGGTGAGCTTGGATGTGTGACAAGAGTGAAAATAGGATCTTTTGTATGTGATATTTAATATGCTAATTTGGGGTCACTTCATTGCCTGGTAGCTGCATCCTGATTGCTTCATGATAAGTTAAACGCAGGAGGCTAAACATGCGATTGACTTGATGGGAAAGTGGGAAAGCATTGATATTACTGATGCATTGGAACTACTGTCTCCTGTTTTTGAAAGTGAAGATGTGAGTTTAAACATACCTCTTATCTTTTTGTTTGTTCCTTTTGATATTATTTGTCCATAGGAGCCACTAGTAGTCGAATTTTGTACTCTTGCTTATAATTGCCATTCATTATTATTATTATTATTGAGCATGTAGATTTCTCAGAAAATTATTATCTGGGTCCTCATTTACTTGGCTGAGAGTTTGTGTATGGGCTTATTTCCATACAGTTAAGAAGAGAGGGTGGTAATAGGAGGACAGTGTGGTCCACAGTCCACCAAATCAACCCAATGAGAGGCTGTGAGCTAGATTAAAAAATCTAGTTGGCCGCTATTCATCAAACCAAAAATTAGCATAATTTATCATAATTTTTTCATTGAACTCATGTTGAAACACAATTTAGCTTCTTGATATCTTCTGAATCTCCTTAGTAATCTTTACCTTAAAGATTTAGAAGATGTCGAGATGTTAACTTGTGTTTAACACATGTTGAATGAAAAAAAAGGTGATAATCTGATTTCTATTTTGATGACTTGACCGGCTAGATTTTTTTAACCTAGTTGGCAGCTTTCCATTGGCTGATTCAGTGGACTGTGAACTGCGTGGTCTGCCTAATCGGGCCTTGAAAAAGAGAAAGCAACACTATGGGCTAGGCCCATGTTAAGGATGTCGGGCTTGGTCTTAAACAATCATTGTCATCAGAAATCTTCTATTATATTTTGGAAGTATTATTTAGAAAGTAAAATAGACAGTGGAACCAGTAGCTTTTATCAAAGTTATATTAGGGCATATATACTTAGGTAGCATTGAGTATAGATTAATTGGATCTTGACTGAAAATTGTCTCTTGAAACTGGATTTCTTTTCCTACTCAAGTCTCATCCCTTAATTGGGTTCTCTTAGCTGAAGTTTCAGTTATCTTACATTTCAATGTAGGGAATTATATAAAAAAAAGGATACTAACCAAATTCGAGCTTTTCGTATATTTGGGCCTCTAAGTAGAAAAATGAAGCCGTTATTGGATAGTTGCGATCTGTGTGCTGAGTGGTGGGTGGTTGGGCCTAGAGAGAGTATTTCCTGTTTAAATGAACAGTGATAACTTATATTATGACATGGTATCCTCAAATTTCAGTATAAGCAGCAAAAAATAGAATGCTTTACTTCATTTTTGACAAAAGGGTTATAAATCCAACTTTGAAGTTCAGCCAACTGTAGAAACATCTCAGTAAATCACATTTGCTAAGAAAATTTTTCTCAAATGTGGGTAACTTCTCTTTGCCATTGGCAAATGTAGAGATATTTTCCATTAGCCAATTTGCTGGAGATGAAAGTTGCCACCTAATAAGACTGGGTATGATAAAGTAACAAATCAAAATATCCTCTGCTGTCTTAGGGCATTTGACTTTCTTAAGAAGTAAAACACATCCATCTTCCATTTCAGTAGTTTTTTTAAAAAAATGGATTTTCTAGTTAATAATGTTGACCTTCTTCTTGATCAGGTTCGAGCATTTGCTGTTGGTATCCTTGAAAGGGCTGATGATGAAGAGCTCCAATGCTACTTACTTCAACTGGTGCAAGCTCTTCGATTTGAAAGATCTGACAAGTCTCGTTTAGCACTTTTCCTTGTGAAGCGCTGTAAGTTTGGCTCCTTTCAATACCTTCACATAGAAACTACTGATCTCTCATGGCTTTGACATATCCATTTAATAGTGGCTCCTGCCTATACATTGAGTATTATCAAGCCAACTGCAACTATTTTATTTGCACTTGCAGTAATTCAAGCATGGATAGTTTTTTGTTGTATGATGAAATTTAGACCAAGCAAGATCCCAGAATGCGTTAGGCAGCAAACTTGCACCAAATACTTAGAATCATTTTTCTCAGCGATTCTGTTTTCAAGAGATACATAGTGTTGCATTTAGTTTTGCTACTAGTAGGACCATGGTTTTACCTCTTTAAAATAGGGTTACTTAACTTTGTAACTTTTTTAGTAGAATGGGTTTAAGTTATTTCTGCACCACACGCCACCCCCACCACCAAACACCCCCCCACCCCCACCCCCCCAACACACACGCACACTTCCATAGAAATTGGGACCACATTTTTGCGTTCTCAAATTCCGTTGGAATCATGAAATTTCCTATGATTCCATGGGAAAATTGAAAAGAGGTCCAATTTCTCATCATTTTTCCTATGAAATGGAATTCACATTCAAGCTCTTCCCATCATTACTGACTTTACTTCAGTAATTGTAGTGCTTTTTATAGGAATTAGGGTTGCATGCAACCCTAAGTGGGTTTTCCAGTAGCATATCAATAGAGTTGTTGGAGTTGGAGTTATTGTGTTCGGTTGTTTCTAACTAAGAATGGAAGACACTTGTGGAGTTTGTCATTATGAATAGTTTTATTAGGTAAATTTTTAATTTGGAGGAGTTATTATTTACAAAAAAATTACTATAATTATTAAAAGTACAACAATCACAATGTTAAAGTAGGCGGGTTAGTTTGAAATATATTGTATATAGCTACTTTCAGATTTAGTACTGTCAGTTATGAAGTTAATATAAGAATTAATTTATATATATATGATCATTCTCAAAATCTTAATTACAGCATAATATATTTCAGAATTATTGTATCATTTAATGCTAATTTAAATATAATGTTATAATAATATTATCATAAAATGGGAGGGATACATTTAGTTTTATTTTTTTTGTTAATTTTTTTTTCAGAAAAGATTAATGAGGAATAAATATAACATCGATAACAAAATTTAATAAATTTTATATTAACTGGTTTATTTTTATGGTATTCCCTCATGGTTACATGCTTGTGCATAATACAAGTGGAGTTGCAATAACTTCACTTGCACTCAATATGGAGTCAAGTTGGAATGCTGTAACTTTAACCCTTTTCCTTGACTCATCTATCTCCCCCATTGAAGTCGAACTCCAACCCCTAGATTTCAGTTGGGTAATAAGCCAGAAAATGAACAGACCCCAAAGTAGCCATGTGTATGATCAATAATTCTACAGTTGAAAGTGGAGCTAGATACCGAGACATATGACTATATTTTCCTTTCAGAATTCATGATAATTTTAAAAAGTTTTGAGCAAAAAAACCGGTCTCCTCCTTGGAGAAGAATGCCCCTTATATAATGAATACAAGCTGAAGTTTAGGTACAGTTAGTATATTCTAAATAAAGCATATCCTAAATAAGGAAAATATAGAGAATTTACAATCATAATTACGGGTATAAAATCAGCCATAGAATCTACTAACTTTGGTATAAAATCAACCATAAAATCTGCTAACTTTGGTATAAAATCAACCATAGAATCTGCTAATTTTGGTATAAAATCAGCCATAGAATCTGCTAACTTTGAATGACTAGCTAATTCCTTTGACATCCCCCCTCAAATTGATGCTGGTAAGTCAACAAGCATCAATTTGCTAACAAGAAAGTTATGTCGCTGTCGTGTCATTGGTTTGGTGAAAATATCCGCAATCTGTAGAATAGTGGAGATATGTGGGAGAGTGATAACTTGGAGATCATAGGCCTCCCGGATAGAGTGACAGTCAACCTCTATGTGCTTTGTGCGTTCATGGTAGACAGGATTGGCTGCAATTTGGATGGCACTAGTGTTGTCAGCATGTAAGGGAGTAGATTGATCTTGGGTGAAACCAAGCTCTGTTAAAAGACCACGTAACCAAATGATCTCTGAGCATGCAGTAGACATGACACGATATTCCGCCTCAGTGGATGATTTGGAGATCGAGTCTTGCTTCTTGCATTTCCAAGAGATAAGAGCATCACCAAGAAACATACACCATCCTGTAGTTGATTTTCTTGTGTCCGGACAACCAACCCAATCTGCATCACTATAGGCTTGTATTTTGAGGGAAGAACCAGTAGAGAAGAATAAGCCACGACTTTGTGTGCCCAGGATATATCTGATGATGCGGCGGACTGCAGATAGGTAGAGATGCCGAGGGGCTTGCATGAACTTGCTGACAATATGGACAGCATAAGAGATGTCTGGGTGGGTAATAGATAGATAAGACTTCCAACCAGCTTGCGATATAAAGTGGGATCCTCAAAAAGTTCCCCTTCACCCCGTCGATATTTTACATTAATTCCATTGGGGTGTCAACAGAATTAGTGTTTGTGAGTCCTGCTAGCTGAACCAAATCCATAATATACTTGTGTTGATTCAAGAAGATACCTTGAGGCTGATGATGCACCTCTAACCCCAAAAAATAGGTGAGTGGGCTGAGATCTTTCATGTGGAAAGTAGAGTGCAACAAATTCTGAAGTTTAGATATAGCCTCCATATCAGAATCGGTGATGACAATGTCATCCACATAAACAAGAAGAACAACTATGCCCTTGGATGTCCGTTGGAGAAAAAGTGAGGAGTCATACTGGTTTTGTGTAAATGAAAAACTAAGGAGGGTCGATCGAAACTTTTCAAACCATACTCGTGGTGCCTGCTTCAATCCAAGAGCGTTTTAGTTTGCAAACATCATTCGGGGAAGAAGTAGGCATACCCTAGGGAAGTTTCATGTAAACTTCCTCCTTGAGATCACCATGCAAGAAAGCATTCTTTACATCCATTTGATGTAAAGACCATGATTGTGATGCTGGTAGGGCGAGTATTGTTCGTACAGTGGTCATTTTGGCTATTGGTACGAAGGTCTCTTCATAGTCTAGGCCATACTTTTGCTTGTTGCCAAGAACCACCAATCTAGACTTGTAACAAGAGGTTTCATAGATGATGGATACGGAACAATATCCCATGTTTGGTTTTCTTCAAGTGCAAGAAGTTTTGTTTCAATAGCTCTCCGCCAACATTTATGCTCCATAGTCTACTTATAGGATGATGGAATAGGAAAAGAGGATAAGGTGGTTGTCAAGGATAAAGGAGAGGTGAAACCATACCTATCTCGTGGTTTACGAACTCGAGTACTTTGTTTAAGAGGTGCTGGTGCAGTTGTTGGAACAGGATCAACATTAAGGGAATGAGCTGAAGGGGGCCCGAGAGGTGCTGGAATCTTGTGTCGTTGGTAGACTATGAGAGGCTTTGAAGGCATGAAATCTTCAGAATAGTTAGTAAACATTGACAAAACAGAGAATGAAGGAGAAAGGTCATCTTTGTGTGTGGAAAAAAATACTGATTTTCAAAAAAAATCACATTTCGAGAAACCTCAATACGTCGTAGGTTGGGATCATAACAAAGAAAACCTTTTTGTTGCACCGAATAGCCTAGAAAAGCACATTGAACAGCTTGACCTGTTAGTTTTGTCCGTTCGTGTGTAGGAAGATGAACATAACACACACAACCAAATGTACGAAAATTAGAGTAATTTGGGGTATGACCAAATAGCCGAAAGAAAGGGGAAACATGGTTCAAGGAAGGAGAAGGTAACCTATTGATGAGATAGACAGCAGTTGAGAGAGCTTCACACCAAAAACGAGAGGGTACAAATGACTTTAATAGGAGGGTGCGAACAACATCTAGAAGGTGTCGGTTCTTTCTTTCAGCCACCTCATTCTGTTGAGGGTTTGAAGGACAAGACCTTTGAGAAATTATACCATTGGTTTGTAAAAATTCTTGAAATAAATGAGACATGTATTCTCCCCCATTATCAGAACGAAGAATTTTGATACTAGCTGAAAATTGGGTCTGAATATGTACATGAAAAAGCTTAAAGACAGAAAACAATTCATCTTTAGAATACAGAAAATAAATCCATGTGAAGCGACTATAGTCATCAATAAAAGTGACAAAATACTTGTAATTAGCATGGGAAGTAACTGGCGCCATTCCCCACACATCACTATGTATCAAATCAAAAGGCTGGACTACTTTAGGTGTGTGAGTGGGAAATGGCAGAACTTTGCTTTTTCCAAGCCTACAAGAATTGCAATCAAATTGAACAGTACTAAGAGAAGAGATGATGACCCTTTATTGCCAAGTAAACCAGAATTTAGCAAAGCATAAAGCACATTAGAGTTTGGATGTCCAAGGCGTTTATGCCATACTCGGTAATCAACATAAGCAGAATTACAAGTGATAACAGGTGAAGAGGAACATGAAGACATAGGAAACTGAAGAGGAAAAAGACGTCCAATTTTAGGCCCACTTGCGATCATCTTCCAGATTTAGAAAATTCCACTTTACAATCATTTTCAATTAATTGTCCAACAGAAACAAGATTAGTGGTAAGGTTTGGAGAGGCAAAGACATTGGTTATGGATGAAAAAACATCATCAGTGGTAGTGATAAGTAAGGAGTTGCCATCAGCTGTATAAATCTTGAGATTTCCAGGGTATTTATTTATATTGGTGAGAAATTTAACATTGTTTGTCATGTGATGGGAAGCCCCAAAATCAAAGTACCATGGTGAAGATTTAGAGAAAGGTTTACCTTAGAGTCCTAATGTAGAAAATGTAGAAATGATCATTTACTGAATCATTTCAGATGTCACAGATTGAACAGAAGGAGGAGCACTTTGTGTCAGATGAGCTGTATCCTCAGGACTACCAGCATTAGAAGAACCAACTGAGACAGTATATGGTGTTCCAGATCTCTTGGGAGGTCGAATAGGACATTCTTTGATGATATGTCCATCCTTTTTGCAATAGTTGCAGAATTTTTTTGAACAACTTGAAGCATAATGGCCAAATTCTTTGCAGCAATAACACTGAATAGTACTCATGTCCTTACCTTTTGACTTGCCTTGGGCTACATAAGCCATAGGAATAGGAGTGGATTTAATTTGTTCCATGGTGGCTTGAGTGAGAAGTCGTTGTTCCTCGCGAAATAAATCATTGAGACACGCATCTAAGGATGGAGCAGTTTCTCGATTCATAAGATTAGATCTGATGCTTTTAAATTCAGATTTCAATTTTATAAGAAATTGATCCCTCTTAGTAGTTTCATGTACAGATTGAAAAGAAATAAGACCTTCGGGAGGTAAGATAACATAGACAATATCAGTATATTCAGCCCAAAAATTCATGAAGCTAGAATAAAAATCTGAGATTGAGAGACTGCCCTGTTGAAGACTTGCTAGCTCATATTCAAGTTGAAACCGACGAGCAGTGTTGTGTTGACTATAGTTTTTTCAGATAATTCCACATTTCAGCTGCAGTTTTGAAGGGTCGAAGATTCAAGATGATGTTGGATTCTACAGATCCTAGAATCCATGTCATGATTTGAGCATCCTTGACTTTCCACTTGTAGTGCTCATCCTTGTCTTTGTCTTTGTCATGTGCAGGTTTGCTGTCATCAATATGACCCCATAGATCTTTGCCTTTAACAAATATCTTGAAGTGAAATGCCCAGGCTGAGTAGTTTTTGCCATTGAAACGAATCAAGAATTCATGCTTGTCTGAAGACATGAGGCTGAGATAACTTGATCAAAATAACTAAGAATAAGGAACTGAACTAGGACTGAAAGGAAGAGACACAGGAGAATTCAGAACTCAAGCTCTGATACCATGATAATCTTAAAAAGTTTTGAGAAAAAAAACCGGTCTCTTCCTTGGAGAAGAATGCCCCTTATATAATGAATACAAGCTGAAGTTTAGGTACAGTTAGCATATTCTAAATAAGGAAAATATAGAGAATTTACAATCATAATTACGGGTATAAAATCAGTCATAGAATCTGCTAATTTTGGTATAAAATCAGCCATAAAATCTGCTAACTTTGGTATAAAATCAGTCATAGAATCTGCTAATTTTGGTATAAAATCAGCCATAGAATCTGCTAACTTTGAATGACTGGCTAATTCCTTTGACAATTCATAGTTATTGGAACTGTTTTTCTGAGCTGCTCTCTTTGTTCCTTAGTTTTTTCCTTGTATATTACTGCATTATCCAACAGTTTCTTCTTTTGTATTGCAGCATTATCAAATATCGAATTAGCTAGTTTTCTGAGGTGGTATGTTGCTGTTGAGCTTCATGATCCTGTATATGCAAAGCGTTTCTTTTGTACCTATGAGATTTTAGAAGATAGTATGATGAAAGTAAGTTGTCCTTTGATTGCAAATAGAGTAGCTTGTGTGCTTTAGACAATTGCTTTTCCCAGAATGCAAACGGGCAATCTGCTTTGCACATATTATATATAGTGTACACAGTAAATTTTTATCTAGGCCAGTTCCTAGTTACCTTTTTGAATAAATTACATGTGCTGGTACATGCTGATTGTGTTTGACTATTTTCTTTTCCTCATTTTTATGAAGCCATTTCCGTACACAGAGCTTTTGATGAATTAATTGCAATATAATATTATCCATTGCACCGATCAATTGCCTGTTGGCTACTATGTTGAATTCTTGAGCCTTTCATAGAACTGTTTGAACTTATTTCCTTTTGCAGAATTTGGTTTTTGTGTTAGTTTATGGGATTGTGCCAGGGTAATAAGGCTCTAAGTATGATATTGATATTGGTGGTGCAAATTTTTTGCATCAGAGAACTTGGCTACTTACATTGTTCCCAATTTGATTTTTCAATTTACTTGATTGAGCATTTTTTTGAATAGTTAAATGGTATTAATGATGAAGAAGATGGGTTCAAGTTGTGGCAAAGTCTAGTGCGTCAGACAGACCTGACAGCACAGTTGTGTTCAATTATGAGAGATGTAAGGAATGTCCGTGGAGGGACACAGAAAAAAATTGAAAAATTGAGGCAACTGCTTTCTGGACTTCTTAGTGAGCTCACCTATTTTGATGAGGTATTTGTTTCGTTAAATCTTGTTCATTACCTTGCTCATTGTCCACATATGGTACTGTATTTTCCTTAACTTATTGATTGTTCTTATGTGGTGATTCGATGTTTCTTATGTTCTGACACTCTTTTCAGCCAATTCGTTCACCTTTGGCACCCAACGTACTCATAAGTGGGATTGTGCCATCAGAATCATCAATTTTTAAAAGTGCTTTGCATCCTCTACGTCTGACTTTTCGAACAGCAAATGGTGGAACTTGCAAGGTCATTTTTAAAAAGGGCGACGATCTTCGACAAGATCAGTTGGTAGGTACAAACATATGAATATCCAGGTGCTAATCAATGATTATTTTATGAAACTAAGTTATTGGGTATCCATTTCTTTTCTAAGTTTTTAATACTAAGGTTGTGATGCTGCTTTTTTTTTTCCTTTCTGAGCCTGTTATCTGAACCACCTTGGGTGAATAAGCCTAATAGATAAAATTTTGCACATGACTATAAGAAGATATGAAAGGAACATCACACCTGAAAACTTCTCTCAGTACGAAGCCAACTGTTTTATTGCCAAAACTGAACAGAAGTCTCATTCATATATTTTACATTGTTAATCCTTGCATTAAAGCGAGTCAGATTTTGGGTTATTAGTTTTGGATATGTCTAACTCAAAGCCTGATTAAGTTTTTCCAGTCCAAAACTAAACTCAGATCCAACCTGAAAACCCATTGAATTATTTTGTCGCACCTATGTTCAATTTATTGTCACATCTGATACATCAACAATTTCAACTTGGACCTCTTGGCATACCCAATATGTTGTGTGTTGGATTGCGAGTGGCTAAAGCTTTCCCACTCAACCACATCTTCCACACACTAAAACTGGAGCTTGAATGGTTTATGAATAGCACTTGCCGTGTCAAGTCAGCTAGTCATTCTTCTGTCATGAACTAATGAACTGAACTCTTTTTTTTTCTTAAGCTCCAGTGGAAGCTTTTACTGCCAGTCTCTTGAATTTTCCAGGACTTCTAACATGGCAGTTTCGCCTCTGTCACTGAAAGGATAAACAATGCTTAGGAAGTAGTCTAGATCTTTAGGATGAGCTGATCTGTTGACTGAATGACGTTTGCAAGCTACCATGCAATTTTGGATTCCTTATTTTGTTGTGATGGCTTGCTTTAAGTTATCTATGCTGTGTGCTTATGTAATTTTGGCTGGTGCAGGTTGTTCAAATGGTTTCTCTTATGGATCGGTTGCTTAAGTTGGAAAACCTTGACTTGCATCTAACTCCATACAGGGTGCTTGCCACTGGACAGGATGAAGGGATGTTGGAATTCATTCCATCCAGTTCTTTAGCACAGGTATACATTTTTCTTTGAGGGTAGCACTTCTTCATCAAAAGCTATGGTTTACCTAAGCCTTTTTTTCTTTCCTTTAGATGATCCTTGTATTTTATTTTCTTCTATACTTGGAGATCTCTATTTTTTCTGTGCTATCAGAAGGCACATAACGATATGATGTTTTCTCATCTTTCCAACTTGAATTGGGTGTGAAAATTTAGATCAATATTTGTTGATTGATGTTAGAGAATTATCAAAAGTACTCCACCATTTCCATTTAGGTGGCCTGATGCAAACATAGAGTTAGTTAAGTTCCTCAACAATAAATTCCATTGGCATATGACTATCTTACTGATATAAATGTGTTTGACATTCAAACTACCCATTCATTTTGCTGATATTATTTTTTAATTTATTAGGTAGTCTGTGTAGTAAAAGTGCTTTTCCAGGTAAGTGGCAAATAAAATGGTTGTACCCACTCTGCAGTTTATTCAGTAATAACAAGTTTTGAATTAAGTTTCAGATGCCTATAGCTTACCTAATGTTAGACTTCACCTCCAGTTATATCTTGCGCCATCATTTTTCCCCCTATTTTCTTGTTTAGTAATAGCATATTCCACATTTATATTTACTTTCCATCCAGTGGAAATTATATATATGGATTATATTTTTCTGTTACTGGTCTAAGATACAATGCCTTTTGGTTATCAGTATTGTACCTTAATGCTTTTTATTAAGTTCCTTGCCAGTCGAAATTGACCTACATTTTGTCTTCCCAGATATTGTCTGAGCATCGTAGTATTGTGAATTATCTCCAAAAGTTCCACCCTGATGAAGATGGGTCATTTGGTATCACGGCTACATGCCTTGAAACATTTATAAAAAGTTGTGCTGGCTATTCTGTTATCACATACATATTGGGAGTTGGAGACAGGTAGACACAACATTTTCTAATTGCTGTTATTTATTCTGGTGATACTTCTAGTTGTATAGGGAGTTGCTCTCTTCGTAACAATGTGTCTTACGACTTAAAAGCTATACACAATAAAATGAGTACCAACTTATTGGTGCAACTGCTGTCATTGTGATAAAGTTTTTTTTTTCCTTTGTTTAAAACTCTAGTATAGCTTTACTTTCTACTTTCCCTATATTTTGAGTCATGGTCATGCCAAGAAAGTGATATGTTATTGTTCCTTTTCTTTGTTTTGCTCTTCTAGTATGTTGTTTTTTGCAACTGGATTTATCAATAGAAGAATTTTTACTTGATTAGTCATTATGCATTAGATGTCTCTATTATATCTTGAGTTCACTTTTGGTGCAGATCATCTCATCTTAATCTTAATGATGTGCTAAGAATACATGTGGTTTGTGGAATGATAGTGTATTATTCTGATTTCATGGCTTGCTGGGCATGCATACATCAAAATTATTATGGCAACATATTAAAGAAATTTATTACTCTTTGTTTTTAGGCATTTGGATAATCTTCTACTTAGAGATGATGGCCGACTCTTTCATGTTGATTTTGGCTTCATTCTGGGTCGAGATCCCAAGCCATTCCCACCACCTATGAAACTCTGCAAAGAAATGGTTGAAGCCATGGGTGGAGCTGAAAGGTTTCTTGTTTCTGTAATCCCTACTTAATACCTTGTTGTGATTATCTCTGTTGTATGCTTTTCCAAAGTTATTAACATCTGCTTGCTGAAAGTCTAAAAGGGCAATATTTGCACTGCTAAATAATCAAAGACTTAATGTTAACTAAATAGACCCCTTTTTCTGGTAGAAAGTTAACTTGAACTAATATTGCTAAACAGGTCAGAGGAAAATCTTACTATCTTGTCCAGTATGAATGACCAAGGCGCATCTGGAGGTTTTAAATGTAATGGTTTTTATGGCAAATAGTCCAATCTCCTGTCTTGAAATCTACTTCACAAAAGTGGAGCATAAAAATTGAAAATTATGAAAAAAATGTTGTCAACAATTATTGGGGTAATTACTGAGCCATGTAAAAATAAGGAAGAATTTCCTTTGTAGTCTTGATTAACCATTGCTCTTTTACTTTTTTGCATGTTTGGTTAAACCCAATTTGTTGATGCAAATGGTGGTCATTGTAAGTTTTGTCTCCATTCATGCTGCAGCCAATACTATTCAAGGTTTAAAAACTACTGTTGTGAAGCCTATAACATACTGCGGAAGTCCAGCAACCTTATCTTGAATCTATTTCATTTAATGGCACGTTCTAGCATCCCGGACATTGCTTCAGATCCAGAGAAAGGCATTCTCAAGGTAAATTTATCTGGTACCCTATATTCATATTTCACATATAGGATTCTCTATTTGAGTTTGCATTTGATGAACATGGTGCACCTATTCTTAGCTTCAAGAGAAATTCCGGTTGGATTTGGACGACGAGGCTTCAATACATTTCTTCCAGGATTTGATTAATGATAGTGTCAGTGCATTGTTTCCTCAAATGGTTGAGACTATTCACAGATGGGCTCAGTATTGGCGTTGACTCATGTATACTGTGGCAAAGTAAGTTCTTTAAGCAAGCTGTTCAATCTTTTTACATTATGACACTGTTATCAAGAATCTTAAATATGCAAACATAATGATAAATCTTTCCCTTTGACATCCTTATATCTTTTCTTTTAGTAAATGAGATTTACCATTAAAGTCTTGTTTTAAGTAAAGTTCGAATTGATGACAAGAGATTGAGATTTGACATCCTTACATCTTAAACTGATGAGTTAGTGAAAATTTCAAATGCCGGTGCAGTCTTTGATAGTTTAGTTGTTTGTATTTCAACTTATATATTGTATTTCAATTAGTTGCCTCCAAAGTTGATCAGATTCAAGCTGAACATCTGGTACGAGGCCATTTGCAATCCAGAAAGAAAATTCCCATGTACTCGGAAAGGCAGTGCATCTAACTGCATCCAATTATTTTCATGTGGAATATGAATGTTGTTGCCTTAATGGTTTTAAACATTTGCATTACCATTGTAAATTATTCCTAATTATCTTAGTCCTTTGTTATCAGAGAAATGATGGAGTTGGAGATTCAGTACAATGCTGGTCTAATGTACAGGTTTCTATTCTTTTTTTGTCCTGATCAGTCACCATATTTTATTTACAGATCAGTTGTATTTATCATGTTTTAAAGATCGCATACAAATAACTATCTTTGGCATTCTACAAATAAATAAAAAAATGCATAGTTAGAATTGAAAACACGAAGGATTCATTTTTTCTTTTATTTATTTTCTTTGTGTACATATTCATATTGTATTCCCAAAAAAAATGACAATAATAAAAATGGATCCTTTTGTTTATTGCCTCTGGAGGGTTAAAATTGCTTGTTCTAAGCATTAACAAGAGAAGCTATTATTATTATTATTATTGTTGTTGTTGTTGTTGTTGTTGTTGTTATTATTATTATATTTACATCATGGTTTTGTGTACAACTATTCCTCAGATACCTTGTTTTATCTGTTGACACTATTGTTGATGTTTTCTTCTCATACGGAAAATTGGCTTTTTATGATTATATATACATAGATCCTCAGGAGGATATTGGTTTGGATCTGACCATATTATTTTTAACATTGGGCACTTCAAAATTGAAAAATCTAAATTGTTCATGTTGATACATAATATTGAAAATATTTATGAATAAAATTTCAGTATGTGAATTTTTCGTTTATTATGATTTTGTCCATAAAATAGATTGTATTTAGGGAATAATTTTGAAAACGGATGTACTTGCATCATTTTGAACTTGAATTTAATCTATAAAATTTTATTATGCCTAGATCAGGATTGGCACATTGGATTTCCAATTTTGATCGTATAATGTAAATTTAATTTTATTCCATTATGAACCGTATATTTTTTCTATATTTAGATTGACGATTAAATTATTTATAAAAAATTGATTTTTTTTCATAATATTTATTATATAGATTAACATGAACTGGTTGGATCTTTTCTTTGGAAATCCCCAATATCAAAAATGGCCCGGTGGGATTGCAGCCAAAATTCTCATGAGAAGATTCGATGTGAATCAAACATTTTATGATAAGTAATTCTCATAAAGGTCAATTGCATATAATTTTTTGAAGTTTTATCAAATTACATATTTTTTTTTCAAAATTTTAAAATTATATATAATTTTTTTAAAATCTTACTGTATAATTTTTTAAAATTATGTTAGATTACATATTTCTCTTTTAAATTTAAAAAATTATATATATTTTTTGGGTTATGGAATATATTGTAAAAAACTTATCATGTGTAGATTTATGTTAGATTAAATAATATATATTATATGGCATCATTTAGTTTAAACTTAAAAGACGAAATATCTATAATTTGGTTAAGTGGTGTAATAAAAAAATTATAAGCAAAAAATGGACGTTAGATTTGATTCATAACGAATATCATATTTAGTTTAAATTAAACTCTAATTCTAATCATAATCGGACTGAAAACGATTTTAAAATGTATTATGGGCAAAATTGTCATTTTATATTTTGGGTTAAAATTTAATTGGAGATGAATTCCTCAACTAGATGAGAGAGTTTTTACAATAACGGGTGGACCACTAAAATCTCCTCTAATTAGATTATGAGTATTTTCATATTTTCACTTTAACAACATCAAATAATATATTATTTTTTTAATATTTCTAATTTTAACGATAAATTTATATTTGAAGAGATTTTTGCAACATGTTCAGTAATCCAAAAAATATATTATTTTTTAACTTTGAAAAAAAGATACCATTTGATAAGAGTAAGCAATTATATACAAAATTTTAATTTAGAGAAAAATATATAATTTAGTAAGACTTTAAGAAAATAATGTAATTTTTAAATTTTAAAAAATAATTTGATAAAATTTGAAGGAGTTACATGCAATTAACCCTTCTTATTATTTATTACAAATAAACCGCATACATTTATAATAGTTAAACAATTACAAACATGATATGAATTAACCAATATATGATTTAAAAAGAAAGTTGAACACGAATAATAATAATAATAATAATAATAATAATAATAATAATAATAATAATAATAATAATAACTATTATTATTATTATTAGGAGTGCAGTCTCATTATTGTCAGCAATAATATTTTGACAGATTAGTTTTTTGATAAAAATTTGGATTTATTTATAAATTAAAAAATTCAAAGGGTCTATTTGTAAATGTACAAATATGAAACTTATAATTTGAAATTTTATGCTTTAAAATCTTCAATGTCTTTTTTATAAAATTTTATTTTAAAAATAATAAAAATTTGGACTTATTGATAAATTAGAAAATTCAAGGGGTCTATTTGTAAATATACAAATATGAAACTTATAATTTGAAATTTTATGCTTTAAAACCTTTAATGTCTTTTTTGTAAAATTTTATTTTAAAAATGATGAAATTTGGACTTATTTATAAATAAAAATATGGGCTAATTACGTACACTCTCCGTAATTTTCGCTAATTACGAAAAATCCCCCGTAATTTCTGTAATTATCTACACCATCTTCCTTTTCAAAATATTTACCTATATCCCCTGATTGTTATTTATTCAAAATTTTCTCTAAAAATTTCAATTTTACCCTCTATTATTTCGAGGTTGTCGGGCGGCAGACAGCTCGCAGACGCCGACGCAAGGGCGCGCGACGCGGACGCTTGAGACTGGCACCCGGCCTCGGGCATCCGTGCCAGCGCACCATCGCACCAGCCTCTGAGGCCCCCCCCGCAGCCCCCTCTTCCCTCTCCTCCTTTCCTTCCCTCTTCTCCTTCTTCTTTGCGCATCCTCGTTGGCCTCCGCTGCGAAGGAAGGGGGGGGCGGCTCACAGACGTCGGCACAAGGGTGCTCGACGTGGACGCCCGACACCGCCACCAGGCCTCGGGCATCCGTGCCATTGGGCCAGCCTCAGGCGCGAAGGAAAAAGTTGGGCGGGGGGGGGGGGGGGGGGGGGGTAGAGCAGCGAGAGCTCGTTAGGGCTACAATGCAAATGGCGTGGAGATTTAACTGATAATTTTAGGGGGGGTTTTTTGTAAATCGAAATAAGTTTTTAGGGGTTTAATTGTAAAAATAACGGAGGGTAAAATGAAAATTTTTGGAAAAAATTTTGATTAAATAACAATCAGGGGGGTGTATGTAAATATTTTGAAGGGAGGTAGTGTAGGTAATTACGGAAATTACGGGGGTTTTCATAATTAGCGAAAATTATGAAAGGATGTACGTAATTAAATAAAAATATTCAATGTGTCTATTTTAAAATGTACAAATATGAAACTTATAATTTGAAATTTTATGTTTTAAAACTTTCAATATCTTTTTTATAAAATTTTATTTTAATAATAATAAAAATTTGGACTTATTTATAAATTAAAATATTCAAAGAGTCTATTTGTAAATATAAAAATATGAAACTTATAAGTCTAAATTTTATTTTTAAAAACCTTCAATGTCTTTTTTGTAAAAATTTTATTTTAAAAATAATAAAATTTGGACTTATTTATAAATAAAAATATTTAAGGGGTCTATTTGTAAATGTATAAACATGAAACTTGTAAGTTTAAATTTTATGTTTTAAAACCTTTAATGCCTTTTATGTAAAATTTTATTTTTAAAAATAATAAAATTTAGACTTTTTTATAAGTTAGAATATTCAAGGGGTCTATTTATAAATGTATAAATATTAAAATTGTAATTTCAAATTTTAAGCTTTAAGAGCTTCAATGTCTTTTTTGTAAAATTTTATTTTAAAGATGATAAAAATTTGGAGTTATTCATAAATAAATATATTCAAGGGGTTGACTTGTCAATGTATAAATATTAAACTTGTAATTTAAAATTTTAATTTTTAAAAACTTCAATATTGTGAAATTTTATTAAAAAATTGATAAAATTTGGGCTTATTTATAAATACAAATATTTGAGGGATCGATTGGGAAAATACTAGATAAAAGGATTAAGCCGTATATGGAAAATTTTAAGTATACTACTTTCAACTCTTTTTTGTAAAATTTTATTTTAACAACACTTATTAAATTTTGGATCTATTTATAATACAAACTATTCAACGGGGATATTTATAAATGCACAAAAATATTAAATTTATTTATTTATTTTCTTATATAGGGTTTATTATCAAATCATTAAAATATTTCAGGTCCTTTTTATATTTTTTTGAAAAATATTAATATTTGGATTTTTTTTATAAATAAAAATATTCAAGGAACTTATTTGTAAATATACAAATATTCGAATTTATTTGTAAAATATTTAAAATATTTCAGTTCTTTTTATAACTCTTTATTTGAAAAATATTAACATTTGGACTTTTTTATAAATAAAAATATTCAAAGGGTTTATCTGTAAATGTTTGGGAGAAAAAGTGGAGGGTAAGAAAATAATTTTTATAAGGGTTTAATTGTAAAATTATGGAAGGTAAAAGTGGAATTTTTGGAAAAAAAATTTAATTAAATAATAATCAGGAGTTGTAGGTAATTAATTTGAAAAGGAGGGGTGTGTAGGTAATTATAAAAATTTCGGGGGGGTTTTGGTAATTAAGCAAAATCTTAGAGGTGTGTAGGTAATTAGTCCCAAAAAAAAACAATTAAAAGGAGTTTGTGCAGCCCAGGCGAAGAAAAAAAGGAAAAAAAGAGATTGGTGGCTAAATAAAAAAAGAAAGTTTAGTTGTCTCGATTTCTAGACCATTAGAACCATAGCCATCTACATACTTTGACCCATAGATGAACTTTCATCAATATGATAACTACATGCAGTCCTTTATATATTGAAAAACTTCATTAACACTGCAATTTCCCGCGATTTCTCTTGAAAACGGTGAATTCTTGACACTATTGTTGTCACTCATGATCCTTCAAACATTATTAATCCTTAAAATTGCTACGGCCACCCATAACTTTTCAAAGATGGCGAATACTTGTTACTCCAAGTTAGCTTTTGGGCTCGCACCTCAGTCAGCTTTCGAGTTTGTACCTCAATTAGCCTTTGGCTTTGCACTTGTCAACTTTTGGACTCGTACTCAGTTAGTTTTCGGGCTCACATCCAAGCTAGCCTACGGGCTCACACTCAGACAGCCTTCAGGTTCGTACTCAGCTAGGTTTCAGGTTTACACCTCAGCTAGCTTTCAGACTCACACCTAAGTTAGCCTTCAGGTTCACATCCAACCAGTAGTCTTCGGACTTACACCTCAATAAGTCTTTAGGCTCGTATCTAAGCTAGTCTTTAGGCTCGCACTTAACAAGTCTTTGGACTTGTATCCAAGTCAGTTTTTCGGCTCACATCCAAGCTAATTTTTGGTCTCGCATTTAAGTCAGCTTTCGGTCTCGCATTCAGTCAACCTTTGGATTTACACTCAGCCAGCCCTTGGGCTCATACCTTAGCTATCTTTTGGGATCGCACTTAGCTAATATTGGAGTTTACACTCAGTCAGTCTTCGGGCTCATATCTCAACCAACCTTCAATCTTGTACTTAGTTAGCTTTCGGGTTCGCATCCAAGTCAGCCTTTAGACTCGTATTTAGCTAGCCTTCGGGTTTACATCTCAACCAGCCTTCAAATTTGCACTCAACTAGCCTTTAAACCCGTACCTCAACCGGTCTTCGAACTCGCATTTAGCTAGCTTTCAGGCTCGTACTTAGCCAGTATTTGGGCTCACACTCAACTAGCCATTGGGCTCGTACCTTAGCCAACCTTTAAGCTCGCATTTAGCTAGTCTTTGGGCTCGCACTCAGCTAGCTATTGGGCTCGCATCTCAGCTAGCCATTGGCTCGCATTCAAGCTAGCCTTCTGGCTTATACTCAGTCAGCCTTCAAGTTCGCATTTTGGTCAGTTTTTAGACTTGCACCCAATTAGCCCTCAAGCTTATAGTTCTAAGATAACTTTCAAGCTCGCGAGTGAATCTCCTTCAAGTTTGCACATTTAAAGTCAAACTATAGTTCCACCTAAAATTATCATAAACAACCAATGACTTTTAAATCAAATTGATTAATATAAAGTAACTCAATCATAATGGACTAAAATCTAAATTAAGTTAAGACTCAAAGTACAAGTCAAGTTAATCCAAATTAAATTAGTTCAAACCCAACACTAATTAGGTTCAAGTTGGGTAAATTTGAAATCAAGTTAAATCAAGATTGAACTAAGCTCAAAGTTAAATCAAAACCAAGAGGCTAAGCTTGAATCAAAACTAAGTTGAACTAAATTGACTTAAACTTGAGCCAAAATCCAACAGACCTGGACTTGATAAAGGTCCAACACAAGGTAAAACTCAACTCAAGTTAAATGAAATCAAACTCAAACCTGAACCATATTAGTCATAACGGAACTAATTAGGGTCAAAGTAAGTTCTACGAGGTGTGTTGAATCCTTGGTAATACTAAAGGCCATGAATAATGGGTAATATTATCATTCTGACCTAAACCAGAACCAGTTCAAGTGAAACTAAACTGGGTCAAATTGAATCCTGTTAGGTATCCTACAAAAGACTTTGTTAGCCACATTTCAAAACTATACCCAACCTCCTAGGCCATTGGTGATGCTACTAAATCAAAGAAATACCAACACACTCCAAGCTATTGGCCATCATACTTCAAGCTAGTCAATACTAGAAGTTGTCAACGACATGCTCTGTCAAGCTAGTTAATTTCACAACCAATTAATGATGCAGTATCTGAGCTAGTCAACCACTAGAAGTAATAAGTTAGTCAATCTCACAAACAGTTGATGACATAGTCTTCAAACTAGTCAATCTCATAAGTAGTTGATAATGCAGCTTTCAAGCTAATCAACCTCACAAGCAGTTGATGATATAACTCTCAATGCTAATCAACCTCACAAACAGTTGATGATGTAGTCCTCAAGCTAGTCAATCTTAGAATCTATTGATGACGTACGTTTTAGTTAGTTAACCCTTAAAGTAGTTGATGATGCATCCTTTCAAGCTAGTCAACCAAAAAAGCAGTTGACGATGTATTCTTCAAACTAGTCAATCCCAAAATTTATTGATGATGCACTCTTTAAGCTAATCAATTCTAAAAGCTATTGTCGATGCATCCTTTCAAGATATACTAATTTGAGTATCAATCTATCTCTCGAGCGATATTTTTTTTTAGATTTCAAAGATGATGATGAAGATTACAAAGTATGTATTTTAAATAAATATAGGTATGTATTTTATATAAAATATATGATGTCATGTTTTAAAAAATAATAGTCATAAATTAATTTAGATAAAAAGTTATATAATTTTTAATTTTAATTTTAGTTTTTACATATTTTTTATATTTTTTTTAAACTTTTATTATATTTATTTTTCTTATAAAAAGGAGTAGCAGGGGTAGGTATGACATGATCTACAAATCTATGGGCTGAGTCGTGCCTAGCGCTCATTCTTTTTAGCAGACTGTATCTGATACAATCTTTTACAATTTTTATGGCCTGTCTAAATGGCTTATTTTGACATGTCTAGTCTAGAGCATGCTTATTCCCCCGCTCATTAATCTAAAGCAAATAATTCGTTTCTCTATTGTTGGGTGTGTTTTCCTATCCAAGTTGATTGAAGTGTGGGAACTTGTAGAACTAGTTGAATTTACGAGATTTGGCATTTGGTTGTGACATATTAAAAAACTATCAATGTTGAGTTCCTCTAGTTCCATCATTTGGCTGATACAAAACAATATATATCAAATTTTATTATTTTGGAGCTTCATATTAATCCTTGATAGTTTACAATTGATAGCCATGACTTGTGAGTTTAGATTTTAGGATTTAGGGTTTAAAATCCATATTAAATTTCATATCCAATATGAACCACTATATCAAAATCGATCATATTCAAATTATAACTTCTAAACTGCTTTGCAAAGGCAACAATTGAAATTGCCTCTTTCCTCACACACAATCAACATGAGCTAATTGTAAAACATTGTTAATCAAAGTTTTCTCACCTTACCAACAAGAAAAAAGGTCCTAAAAAATATTAGACATCATGAGATGAAAGTGATTTCACTCTTAATTATTTCTCCTTATTTTCTTCCCAACCAAATAGTCCCTTGATTAAATATGTTCGAAAGTTCTTTTTTCTTCTCACTTGTATGTTGAACATGTTCAATATAAAACCATTATTTACCAGAATTTATTATTTAGATTATGACTCCTAAACTGCTTTGTAGGGGCAACAATTAGAACTGTCTCTCACACACAATCAACAAAACTTAATCGTAAAACATGATTAATCAAAATTTTCTCACCTTACCTGAAAAAAAAAAAGACAAAGGTTCAAAAATATTAGACATCATGAGATTGAAAATGATGATTTTATGCGGGTGTCTTTGACTATATTGTTAAAAAACTATGACCCATGCATCATCAATTATACATTTTAGGAGCTTGTGATGGAAGGAAGACGAATCAAGGGCCATTGCCCCTTCTACATTTTTGGGTCTTTTTGTATGCATTTACCAAAATTACTTCTTACTAGGCATTGACATAATTGGCCAATTTTTTAGAGGTGTAAATGCAAAATTCTCTTGTTTAGATAGTCCTAGGCCACTATGATTAAACTTGACATCTTAGTTAACTATCTCTAAATCTTAAATTTCTTGGGCAAGCATTTCTCAATAAACATTGATAACTATTGGCATTATTATGTACTATTATTAATTACCGATATTTAAGAATAAATGCTGATAATTGTTGGTATTTTTTTGACTGACATAAATAAAATTTTGCCAAAAATCCAAATTTGTTGTAGCGTTGACCATCCATTTCCAAAACCTTATCATCTTTGTCTTCATAGCCCATTATCCCTTTATGTTTTCATTTTGTCTTCTTTATTTAACTCACTTTTTGTTACCTTTGCTCGATATATTTTGCCTCTTTTTTCTTTCTTTAAATTTTCTTAAGAAGAATATTAAGATATTCTAAGATATTAAGACATTGAATCGTATTTGAATACTTGTTAAAAACTTTAAAAATTATTTTGCTAATTAACTATTTGATTATTTGAGTATATTTTTTATGATAATAGCTAATTTCGAAGTATATAATACTGCTATAAATTACTATAGTATTCACATTCTATTATAACATTATCATAATAATTTATATATTATATTATTTAATAGCATTATTACAGTAATGATATAATATGCTACAATACTACTATAATATTCTCAATTTTTTTATAATAATAGTTGCTAACAAAGGAGATTTTTGGAAATTTCAAAAATTGGAGGAAAAAATTATTCAATTGAAAAATTTTCAGGGTGCATCTAAAATTTTTCCTAAATATTTTTTTAGGCACATTTTCAAAAATACAAATGATAATGATTTTTTTTATAAAAAAAAAGTAAATTCTCTTTCACATGAGTCTTCCGTGCCATTTCTTAATGGTGGTCACAAGCTCAACGTGAGAGCATTCAGATCACATGGCATCTTGATTGAAAAACACTTGGGCGTAGTCCCCCCCACCTTGTGGTCCACAAATTTAGGCCCATACCAGACCCAAGCCCGAACACTAGAAGCCCGGGCCATGGATCGGGCTTTTGGGCCATCCAGGCCCTGTGACGGCCTAGTTCGTCTCGCATTTATTTTCCACAGGGACGGGAGTGAGTGCACATGGTGGTGTTTAATATGTATTTTTTTCATGCAACACCTACTTCTTTAATGGTTTTCGCGAATTGTTTAAAGCCAAAAACTATTAATTAGTGTAATCTTTTATATAATTTTAAGACGTTTTATTCAACTAGTAAAATGTCTTTAGGGGGTAAAACATAAAATTCTCTACGTTGGCAATTTGAAGGTCATAATATGAGATTTAATACAACCCTGTGGATTATGGATGACAAACAAAATACTTAGCGGATCATAATTACCTCCTAATTACATTCCACCACCAAATGTAAGCCATCGAAGGCCAAGTTGGTACACCAGTAAATGCCTGCATCTTCCTGTATTCAGTTGGGTGAGCCAAACAATCGAAACACATGGGCCACAGCGAAAGAACAGCTTGGCTCTATTTGCACACACCTCCCGTGATGTTCTCTACTTTCTGAAATCCAAAAGATGGGAGACGGCGCAGAAACGGATCTCCTCCGGCACGCATCCGAGTCGGTTGACTCGCTGATCTCCTCCTCCTACTCCGTCAAGTCCTTCCACAGCAAATGGCACCTGGTTCGCGAGAAGCTGGAGAAGCTTAGCTCCGGTCTCGCGGTGGCGGCGGGCAACCAAGAAATCAGCCGCAGCTCCCCATTCTCCGAGCTCTTACAAGCAATACATTCCGCTGCCGACGACACACAAGCACTCCTCCGGCGATGCTCCGATGAGTCATCTGGCAGCAGCGGCGGCAAGCTCCAAATGCGGAGTGACCTTGACATCATGGCTGCCAAAGTCGATCTCCACATCAAACTCCTCGCCGACGTGTTTGCATCCGGTGCCCTTTCCGACTCCCTGGCCATCATCATCCCGCAGCCCGGCGCCGGTGCTGACCGGGACGACATGCGGTTCTACGTGAGGGACCTCTTCTCCCGCCTCCGCATTGGCGGCGACTCCGACATGCGAGCCAGAGCACTCGCCGCGCTCAACGAGGTGCTCCACTGTGACGGCAAGTATGCGAGGATCGCGTTCATCGAGACAGACGACGGCCTTGGCCTGCTGGTAGGCTTTCTTGAGTCAGGTGACGCTAAAATCCAAGAGGAGGCCGCCGAGGCCGTCGCGCTGCTCGCCGGATTGGACTCCTACAAAGGCAAGATAGTCACTGCCGGGGCCATCGCTTCTCTGGTCCGGGTTCTCGAAATGGGGACCGACACGGCCAAGCAGCGGGCGGCGAGAGCTCTGATGAGACTGACTGAGAACTCTGACAATGCGTGGTCGGTCTCTGCCCACGGCGGCGTGACAGCATTGCTCAAGATATGCAATGTCTATGACAGTGGCGGCTGCGGCGATGGTGGTAGAGAGCTGGTTGGCTCCTCTTGCACGATTCTCCGAAACCTGAGCAGGGTAGGCGAAATCAAGAAATTCATGGTGGAGCAAGGGGCGGTCTCCATCTTCCTAAATCTTTTGAGATCGAATGGGGAAGCTTTCCAGATACCCGCCATCGAGTTCCTTTACATCATGGCTTCGGAGGACGAAGCTGTTAAGAGCACTCTTTCCAAAGAAGACATCGTACAATCTCTGGTTAGAATTCTGATTGCAGAGCCTTATCTTTCTTACAAGGGATGGGAAGTTGTTCTCCGCGCCATTGAGATTTTCGGGTTTTCGTCGCCGGAGGCCGTGGACGAGCTAATGGCCTCTGGATTCCCTGGCCGAGTACTCTTCATTCTGAAAACCAGCGGCGAGAGTCTGACACAGGAGCTGGCGCTCAAGGCGGCTACACGGCTTTCAGGTGTCTCTGACGAGGCGAAGAAGGAGATGGGTGAATCCGGGTTCATCCCGGTGCTCATAGACTCGCTAGAAGACAAGTCCATCGAGGTCCGGACAATGGCGGCAGAGCTGCTTTGCTGCTTACTTTCCGTCCACCGCAACCGGAAGAGGTTCATCCAAGAAGACGGGTACATTGGTCGGGTACTCCGGCTGCTCGACCCCGAAGAGAAGACGGTTGCAAAGAGCCTGCTCTTGACGATACTGATGTCGCTGACGGCGAGCAGCAGCGGCCGGAGAAAGATCTCCGGCTCGGGGTTCGTGAAGAACCTGGAGAAGCTAGCGGAGACCAATGTCATTGATGCCAAGAAGATTGTGAAGAAGATTAATGGAAACAGGTTATGGAACTTCTTCAATGGGCTTTGGAGATTTTAAAGTAGATTTCTTTTTTATTTGTTCTTGTTGTATATGTTCTGCTTGATTGTTATTCTTCTCTCTTATGCATTGCACCTAGAGCAGCTTTTCTGCAGAATTGAAGCAAATCTTCCAACATTCTCCATGTAAATATTTCAAAAATAGTAATAATTAAAGTTCTTCTGGTAATATTCTATTTATAATATATCATTGACTGTTTTTAATTTTTATGATTTAAATGCGACAAAATGTGGATACTGTGACTGGGGCAGTGAAGTCAGATATTATTAATATGCCTTGCAGAGCAGTAATGCTTGAACAACCTTCCATACTTGTTGTCCCAGCAGAAGAATAAAGTAAATGGGCTCTTTCTTCTTGTCCTCTGTCCTTATCACCAAAGCTCTGTGCTTTTGCATTCAATGCAGATGCGTTGGAATTGCTAAATTTCTACGTTCGTTTATTGAAGCATCTACGTCCGAACAAGAAACAAAGAATCCAACACATCTAAGAAAGTTCCTCGTTTTTTAGTCTTTTCTCTCTCTTTTGCATGTAGCTGCATGTAAGGTTTAAATCGTGTTTACATTTTTGTGCTCGAGAGGTTGAACCAAAATTGTTTGACAATTGAGTTAAAACATACTACGTGTGTAACCCTACGTAGAACACCAAAATTTTCTCTAAAACAAAAACTAGAACACACCAAAAAGCACCTACTCGTCCGTGGTAAATACTGGTTCCCTCCATTTTACAACACATTTTTTTTTAGAGAAATGATAAATTTGGAATTTATATCAATTTTGTTTTGATCATCTTGGAGTACGATGAAATCACCTTTTTGTGGCGTAACTCGCATAAACAAGTTGATTTATAAATGTGGTACTAAGTGCTTCGAAACCTTATGTTAGTTTATACATTCATTTATATTTGTTAGATATATCATGTATTATTTTATTCGTTTCATATACATTTGTTGTACAATTTTTTAAAATAACCTTTATATCCATATTAGTTTGTATTTGTCAAATAATATAATATGCTTGAAATATGTGTTTGTTATGATATTAGGTGTGATAAACTAATCTCACATTGGAGAATTAGATAAATAGAATTTGACATATATAGTGAAAATGTCTATATCCTATCAACTTAGACTTTTAAAATAGTTTGGTATCTAACCCATTATATTGATTCGATTTAATATTCTTTGGACTCCTCCAATAAATAATATCAGTGTTTCAGCTTTAAAGTTATGTATATTTTCAAAGTTGAAATTACCATGATGATGCGATTAAGTCGAGTCGTATGTTATTTTCTCTTAAAAAATAAAAAATAAAATAAAAATCTATTTGCATGGATCATACCGTGGAATTAGTTGAGTAAAAGAATTTTTAATTAAGAGTGTTAAAATTAATGTGGTCATATCACGTATGAAAAGTAGAGATTATTATGATATCAGATGTGATAATTTAATCCCACATCAGATAATTGGACAAATAGAGCCTAATATATATATAGTAAAAATGCTTATATCTTATTAGTTTAGATTTTTGGGATAGTTTGATATTCAACCTACTATATTGATTCGATTTGTCACTCTATGGACTTTTCCAACAATACAATTCAGATGAAGATGGAGCCTACAGTTCCTCCACAAGAAGATCTTCAAGGTATATCAAACTTTCAAGAAAAGTCTGATAGTCAAGTTGAGATTTCTAAAAAAAACTTCACTTCAAAGATCTCAAAGAAGTATAAAATTACTTGAAAGGTATGATTTTGAGAATAGTAGCTTTTTACTTTATTTACTAACAATTGTGAGCCTTTTTCTTATAGAAAAAATAGTGCAAGATAAAAATTCTTGTAAGTGGCAAATTGGTATGAATGAAGAGATGAACTCTCTTCAAAGAAATCATATTTGGGACTTGGTGAAATTACCAAAAGGTAAAAGAATAACTAATTACAAGTAAGTATTTCGGAAGAAAGAGAATTCTTATGAGATAAATAATGTGAAATTCAAAATCCGTTTAATTACAAAAGAGTATTCACAAAAGGAGGGTATTAATTTCGATAAAATTTTCTCTCTTGTGATTAGATATACATCTATTTATTTTCTACTTACTTTAGTTACTTTTCATAATTTTGAGTTAGAACAACTTTATGTCAAAATTGTCTTTCTGTATAGAGAATTAGAAGGATAGATTTTTATGCTATAGTCAAAAGAATTTATCCAATAAGTTAAGAAAAATTACATCTATAAGTTGAATAAGTCATTTTATGGTTTGAAATAGTCTCCAAGGAAATGGTATAAAAGGGTTGACAATGTTGGGATAAAATTTTATCCATTCTAAGTATGGTTGTCGTGTCTATTTTAAGATGCATATCAATAATTCATTCATTATATTATTTCTTTATATTAATAATATTTTTATTGCTGCTCAAGACATATCTCTAATTAACGATTTGAAGCATAAAATGAAAAAAGAATTTGAGATGAAGGATTTAGGTGTTGCAAAAAAGATTCTTGGTATGGAGATTGATCGAGACCGAAAGCATGATAAGTTATGGCTCAAACAGAATAAGTATCTCAAGAAGATTATTTTTCATTTTGGTATGCAAAATTCAAAATCTATTAGTACCCCTTTAGCAACCCACTTTAGACTTTCAGTTCAATTGTGTTTTTCTACAGACGAAGTGCATACATTCTATTTTCAAGAGTTGTTAGACGCTTGATTATATGGTATGATATGCACAACACCTGATATTGCACAAGCAATTAATGTTGTCAGCTGCTACATAGCAAATCTAAGAAAAGAGTATTATCAAGTTATTAAGTAGTTATTGAGATACATCAAAAGTACTCTATTGGTTTATGTTTCAATAAGAACAAGTTTAAAGGACTAAAATTATTGGTTATGTTGACTCAAACTGCTGGAGACCTCAATCGATAACAATCCCTTATCAATTTTCTTTTCACCATTCGTGGTGGTCTTATTAGATAGAAATATACCTTACAATCAACTATGGTATTGTCTATATAAGCAGTCAAAGAAGTTCTATAGTTAAAATATTTGGTAAATGAAATTGGTTTTGTTTAAGGTATGCTCCCTATTTTTTGTAACAGTTAAAGCATCATATATCTTGCGAAGAATTAGATATATTAAGCCACATCAAAGTATATAGATGTTTGATTTCAGTTTATTTGGGACATTATTGAAGATAGTGAGATTTTTTAACAAAAGATCCATACTTTAAGAAATCTTACAGTCATACTAAAAAAAGTGATTCTAATTGACAAGTTCAAGTTCTGGTTGGCCTTGATTAATGTTCAAGATCGTTGATCCCATCCTATCGAAAATAGAGTCGGCACTTGTGGTGGAGCTTGAAAGTTTTGCATCATTTGAGGTTGATTTTGCAATTGTTATGTTTGTACATTCTACATAGCCTACGCTTGGACTTCCAGTAACTAAGTCATTTGCTAAATTGCTGCGATCAGCATAAGGAATTCCTACTAACTCGCTGAGTTGAAGGGGGTTGTGGGTACCTCATGGATAGTTTGTAGAGGGGCTCCACGGGTTTTCTATTGCTCAAATGGTTGTGCGGCTAAGTCAACTCAATGACTCAATTCACTCGGCTTACTAGAGGAATTATGTGACTCCGCTGGCGTAGAGGCAACTTGCTCCCTGAGCTGATTTATGGACGTTGATGCTCTTGCTATCGAAGGTATGGCTGGAACATCCCTATATATACCAACAAAAAAAGGTGCCCGAGCAGATCTCAATGAAAATACAATTTGTTGACGAAACCCGATTTTGCACAATTTCGATCTAAAGAATTCCTTGATATCAAATCTGCTAGGCTGCTTCTGATTCAATCTATATAAAGAAAAAAAAATATAAAGAGAACTACCGGAAACTCTCCGGTGACGATTACTCTGATGCTCAAGTTAGTCTTGTACTTAGGATAATAGTTTTTTTTATAAAAGATTGGGCATTAGTCCTTGTCTCCCTATTTGTTGTGCTCTTTATCATGTACCTTGAGGTTTGGTGTATCAATATCTCGTCATTTCAGGTAATCACCTTATTGGATTTTTCATATTGAATAGCTATCAATCCTAGATTTTTTGAAATTATTTTTCTAGAATAGTAGTGAATCAAATATTATCATTACCCAATGTTTGGGCCATAAATCGACCAAGTCATCCAAGCTTATTCATGCCTTAAGTTAGAACCCTATGGTGCCACTGACCTGCGTATAAATCTCTTGATAGGTTGAGGTAATCAAGCCTATCGCTCAAATAAGTTTTCACCTTGAAAATATTAGTTCTCCACTTGACCTCTAAGTATAACCCTGATTAACTTCAGACTTGGGTAAATCACTTTGGTTAGTGAATTCGATAATCGACCTTGGTCAATTTGGCAAGCAGCATCAATCTTAATTCACGTTTGGCCAGGTTTATTAAACCAGGTCTTATGATTTGATGTATCATTAGAACCTATACTCAAAAACTCTCAATTGTATAAACCTCGTTCAAAAAATATATAATTATAAAAAATTAATTTACAAAAATCACAAAGTCGAAACCTTATATTGTTTATTATATTCGACCTTCAAGGATTGAATTAGGATTCTTGACTAACAAACTTAAACGCACAATAGTTATTTTGAGCCAAATTTAAGGTTAAAAAAATGAAAAAAATGATTAATTTTTTACTAAAATCATTAATCTAACTCTAGCAAAATATTGTGATTTTGCAAAACCTTCAAAACTCCCATGGATATATTATTAAAATTTGGTAAGATCTCTTAACTTATTTACAAGCTCAAAATAAGTCCCAACAATTTCAAGATCTACTCAAATTGAGCTCCAACAACTCCAATATTTTGCAAATATTTTGACATTTCATAAATCCTAAATGTCCTTTGACAAAACATTCTACAAATATTTTGAGTCGTATAGATAAAATCCTATTTGAAAAGGTTTTTTCAACAAAAGAACTAACCTAAGAGATTATATATAATTTTTAAAATGTAGAAGAGAGATATATAATTTTGTAAAATTCCAAGGAGTTATATGTAATTAAACCAATAAGTTGAAAGCAATCATAAATGAAAAGATACAGTTGTAAACTAAAGAATTGTTATGCATTTTACGGATAACAATTAGATTTACTTAATTCATACTTAATTCACACTCGGTGAACATGCAACTTAAAGACTACGTCGGAACGTGCAATTTTATCGTTAACATATTTATTTTTCACCATTCTATTTTCCTTGTGGGAAATTCTCTTATTGAAAAATATTTATTATAGCAAAAATGTAAATTAAATCTCATTAAAATCTCTATCAAAAAGAGGATATATTTGAAAGACATGGGACCATTATCAATTATAAGTAATTTATTTAAATTCGATCATTGTTAAAAAATTTGTGCAAATGAGTTGGCTAGCTCAAGTAAATTTTGTGCCAAAAAAATATAAAGAAAGATTGTTATTTCCAATACGCACCTTTTATAGGATATTTGAACTAAAATCAATTCATAATAAAGTCTCATAACCATAATATATAATTATTATGGTGTTAGTTGTGATAAATTAATCTCATATCAGATAATTAAATAAATAAAATTTAATATATATATTGAAAAGACTCATATCTCACCAATCACTATATCGACTCTCGTAACTTCGATGAAATGATTTTCAGTAAAATTTAAGAGTATTTGATAAAAAAAAGTATGTTGATCTTAGAATTTTGCATATTAGTATAATGGTCGTGCTGGGGGATTCAAAAAATTTAAAGTACATAATTGATTAATTTAATATTAGAAATAATCATAAAAAATTCCTTAATAACGTGATCGGCTGAATATTCGTAAAATCATTTAATAAAAGTTCATTGATATCTCCTTTTGATAAAGTACATATTTTTAAAATTTTTTGCGTAATTAGCTACTTTAGCAGGGAGTTATATGCAATTAATCCGAACAAAAGCTAATTTTCCCTCCTCGTACAATTCTCGCCCGCCGCAGACTACCATGAAGCAGCATGAACACCTCCCCCGTCCTCCCCCTCCTCCGCCGCTGCACCAATCCCGCCCATCTCCTCCAACTCCAGGCCCATCTTCTCATCTCCGGCGATCTCTACGCCTCCGTCTTCCTCCACAACGCTCTCATCCGCGCCTTCTCCTTCTCCTCCTCACCCACCTCCGCCCTCCCTCTCCTCCCCCACCTCCTCCGCTCCTCCCTCCTCCCCGACTCCCACACCCTCCCCTTCCTCCTCCGCGCCGCCTCCCTCTCGCCCCGGCGCCTTGGCGGCAGCGCTGGAGCCGCCGCTCACGCCCTCGCCCTCAAGCTCGCCCTTGCCGCAGATCTCTTCGTCAACAACGCCCTCATACACTTCCACTCCTCCTCCGGAAACCTCCCTGCCGCCCGTATCCTCTTCCTCTCTGGCTCGCCAATCCGCGATGCAGTCACTTACAACTCCATGGTCACCGCTTTTGTGCGTGCTGGCGAGCTCACTGATGCCCGCGAGTTGTTCGATGAAATGCCTGAGAGAAATGTGATCTCTTGGAGCGCGATGATTGCTGGATATGTGCAAAAAGGGCTGTCTAATGAAGCGATAAAGCTGTTTTTCCGGATGCAGGCGGAGGGGTTCAAGCCACAGGCAACGACCCTGGTGAGCGTGCTGGCAGCGTGTGCGCATATTGGCGCACTGGATCAGGGGAAGTGGGTGCATGGGTATTTGAGAGGGAGTGGGATTAGGATGAATGTGTTTGTGGGGACTGCATTGATTGATATGTATGCAAAGTGTGGGGAGGTGGAGTTGGCGTTGAAGGTGTTTGATGGAATGGAGGAGAGGAACTTGTTGGCTTGGACGACAATGATTAAAGGGCTTGCAATGCATGGGCGGGGAGTAGAGGCATTGGAGCTTTTCAAGCGGATGGAGACTTTCGGGGTTGTGCCGGATGATATTGCATTTATAGGTGCTCTTTGTGCTTGCACACACGCAGGCCAGGTTAATCGAGGGCGTCAAATATTTGATTCGATGAGTAGGTGTTATGGTATTAAGCCGAAGATTGAGCATTATGGATGCATGGTGGACCTCTTGGCACGAAATGGATTGCTCAATGAGGCTAGGGAGGTGGTTGAAAGCATGCCAATGGCACCAGATGCCGCTGTTTGGGGAGCTTTGATGGCAGGATGCAGATTTCATAAGAATGTAGAGCTAGCTGAGTATGCTTTCAAGCATTTGATTCGACTAGAGTCAGATACTAGTGGAGTCTATGTGCTTTTGAGCAATATATATGCTGCTGCAGGGAGGCATACTGATGCCCAAACGACACGGAATTTTATGAAGAAGCAGAGGGTGGAGAAGACTCCAGGATGCAGTTTGGTGGAGATTGGGGGGACCATGCACCAGTTCTTGGTTGGCGATACATCTCATCCACAGATAAATCATATCTTGATTAAGTTAAGGGAGATTGAGAGCCGAATTAGATTGGAAGGATATGTTCCCGACATGAAGGAAGTGTTGCTTGACATAGATGAGGATGAGAAGGAGGATGCACTAGCTTGGCACAGCGAGAGATTGGCCATTGCATTTGGATTGCTAAGCACAGAGGATGGGGTTGTAATTCGGGTGGTGAAGAACCTTAGAGTTTGCGCCGATTGTCATCATGTCACCAAGCTCATATCAAAAGTTTACGATCGAGAAATTATTGTGAGGGATCGAACACGATTCCATGATTTTAAAGGAGGTAGTTGCACCTGCAAAGATTATTGGTGAGGTTATTGTCTTGCTGTGTTTTTCCCAAACCTCTCTAGATTCAATTGGAAGCTACAATTGGACACACTCTTACCTTAAGTCTGAAGCATGTAAAATACCAACCAATGGCAAGAAGTGTGTGAATAAGGTCAGAATTCTATGAGCTTTCACAGTCGACTTCATGTGCATGTATTCAAGTGACTATTTATTCAAATTCATTGCAATAAAGTAAAATCTACAATGGCTTCATAGATGAGAACTCCCCAATATTGTGATTTGCTTATAATTTTTGGAGACATGCTTTATAGCCTTCACCATGATTTGCATGTAGGATTTTGAATAAAACCAGGACATCAATTAGGTTTAGGACATCTTGAACAAGTTTATTGTTAAAATAAGAAAAATGTGGTGGCCATTACCTTTGAGAAAAAAGCAATGCACATCTCTATGGATTAGAGGCTTGCTGGGGATATCTGACCTTTGTCATGGATGTCTGTGAATGCTGAACATTGTTTTTCAATTTTCTGCCTGGAAAAATCAAAGACATGATTGAGTGCAGCGCTGGTGAAATCTTTGAATTCTCTCTGGATTAACAGGAACTCAGATTTCATCAACGCTGCACTCAATGATGCTTTTGATAGGGGATTTTGACGCAAGATTTCATCAACGCTGCACTCAATGATGCTTTTGATAGGGGATTTTGACGCTGCTTCTTCTTGTTGATGTTCTTTTATATTGAAATTTCTGCTAATGCCTCTTAAGCTGGAGAAGTACATTGAGCTGTATCTCTATTGTACTACACATGGGAAAGAGTGGTCACTGCTCTTCATTTGTATTGTATTGACATTGTATGTTAAAAAAACAGGAGTAGACTGTTCTTAGCATTTTTCATAGATCACATGATTCAGAACCCTATATAATATGGAATCGTTGTCCTCCCTGAACATGGTACTGCAGCATGTACTGCAGGAATATGAGTTGTACTACTATTCCAATTATTGTAACATGAACATTATGAAAGGAGAGATTTTGGTTAGTACTAGTTAGAACTAGTATTGTGCAGGTGTGACATGTGGTATGATGCAAGTCTCTAGTCCGATATAGAAATTTATATCTGAATATATTCATGCAATTGTATGGATACCGCTATACCAAATGCAAAATAGGAACGAAAAAAACCCTGCAAATTTCACGGACTTCCAACCACACCCAACACAAACAACTCTACTTCTTCCGCCCAAGAAAGGCCTTCCCCTCAACATCCTGATGAAGAAGCCTGCCCAACTCCGTAGGGGTGAACCTCTATCCAAACCCTAGACGTGCTCATCCTGTATTCCATCTTGGCAAGCCCATCAGCCATCTTGTTCCCCTTGGGCGCTTCCTACATATATGTGAAAGACTGACGGTCGTCAACAGAGGTATCATCAGCTTATCTCCATTGCATGCTTCAAGTCCTCCTTTGCGTTCACCTTGTTACTCCATTGGCAACAAGGTCCACCACACCTTTACATCCCCCTCCCATCATAGTTGAGCTTCATGCACCCAAATCGGTTCTTTGCTGGAGATAAACTATTGCCAATCATTATAGCTCTGAATGAAATTTGAAAAATAGAAAAGAAGGAAAAAAAATGGCTGCTACATTTTGATTGTGAGGAAGAATTAGGAGGGATTCCTTCAATTTTAAGTATTGAAAAAAAGGATTCAAGAAGAGGAGACTCGAGGGATTGGATATTGCAGGATGCTTGCTCTAAGAAACGGATATGTCCATAACTGGCTTAACTGAAAATGCTTCTCCAAGAGTTTTGTTGGGGGCGCGTATAAACCATCACGATTATCCAAGAGTTTCAGAACATATGGAAACATTAAATTATTTTTAAAAGTTTAATGTAACAATCACGACATCTAATGCTAATTATCTTTTGATGCCTTGTTCTCCTTTGCCTACAATCATTGCACATTTGGGTCAACTATGATTCTTGCTGAATTCCAGTCCATTTCATTTTCATTGAAACCCTTGAGTAGAAATGCTATACACTTTCCACAATGAAAATATCAACTTGGACATCTGATTGAATAGCTGACAAACACTAGCTTCATGCTGAATCTCACATTAATGCAGGAAGCAACAAGTTTTCACATCTCAATATAGATTACAAACAATGAAGCTGAGGTTGTACCCTTCTAATTATAATCACACTTTCAATGAAGGGCATAGCACAGATTGAGATAAAACACTACATTTCCAGCTTCCTAGCTTTCATCTGTGAGATAAATAGTGTTGATGGCACCACTTGAACATTTGAAATTAGATGAATTCCTCCCTGTTCATGTTTTAAGTCAGACATATTCTGCTACATTTGTTGACGGAACAAGAGGCTCAGACTGGTTAGCTTCCAAATTCCATGAACTCTCACTTCCATCTGAAGATCTTTCCATGGTAAAGAGAACAGGAGATTTGGTTGTGTTTGGAAATGGTTTATAGAAGGAAGGTAATGTCTTGCTGCCTTCACCAAGGCTGCCTACACATATGGTGTCGCCACGGCCATGCCATATGCCATCTTGGACATTATTCATCTCCAGTGTTCTTGACTCCTGTCAAATGCAGTATAATGTACAACTTGGTGATTATACACACGCATCTAAGCAATCTGGAGCTTTTCAAATGTGACTGAATGAAGGTTAGGGAATTTGAAGCACAATAACATAAGCTCAGTAATGACCTGACACAGGCTGCAACATGGGCAGATAAGATGGTTGAGATAGTCATCTAGAGAGCTGTCACTTCCCTGAAAGCATATATCCATTTCAATTTGAGATCAATGTGGACTAAATTGGAAATATCAATAATATCATATGAGGCAAATAGAAAAGCTATGCATTCAAATGCAGCATCTGATGATGTACATGATTTTAGTCCGCTGTAATGTTTAAAAATGATAAGACGAAAAAAAAAATATAGACCAAAGGCTAAGCATTTGATCTTAACTTGAATTGTAGTTATGTTCATGCATACATATACAATGCCTAGGGTTTGCTAGATTATCTCAAAGAAAAAGCCCAGGACTTGTTAGATGCCATCAGCATGTAAATATTATGTGCCACTGAAAAATAAGAAATGCAGTCATCCCACAAGGCATATGTTTTAAAAATCCCAATTGTTTTCTTTTTTTATATCTTCACTGTATATAACATTTTCCATGCGATACCTATTGGCTCTCATATACCACATGCTTTAACCATTGAAAGAAAATTTTTGAAAAGTAGAACCTTGAAAAAAAACTCTAGAATCTCAGTTGGCACCTCATGAAAAAGTAATTGCACCTACTGCATTAAGACTGTGTGAAGCTCACCTTTATGTTGAACTGCTTTCTGACTTTGGAACGGAAATAGCCTACATATACTCCAAATGAGAGGGTAAAAGCAGCCCCCATGTATAAAAATGGATGCTGCCTGGTGACCAGGAATGAAATGAAATTTAAGAAAACAGCGACGGTGAGAAGAAAATAGATTACACCCTGCAAAAGAAAGTGCTGATGTTCAAATCACAGTTGGTGGCAGCAAAGAACCAGAGACATGATTGAAAGTAAAGAATAAGTTTGTTACCATTAGCAAACAATGCACATAACCAAATGTTAACTATATCACAGACAGTATTTATACAATACATTTATTTTACTCAGCCAGTGTAATGAGGTACCATTAATGGATTAAGCATTCTAAAGTAAGGGACCCAACAGCCTAAAGGCATCAATGGCAAAAGTCGGGTCCTACATTAATCATGAAAAACACTCCATCCTACCACAGGAAATGGCAAAGTTGATTTCCACTCCAAAAGGCACGTGAGTACACAAGAAATTAACTGAACTAATCATTTTGAGATTCTAGTTTACAAACAATTAGTCACTTGTTTCTCATGTTGAAGACGCAGTCAGCAAACTAGAAAAGAGATTGTGGAGTTAAAAAGCCCTCAAAATATGTGGTGGAGGAACTTAGTGCTACCATGAACCATAAGATAGAGAGTTATTTCCACTAATGAAAATCTCTTATCAAATTTCTGGAAGATAATAAATGCCCACCACTGTGCTAGACCATGTAGAAAGGGGTAAGCATATTTAGTTGACAGACGTTCATAGCTTAAAAATTATTTATAAAAAGAGGGACCACAAACTGCAACATGTTACTATATGCTCAGGATTACATTGATAAAACAAAATGCAAGATTATGCATGGTTTAGATTGTTAACTCTGCTTTTTTTAATGCTCATCACATTTCCAGCCCCAGCTTCTGCCCAATTATTTACATCTATTGTAAAATATAGGTCCAGGCCAAGCCAATAGACTGAAACCTAATGCCAAACCTGAAATTTTCAGGTCAAACTAGATGGTCAGAGAATACAGCTAAATTTTCCAGGTACAACAAATATGAAGTGCACTGACATTGCAGAGATAGACTAAAGCTAGTGAATTTAACTTTGCTTCAAAGCCAAGAATGTACAGAATCTTTATAAGAAAGTAAGGACAATGTTGTTTTAACAGGCTAGAATATGAGCATAAATAGCATAACCAAGAGAATCATTTGACAACTTCAGAAAAATGAATTTAGGTTCAATGACAATTTTTCCAGATGATGATAAACTAAAACTAAATATGATTATGAATGACTACATAACAAATGTTGCTTGATCGATTCAGTCATCAAACTACTGGCTAATCGCACAATATTTCCCCAGTTTATTACAACTACAGAAAAAATACTCACTGATTTTATCTCTCTGAATGCAGGACATCAAATCTTCAACCATGCTCCAATTGGAACTCCATAACAACTAGTAATTTTCCTTAGGAAAGTGAAAAGATTGTGTTTTGTCATTTAGAACCATGTGAACACAGATAAATACATCGCTTTTTGGAGGTTATAATGATCATACTGCACTAACATATGCAACCGAAGGGAAAGGAAGTGTCATGCATCTACAAATTTCAACTTGTTGATGGAAGAAAAGAAGAACGGACTATAATAGAACAAGTAGGACACATGTAGACACATATTGGAGAGGATAGTAGACACATGTAGGACTATAATAGAAGTAAATTAATCAGTATATCAGTTAAACATGATGAGTCTCATCAGTCTTCCAAGCATTGATCACCAAGCTCAATATCTGAGATTGTGAAACTCAAATATTTAGATTTTTTTTTATCAAGATCAAATTCCTGACTTAACAAATGAAAACAGGAACTTTAATATCACTGTTATAACCCACCAGTTAGCAAGCTAGATATTGAACCAATGCAATATGAAGAAATTACACAGCTGCACACATCACTTATACCCACTGTAACCAGGCTCACCTGAAGGCAAGAAGGCCCAAGGTTAGCTCTTCTCATGTTCTTTCCAAATCTGTAGCATGGGCAACTGCAAGCATTAAAAGGCCAATCATTAGATAAAACACCAAGTTTTAGTAACAATAATCTGCAAAAACTACATGTTTTGCATCCCAAGAAAGATTTCTCTGAAAGGAGCCAATTTTTTCATGTTAAAAGGAGGTAAACATATCAAATCAACTGAGACAAAACCAAAATGTCAACAAACATTAGAAAATCAGAAATAACGGCAAATATCTCACAGAAGTGAAAGAACCAGGTCTTCTCTAACTAAAACATGGAAATTTATCTGAGGAAAAAAAAACCCAGAAACCTCCCTCTGAATTAGTCATACATATCAAATCAAATCTGCACACGCACCAACTATTCCAACAAAAAATGAGAAAAAATAAAAAAAATCACCAAACTAGGAACTCAAAAGCTTAAATATAAATAGCAGGCAAAACTGAATTGCCAGGTCTTCTCTAATTCAAACAGGAAATATCTGCAGAAAGAAAAAAATAGCCATTTAAATTTCATTAAGGGGACGGGAGGTTTGATTCAGAATCAGAATCAAGATCTAAACATCAAAATAATAATCAGACTATATTACTTTAAAAATAAATTACCATATTACCCTTATAATTATTCATTTAAATCTCAATAAATAATATATCAAGAATATAAAAATTCAAAAAAAAATTAAACTATTCACTAGTAAAATTAGCATCCAATCATTAAAATTTTTATCAAATTATTTTTTTTATATTTTAATCTTAATTTTGAATTTGAACTTCTAACTTCGATCCCAAATAATGTCTAAAGCATTCACCAAGAAAACAATAAAGAAAAGAAAAACACTTTTTTTATTGAAGATGGGTGCATTTCTCCCAATTCTATCAAACAAATATCAACCAAAGAGGCAGCAAATTCAGAAAGCTCACAAAGCAGCCTCGATTGCAAACTCTAGGAAAAAACATCAAAAGCAACAAACGATCCGAAATTAGAAACTCAATAGTTAAAACCTTAACTGCAAATAGATCCCAGAACCGAAATAATCTAACTTAAATAGGAAAATCCTCCTCGAGATAAAAAAAAAAAATACCCTTCCCCAAAAATTTCATTCAACCATTTCACCCATCTAAAAAAAATATAAAATATAAAAAGAACATCTTTTTTAGGTGAAAACGGACGAGTTTCTCTGGATTTCTTCAATAAAACGGAAAAAAAATGCTAAATTGAAAAAAAAAAAAAAAAAAACTCACCAGGCGGCCTCGATGGCGATCCGCCGGTCGTCAAAGCAATCGAGAACACCCCCCTCCCACATCCGCTGAACGCCACCGACAAATTCCCCTCCCTCTTCTTCTTCCCCGTCCTCCTCCCCGCCCCAGTTCCTCCCCTTCTCCACCGCGAACCCCTGCGTCTGCAGCGCCACCGTCGCGCACAGCATGTCAAAATCCAGGACCGCCAGCCTTTGCTCCCCCTCCCCTTCTTTCCCCTCCTCCATCTCCGCCATCAAACAAAGCTCCAATAGCTCCCACCTTTTCCTCCTAAAAATCTAGCCTCCAAATCACCGCAATTCCGCAGTTTAATCCAAAAAAAAATGGGCGCAATTGCGTAGAAGAAACCGAAGTTGATATCTCCCGCAACGAATTCCTCAACGGATTGGGATCAATTCCGGTGACTTTTGCGCCAAGAACACGGCGAAAATGGCCAAGAAAAGAAGAAATCTGTTTGCCCCAATAATGGCGACGATGAGGCTTTTATTTAAATAAATTGGAAGACAGCCCCGCAGCCGTCGCGGTTGAAGTTGCGGATCCCAAGGTAGTTTCGACGGCTGTCGTCGGCAGGATCATGTCGACGCGGTTCAATTTGAAAAACGGCGATTCAATCGCCGCGATTAATTTGGCAGTGGATTGATTGGGCGGGGCCCGCCGACCTTTTTTGACTGGTGGTCCAACAATGATCGCTGCTGGTGCCGCCACCTGGCGATTCATTAATGCCCGGACGGCAGTCTGCATTTTGAGAACACGTGCTGAAACGGAGCTGCCTCGAGATTGGTGAAAAACTCCGTCTCGAGGAAATGTTAACGAAGAATGAGGTGTTGTACGAATCCCGAGAAGAATGAACAGGTGAGGCGGGGTGGGAGCTCGTCGACGCGCGGTTTAATTTAAGAGGCGGCGATTAGATCGCCACGATCTGATGGCGATGTGACTGTGATTTGGAGAGCCCGAGCCTTTACCCTTGTGGCTTCCACCTGTGGTCCAACTATTGTCGGCTTCCATGTCGCCACGTGGCATCTGATAAGAAGCGTTGGCAGCTGTTTGACTATGGGTTAAGCCGTGTATCGTAGGGTGATTTGGTACGATGATCAGCATCCACAATCTGTAATATATATTTAAGTGAAAGTTAAGATTAATTGAAGCAGACAGTGGGTGTCAAATTGTGGATTAGGGAAGCAACTGGACAATGGGCCCAACGTAGGATATGAGCGTGTCGTACACGCGAGGATTTGATCTGCTGTGTCGTCGCCATCCGTCGGCACCAATCTGAGAGATCACTGCACCGAAAAAAGCTCGGCACTTCCACGTTGTGACCAATTCGGTCAGCTCTGAATGTAGCTGCTGTGATCTACTTTCAACCCATGGGCGCCTCGCCGCTCTCGGCTCATCCCATACCTGAACTTCTTACCGAAGCTCTACCAAATCTCGCCGAAACAGGCAACCATGAGGGCGACTCTTTGCTCACCCGAAGCAGGCACAGTAGGAGCCTAAGTGAGGCCACGCTTCACGAGGTGATTTTCGATGAGCACTGAATTGACCATAGCAACAAGAGTATTGCGACGACTTCGAGCTTCAGCTTCAGCTCCTTGGACGCCGAAGAAGAACACTTCGTTCCTTGGAACTCTTCCGTTTGAGAAGCAGTAGACAACGGCTCCCTCGTGCGAACAATAGCTCGACTACTGTTTCCTCAATGGTCGCATTATCCCACGTGTCCTCAAGGCCTGCGCGCACCTCTGCGACCACCCTGCTGGCGCTATGATCTACTGCGACGTCGTGCACAACATGTTCGACGAAATGACAGAGAGAAATAATATTTCTTGGAGCTCCATGAGCTGGCCAAAAAGTGGTCCGGAAACAACGAAATATGGCTTTGGTGACGTTTTCTCATTGTGGGGGAATCCATGTTATCCGGAGACTTCTCGATATTCAAGATGGTGAAGACTTGGTGTTTTGGCGCTCAGTGACTGACACTTATGCTAATGCTGATAAGATAGTGGATGACCTGAAGCTTTTGGACCATCGATGTTGTAGCTCATATGTGTTTGTCAAACCCCTCGTCAGCTTCATTGGCTACAAACGATGACAACAGTGCCCATTGCGATGGTGTCTTATGCCATGCCCAGAAATTGTTTGAAGAAATGTCTGACAAAGAGATGTCAATTCCTATAGCTCTATTATATAGTGTCCCTCTCCTCTGAGTTTGGTCCATGGCTGCAACACCCATCACCTAATGCCTCGCTTCATGGACCATCCCACTTCCTTTTCTTCTGGCTAGCATGTTAATGAGATTCACATCAAGATGGGGTTCAGCGATTGTGGGTGCTCAAGGTGCTGTTAAACATGCCCTCAAGGTGTTCCATGAAATGCTAATGAAAAGCAAGTGAGGGACATTGAGTTAGTACCGCAGGAGACTATCAATGTGCTCGAGGAAATTCACATAAGAAGCGACCATAGGAAAGAGCACGCTCCAAGTTGCTTGATTGAAAGCCTCATTTGAATTCCTCTACAGCAAGCTGTTACTCGGGCGTATTTATTCCTCTTTTATCTCCCTATATCTCTCTCAGTTGTGTCATAGTGCTTGTTTTTTTTTTAACCTACGTAAGGTGCATTGTAGTGAATGGTGGACAACTAATCTTGAGAGACAGAAGTGGTTGGAAGGAAATTCCTTCACTCTTGCCATTAAAATGATGGTTCTATTGTTTTTTGTGTCATCACTCGTCACCTCTTCATGGTGGTTATCGCTCCTAGACACCTGTGATGTACCTTCAAGATGTTCCATGAAATGCAGAACTCAAAGGACTTGACTCACCTATAACGGTTTGCATCTCCATTTCTTCTTTATGGTTCTTGATAGTGAGACTAGTCATTTGCTTGTTATTACTAGATCCATAACAAAGTTCATCGAGTATTATACATCACTCTCATTATGCTATTAAGCATCATAGCTAGTATATGTTTTCACATTGACCAAACCCCAAGCTAAGAGGATGCAACAGGTTTGCAATTGCCAACATAAAACAAATGATATTCTCAAGACATTTACACATTTTTTAGAATAAATAGTGTTGATTATAAAATTTGTTATTGTAAATTATTATAACTTTAAAATTTTTGAGTATATATGTGCAAAGCAATCTTACAAAATAATGGGAGAAAAATCAACTTGATTGCCTAGGCGGGATTGAGTGTTAGTTTTTCTAAATTATTGTGTATTTTTGAATTTCTTTCAAAAATTAAATTAGTTTAAAAAGTTGACCTACAGAAAATATTTTCTGCATTGCAAATTCCATTCTGTTCTGACATCTGCTCTACTTGATCCCTGTCCCAAACTCAGATGCCAAAATCTAGATTCAACATAGAAGTTACAGCATCATATTTTATCATAAATGGCATGGCACCCATATACCCGGACATGAATCACTATTCTTATTAATATCACAGGCATTTCTAATTATATGCAAGCACCAAAACTGAATACATCTTTGCATTGGACCAGATTCTTGTAGCTATATACTGGTAAGAGCAACACTCCAGAACATTCTTTTCCTTTCTTTTTTTCTTTCAGGAAGTCAGATGAGGTGAAATCTTTATAGATTGATTTCTAGATCATCTCGTGTTGGTTCTTGGAGGGCCTTGAGGAGCTGAAGCATGCTTTGCTTCCAGGTTCAGGTTCTGCAGTTCATTTACTAGCTGGACGCGTCGCTCCTTCAGAAAGGCAAGTCGGCTTGTCAGCTTGGTTAGTGCAGATGATGTTACTAAAGCTGTTTCCTGATGTACAATCATTGTTCAAATCAGTTTTTGTTTCATCCATGCAACCATTCATATAATTGCTAAGAAGATGCACTAAGAACAAAATAAATGTACATCATAAGGTTAGTCGGAAAACACAAATGTGAATAGCACATGTATTAAGGATTACCTCGCCCCTTAAAGTAGACTTCCTTGAAGAGGCACTGTGGCCAGTTGTGGATGGCTCTTCAGAGGATGGAACACTAGAAGATGTGGAAGATTTGAGAGTTTTCATGTTTGTTGAATTTTGCTGTTGCTTCTGAGAACCTTGCATATTTGGCAAAGGGGATGAAGCTTCAGCTTCCTTTTTCACATTCTCACCCTGTGACAAGGACTTTGCAACTTTGTGGTTTACGGTTGATGACTCCTCAATGGACTGATCTTTACCGGGCCAAACAGAACTTGCACTGCCCAGATTTTTCGTATTAGCCTGTTGCTTCAGGGAAGATTGTGTACCCAATAAAGAAGATTGCTTATCTTGTGTTTGATTACTTGAGTCCACACCAGAAGCATCATTCTTTTTGGACTGACAGAATCCAAAATAGTGTTAGATTTGACAGGAAATAATTAAGCGAGCAGGATCCAAAACCCAGCAATATGGTGACATACATTACTCCTTGTAGTGCTTCTTCTTGAAACAACTTTGGGAACAGCTGCTTTACGCTGATCTAAAAGTGAAGCACTACCAGCATCTTTTGATGCTGAGCTGCTTCCATTTCTTGTACTGAGCTGTTGTTTCTCGGTAGGCAAAGTACTAGGTGAAGATGGTTTATCCTGGGCCTTTGTTTTGGAGTCCTGACTGAAAAATCTGGGCAATACAGCCTGTTCATGGAAAGCTTGCAATTAGTGCTCATGACTGCTGGTTTGCAAGTCAATAATATAATGACGCATGTTGAAGGGAATTTATAATGAGCAGATTTACCTCATCCTTAGCAGAAGTGTTCTTGGAAGGGGAATTAGTCTCAACTGTTAATTCATTCATAGAAGGGCCAGCGGTCTCTGGAGATATACTAGCACTCAGTTTGACTTCCTCCTGTGATATTTTCTGCAAAGTTTCTTTTTTCGAGGAAGATGGATCAGATATCTGTGATTGCATGTTCTCACAGACTTTCCCACCCTGCTTGAAAATATTCCATCAGACTTGGAATGTATAATAACATAGGAATGGTGCCTATGTCAGACCCTTTTTCTTCTTGCAATAATGTGGCCATTCTCAAGAGCTTAAAGATTTTATTTATACAGAAAAATTATGTTAAAGGGTACGTGTTTATTTTTTGCATGTCAGACACACATCATATTTGGACAATGTAAATTAGCTTAGCATGCATATTGTTATCTGTATATTAAACAATTTGAAGAAGCCTCTTGCTAAAGAATGAGAGCAAAAAGTGGAAACAAGAAAGCTTACATGAGTTTTCCAATGCATATCAGTGGTTCCTTGAACATCTTTCAATTTGTCCTTCCTGTATTACAAGAAAATACATGAACAAACATTGTTAAGTGAGGATATAAAACACCAAGTAAAACAGTGCAAAAGCTTGACATGTTCCCGTAAGGATTTTGTTAATTGAACAAACTTGACACCAAAATTGAAGTTACATAAAGCATTTGACAACCGCAGTGAGAAAAGGAACATCAGAAAACAGCTTGTTGAAGAAGACCTATTTTTGACAAGTTTTTTGCAGCTTGACTCTAATTTGGATAGTGATGCAAATCTACAATAACATTCAATAATAAATGTTAAATAAACAAGAGAACAGATTCTAGCCATTTGGAATAGGAAGCTAAGATGAAAAGCATGTAATGTCATGACTGAAAGATTAATATTATCAACTAAATGATTTTTCAGAAATTTCTATGTTGTCTCAAGTAAAAGAGCAAGTTGATGCAATCTTTTTAATTGAGAATAAGCGAATAATGACTTAAGAAAAGATTAATCACTGTGTTGAGCTGTAGTTGTTTATTGCAGTTCTAAAAATTTCTTAGTTTACTTGCAAGATATTTTATTATAAAAACTTACTTTTTTTATAAGTAACTTAATTTCAAGAAAAACCTTCTAAAAAAGAATGCCAAAATATTTTGTAATGAACATTTATATATATAACCCTTTGTTGCAAAAAGTGAATTGAAAAAATTTTAGCCTCTCTTCAATTTTATGCTCCACTTTCTCTCATTTTTAAAAATTTTTTCAGTTGTGTTTATTTTACTTTTTACTTTCTTTTCCGACAGTTGGTATCAAAGTCTTATATGATCTTGAGGGATTTGTATTTTTGAGAGAAAATCAGTGAGTGTTTTTTGCACTAAAACTACCATAAAACCCACTTTATTTCATGATATCAAGTAACTTTACTTTCTCCTCACTAACCATTTTTTCTTATGAAAATTATGAAATTTGGGCCGTTAAAATGAAAATTTATTTGAAAGCTTTTAGATTGTGAGAAGTAGTGGAGGTTACCAAAGATTTTCCTTCATTGTCAGACAATCCAACTATTGCTCAAATCAAGAATCATTATGGAAAAATTTTAAAGGCTTATAAAGCCTTAACCTGTATTCACTCTGCAATTTCTGATGTTATTTTTAGAAGAATCATGACTTGTGAAACAACTAAGAAAATTTGGGATAAGCTCAAAGAAGAATTTCAAAGAAGCGAGAGAACAAAACAGATGCAGGTGATCAATCTAAAGAGAGAGCTTGTTATTTTGAAGATGAAAGACTCTGAAACCATAAAGGAGTTTGTAGACAGACTTATGTCTGTCATAAATTAAATTAGATTACTTGGTACAGAATTATCTAATAGTAGTATTGTTGAGAAAATTGCTTTCAATCTTCTTGAGAGGTTTAAATCCAAAATGTTATCGCTTAAAAATTCAAAAAGCATCACTAAGATCTTATTATCTGAGCTTGTTCATGTATTGCAAGCTCAAAAAGATAGGGTGACTGCAAGACAAGAAGAATCTATCAAAAGTATTTTGCTATCAACGCAAAAGGAACAATCTCAATTAAGTGGTGGTAACAACAAAAAATTTACTAATAAGAAGCACAAAGGTAGAAAGGTGGTGAAAGCAGCACTAGCAAGATCTTTCCCCCTTGTCCTCATTATAAGAAGACATTTCACACTGAAAAATATTATTGTTTCAGACCTAATGTTCATTGTAAGACCTGCAATCAATTTGGTCATGTTGAAAATTATGCAAAAGTCGAAGAAATCAGTAGGGATAACATATTTAATTTGTCGAAAATTAGCAAGAGGATGAAAAGCATTTATTTGTGATAACTTGTTATGCAATCAGTGGCAATAACAAGGTCAGCTGATTGATAGCGGATGCCTATCACATGACCTCAAATGTTGATGTTTTCAAAGCTTTGGACAGCTCCTATACGTCAAAAGTCAGAATTGGTAATAGAGAGCGCATCAATGTTAAAGAACAGGGAGTCCTTGCATTTGACACACCATCAGGTATTAAATTTATTCCTTATGTGCTTTATGTTTCTAAAATTGATTAAAATTTTTTGAGTGTGAGTCAACTATTGGAGAAAAATTATTCTTTGGTTTTCAAAGATAATGCTTATACAATACTTGGTCTTGCTGATAGCAAGCTGATTTTGGTTAGTATGTAAGGTAAAAATTTTTATGTTGACTTAAGATAAGTTGATTTGCATGTTTATCCTTGTGTTACTAATATCTCATCTTTTTGGTATAAAAGAATGGGACATATCAATTATTTTTCTTTGAAAAATTTGTCTGAAAAGAAGCTTGTTCTTAATATATCCATTATTCAAGTTTGTTTTAGTATTTATAAAATTTGTCAACTTGGGAAACAAAACAGATTGGCGTTCCCCATTAATCAAGTATGAAAAGCTACTAAAAAATTACAATTAGTTCACAATGATGTATGTGGACTAATAAGAATTTTGTTTTTAAATGACAACAAATATTTCATTCTCTTTATTGATGATCTAACCAAAATATGTTAAGTTTATTTTGTTAAACAAAAATCTAATGTTGTTACTATTTTTTACAAATTTAATACTTGGACTAAAAATCAAAATGGTTGCACTATTAAATATTCAGGTGTAGTAATGGAACTGAGTACACCTCTGATAAATTTGATAAGTTTTGTGAGGATGCTGAAATTCAACATCAGTTCATAATTAGCTACACTTCTTAGTAGAATGGAGCTAATGAAAAAAAAAAAAGAATTGTTGTAGAAATGTCAAGATGTTTGTTATGTGAGAAGAAACTTCCTAAGGAGTTTTAGGCTAAGTTATAAATACCTTTGTTTATTTTCTCAACAAACTTTTAACAAAAACTTTAAATGATAAAACTTTTATCAGAGTCTATATATATCTGCCATATTTATGTTTCAAATATCAAAAGAAATAAGCTAGATTATAGAGCTGATACTGGCATTTTCTTGGATTATAACTCAAATGTCAAAGGCTATAAAATTTATAATTTGAACATTAAAAATGTTATTCTCAACAGAAATATCAAGTTTGATAAACTAACAATATGGAATTAAGAGTCATCTAAGATTCAAACCACTAATCAGCAGCGTAATCAAAGTAACCAACCACTTAACGGTTTTGTTGATGAAAATTTTTATGATGATTATCTTATTAGAGGTACAAGGTCACTTGTTGATGTCTATCAGAGATGTAATGTTGCAATCCTTGAACCTATCACATATAAAGATGCACTTTCTATACCTAGTTGTGAAGAAGTTATGCAAGAGGAGTTCAATATGATTAACAAGAATCAAGTTTGGATTCTTGTTGACAGGCCTTCTTACAAGAATGTTATTAGTATGAGTGGGTGTATAGAACCAAGTTAAATGCAGATGGTTCTATAAACAAGTTAAAAGTTTGACTTATTATGAAAGGCTATTCACAACAATATAGTGTGAATTTCTCTTAAAACCTTTACACCAGTTGCAAGACATGATACTATTAGATTGTTATTTGTCTTTCCAACTCAAAAATCTTGGAAGATTTATCGGCATGATGTGAAATCAACTTTTCTTAATGTCTTTTTTGAAAAACAAATCTATGTTGAGCAACCTGAAGTTCTTTCAGTGCAAAATTCTGAAGATAAAATTCATCTGTTGAAAAATGCCTTATATGGCCTCAAACAGGCTCCAAGTGTCTAGTATACTAGAATTGACACTCATTTGCTATAGTTTGGCTTTTAGAGAAGTAACAATGAAACTATACTCTATGTTAAATAATCGACAACTTATTTACTTATTGTCTCTTTATATGTTGTTGATCTATTAGTAGCTGTAAGTAATTCTGAGTTTGTGTAGTATTTTAAGGGTTAAATGCACCAAGTCTTTGATATGCCAGATCTTGGTGACATGTCACATTTCCTTGGCATGAAAATTTCTTAATTTCAATGAGAAATTTATATCAATCAAAGGAAATATGCAAGTGAAGTTTTGAAGAAGTTCAAAATATCTGATTGTAACCTTGTTTGCACACCTTTGGCGTTGAATGAAAAACTAGTAAAGATGATAGTTGCAAAAAGGTAGATGAAACTCTTTATAGAAACATGATTGATTGCTTGCTTTATTTAGCAGCAACATGGCTTGAGATTATGTATTCAGTTAATTTTTTATCCAGATTTATGCATGCTTCAAGTGAGATACACTTGATAGCAACTAAAAGAGTTTTAAGATAGATCAAAGGCACGGTTGGCTTAGGCCTTGTGTTCAAGAAGTTAGCTGAGTTGAAACTTCATGTGTTTGTTGATAGTAATTGGACAAACTCATCAAATAATATGAAAAGTACTTCAAAGTATTTATTTTGTCTTGATTCTGGAGTTTTCAGTTGGAATTCCAAAAAACAAAAAAATGTGGCTCAATCCACTACAGAAACTGAGTATATTGCAATCTCTGGTGCAGTTAATCAAGCCATTTGACTCAGAAAATTGTTGATTGATCTCAGGCAAGTACAGAAGCAAGCTACTAAGATAAAGTGTAATAATCAATCTGCTGTTGTCGTATCCAAAAATCCTGTCTTCTATGAGAGGACAAAATATTTTAAGATCAAATTTTATTTTATTCGAGAAGTACAATAGAATAATGAAGTCTTTATTATTCATTGTAATTTAGATGTGAAACTTGTAGATTTTTTAACTAAGGTCTTGCCTAAAGTAAAATTTGAGAAACTTAAGGAGGCAATTAGAGTTTACAACAAAATAACTAAGGAGGAGTATTGAGTTGTAGTTGTTTACTGTAGTTCTATAAACTTCTTACTTGCAAGATATTTTGTTCTAAAAATTTTCTTAGTTTTCTTACAAATAACTTAGTTTCTGGAAAAATCTTCTAGAAAAAAATGTCAAAATATTTTGTAATGAGTATATATATATAGCCCTTTATTGCAAAAAGTGAATTAAAGAGACTTTAGTCTTTCTCTTCCATTTTAAGCTCTCCATTTTTTTCTTTTTTTTAAAAAAAATTTTTCAGCTGTGTTTACTTCACTTTTCACCTTCTTTTCCAACACACTGCCTCACAAAAATAAAGAAAATAATTTCAACTGAAAATCTAACCAATCAAAACCACCACATTCTTAATCCAAATAAAATTTAAAGAAAATGATTTTAATAGATGGTACCTTGAAAATATTTAAGTGAACTGTAGCTTTGTCATTTGAAAGACAATGTATGCTTAGATATTGAGTGAAAGCAAAATCTAGAAATGCTAATAAGATGCATGTAACAAAACATATACAGAGAAATTATTCTTACCCATCTAGCTGATATCTTCTATATAATTCTTGACTGCAGGATTCACACAAGAAATCAAAGCCATATTTAATCTGCTGACTAAGCTGCCCACGAAGATCAGAAACTTCGCGCTTCAATTTCATGAAATCTGTTTCAGCAACTGCAATTTCCTCAAGATCCGCCTTTGTCTGCAAAAGTAAGACTTTAAATCTGGTTCGAACTACACTATTCCCCAGTAATATTTTTAACTCATACAGAGCAAACCTTGCTATCCACAAATGGTGTGAGCAATAGCTGCCCAGGTCTCATATTCATTAGCCCAGATTCCAAGGACACTCTCAACTCTTTCTCCTTCTGTAGCTTCTCTTTAAGAATTTCCACCTATTGCAAGATAATGAAATTGTCAAATTATGCTTGTGAATATGGCAGCTTTAAAATGCTCCAATACCAAAAATATATCTCAAAGAGATGTGTTTGATTCCATTGTTACTCTCAGAAAGCAACAATAACAATCATATACCAGGTGGTAGCAGGGGAAATGTTTAGAAGGTTTGGCGAGACAAGACACCATTGAGCTATTCGTGTTCCTTCACATTGTTTTAGTTCCCATAGGTGTAGGGCTAATCAATAGCAATTGTTTTGATCACTCTTCAAGCAAAAGGACATGCCTAAGCTACAGCTTGTGAGAACTAAGAACCCATGTTTGCACAACGCAAAGTCAAAGAAATCTGTTTGGATGTTACCAGCCATCTGACTACCAGGGATAATTAAGCTGGTTGAATCATGATGGATGGTTCTTACAGCAGTGGACTAAAGAAAAACATGTAAGTCATTCTTCTTGTCAAAAGGAAGAAAAAAATGTTTGTTATTCTAGGCAAGCTCTCTTATGTTTCTCTTTTATACACCATAATTCTGATTTGTAATCATGAAATTAAACAAATGATGAGAACTCTAAATGTAAATGGATAACTACATTCAAAACCAAAGGTATATTAAGCTATGGCTACTTTTTATCATACATACATCTTGCTCAAGAGCCAAACGTTGCTCTTGCAATGCTTCCTTTCTTTTCTCTAAACTTGCCTGCAAAATTTCATTCCCTTGTACCTGATCATTCAAAGCAATAATATGGGTAAGCTATTTTTGCCTGTAGAATGCTGGGTGTCCAGACTCATTTGACATAATAATTAAAAATATATTGGACAGAAGCCACACCTCCTTTGTAATTTTATTTTGCAAGTCAGTCTTGTTATTCTCAAGCTTCTGAATAGCAACCCTGCTCATGAAAGAAACTCAATTAGCTATAAAGAATACTAATCATACTCTTTGTTTTATTGCTTTCACATGCTATTAATAAAGAGAACCACATTAATAAATGTTATAAAGTTGATCTGCTGTTGTCATCTAAAACAGTGTCATATGATATGAATTTTCATAACATAGTTACTGATTGGCTCAATATTAAATTACTTAAAATGGTTGGCATAATACCCATATGAACTTGTCAATAATCCTGAAATGCAACAATTAATCAGCTCTATTGTCCTCAATCGTGAATTTATAGTGATATGGAACATCATTTCAGTGCAATGATATAACATTATCATGCATATGGCCCTTTTGCTCCTTCCTCCTTTCTGCCCTGACAACCTTGTGACAAATCAGTGCCACTCTTGCTTCAAGTTGTCCCAATCATAATTCTGAAATCTGAGGAGCCACAAATAAATCATTTGGGAAAGATAAACCATCTTCTGTGCTGCATACCCAAATATTTGTGTGCTTCCTAATTTTAGCCTCTTCAAAATGATGAATCTAATGGTGCATTCCTCTGTTTGATAGCCACTAAGAAACATTTCATGTAAGTTCCACTGAATTATGATGGCTGGCACACCATCCTCCCGAATAGTCAATTTGTCTGCTTCTATGGCCGCTTAAATTTTAACACCTAATCCACTGCTAAAAGCAGGTCAATTTTACTAGAAAAGACATCTTGAATTTCATCTGTTTATTGCTTGTCATTAGTTTAAAAGACATCTTCTTGCCAATAACTTAGTTGAATTCGTATAGCTCTTTAAAAATTTTTTGATTGTATGCCACCTCATTGTCTTTAAGGTCTAGTCCTGGGTGCCAACTTCCTCAATCTTTTAGCCTGCAATATTGAAGACAACATGATGCCCCTGGATAAACTTTGCAGCTACTTCATTAACAAATCAGACAACTTCTTTGAGGAAAAATAACTTGTATGTAGAGTAAGATGACACACTGTTAAATTGTACATCTCTAAAAGCATAGTTTTGGATTTTGAGTGAAGGCACATGAGGAAATGAAAGATTTGGATTTTAGGCCATTTCAGCAACAGAAAGGTCTATGGAAACCCAGACCAGCTTCTTAAATGGAAGGAGAGGAGGACGGTATCAACATCTGTTCAAAATTTCCGAAAACCTTCCCACCACTTACCTTGCCTATTCCTAGCTAATTCCGAAACCATGGAATTGAGTAGCTCTATAGGCACTTTTCTCTTTTGGAAGCATCACTTTTGTTGTATTCACATAGAAATAGCTATTGTCAGCCCATTAATGAGGAGTCAATCTCTTCATTGAGTTGCATGTCTATTTATTCACCTAGCAAGAGAATTACAAAGCACACATGAGAACCCTAAGTTACTACAGTTTCCTGTGACTCATGGGCAGTTATTGACTTACTAGCAAATTCATTACAGTGGAGTACAAACTAGGCAAGCCATTTCAGTCAGTTTTATTGAAAAAGCAAAATACGTCCCTTACAAACTAGGCAAGCCATTTCAGTCAGTTTCATTGAAAAAGCAAAATATGTCCCTGTTATGGTCCTCACCCAAAACATGAAACTTCAAACCTGACATTGTGAAATAATGAAGATAAAAGCGAGCTTAGAGTGTTAAAGTAATGCTGAAATACTGAAGGAAAAGAGGGCCCAGATTACCAATGTGAATAAATTTCTAGTACGGTTGCACAGAAATACCTTTCAAGTACTTGAGTAAATACGGGAATCATCATAACCCATTAAAATCAGCACAAAATCAAGTTGGAAAGCAACAACCAATATAGAAGAAAACAGACTGAAAAGAAGTCCAGCTAGGAGTCGTATTGAAATAAAAACTTCCACCTATATAAATAGTCGGATACTAGGATTGCAAAATAACTTTTCCTTATACACTTTTTCTCTCAGAATAAGTCTATTTTCTCTTTTTTTTTCTTTTCCTTGTTCATCATTGAGGATTCGTGAATCTTCCGCTGTGAATCCCAACAGAAAGACACTATCTGCAGCAACAAGTTCAAGACTCAAACCAATCTTAGTCACTCTATGGGTCATTAATTCAAAAACTACTAATTACATGTTTGGTGATTCTAAATTTTTTACCACATTATCTCAAATACCAGAAACTAAGTATATGCTTTTGCCAAATAGAGAACATGCTTTGGTGAAAGGAAAAGAAAATATTCAAATTGAATTCCTAAATCTTTTCTCAATCCTTTTTGTACATCAATTTTCTTGTAATTTTCTCTCAATTAGCCAAATAACCAAAGCTCTAAAATATTGTGTAACATTCTATCCTCTCATTGTATTTTTTAGGAATTCACACGAGAAAAATGATTAATGAAGGAATTGAAAATGGAAGTTTATATCTCCAGGATCCTAGTGGACAGATAGTCAAGGCACTCATAAGTAAAAAGAAAAACCTTCTATTATGGCATTACAAATTAGGACACTTATCTTTTTCAAAACTTAATACTATATTTCACAGCTTTAGATCCCAATAGAAATCAGCATGTGAAACCTATAAATTTGCTAAATATCACAGAAATACTTTTCCTTCCGAAATGAACAAGAAATGTTAACAACCCTTTCAAATAATTCACAGTAATATATGGATAGTCATATTTATGTTCATTAGACAACAACAAATACTTTATAAACTTTATTGATAATTTTTTTAGAATGACATAGATCTTTTTATTAAAAAATAATCTGATATAGGTCAAATCTTTAAAATATTTTAGAAGAAATTCAGAATTAGTTTAACACAATCAAAACCTTGAGAGCTGACAATAAAGGAAAATATCTTTCCAAAAAATTTCAAGACTATCTTTTAGATAAGGGCATTTAAGAATTTATAAGGGATGCAAGTGTTATGAACATAAAATATAGAAAATATATCTCTATAGATGTGATATTTCTTTAAAATATACCTTACTTCAGTAATAAGATCAAAGAACCCAATCTTTTAGAGGATGAAGTAAATCAAAATAGAACATAACTTTCAAATCCAGTTTTACCCATATCAGTCAGTGATCCAAACCCTATTATACATACAAAAGAGGAAAACAGGAGGTTTGACATTATCTATACTAGAAGATAGAAGGAAAACACAAATCAAGAAGTCAATCCACCAATCATCTCTCCAAAAGAGTCTAGAACAAACAACCATACAAAAATAGTCAAATAAAGACTGAGGTATATTATCTCTTCAAATATAATTTTTGTTTAACTATTGCATTGAGGAAGGAAAGGATAATATGTGTAAAATGTCCTATAAACTACTTTCTCTTATATGAAAAATTGTCTTCAAGATTTAGACATCTTACTCTAACAATCTCCACTACTACCATACTAAAGCATGTAACAAAAGTTCTGAAGGATCTAAATGGAGAAAAACTATGGAAACTGAAATAGAGGCATCATACTTGAATAAAACTTGGGAATTGGTACCCTTACCATAGAGAAAAAAATCAATAGGATGTAAATAAATATACATAGTGAAGGCCAAGTCAGATGGTAATATAGATAGGAATAAAGCTAGACTTGTAATAAAAGAATTCACCTAAGCTTATGGAATTGATTATTTTGATACATTCTTACTTATAGTGAAAATGAACTCCATAAAAGTCATACTGCTGGAAATAGTAAACAATAGCTGGATATTAGTCAAATGGATGTGAAGAATGCATTCCTATATGGGGACCTTAAAGAGGAGGTTTATATAACTCAAATCACTAGGTTTTATCTCTGTCAGGGGACAACAACTGACATGTAAATTGAAAAGATCATTGTATAGACTCAAAACAGTCAACCAGGGCATGATTGACAGGTTTAGTACAACTCTGTTAGAGTCTGGATTTCAAATGAGCCAATCTGATTATTCAGTTTTTATCAAAGACAAAAAAGAAGAAAAATTATACTTTTCGTGTATATGAATATTTATAACAGAAGATGATACAGAGGGAATAAAAGAATTAAAAGAACTCTTGAAAACCCTATTTGAAAAGACCTTGGCAAACTTCACTATTTCCTTGGAACAGAAGTAACTTAGGACTTACAAGTTTCCTGAGTAGCAAAAGCACACGTACACCTATGGATCCAAATATGAAACTATATCCAAATATAAGAGTAAAGGTACGAAGTCCAGAACAATATGAAAGACTGCTAGTAAACTCATGTACTTAATCATTAGTAGACCAAACGTTACATTTTCTGTGAGCAATATTAATCAGTTCATGCAAAATCCAAAGAAACCACATATGGAAGCAATGTAGAATATTTTCAGATCTTTGAAAGGAACACCATGACTAGGATTATATTACAGGAGATATAAGAAAATTAACATACAATGTTACATAGATGCAAATGGGATAGGATCAGCCTTTGACAGGAAATCTACTTCAAAATCTTGTTCATTTGTACGAGGAAATTTAGTTACTTAGAAAAACAAAAAACAAAGAACAGTAGTAAGGTCTAGTGCAGAAGCAAAATTCAGAGCTTTAGTTCTGAAAGTGTGTGAGACTCTTTGGCTCCAGTCATTCTTGAAAGAACTAGGATTTCCAATAGAAGAACAAACGAAGATCTTTTGTGATAATCAGTCAACCCTTTACATTGTAAATAATTCAGCATTTTATGAAAGAATAAAGCACTTTGAGCTTGATCTCCATTTTATTAGAGAAAATATATTAAAAAAATGTGTGAAGTTAAAATATACACCAACAGGAGGATAGCTTGCAGATATACTAATTAAAGTATTAAGAAAGGAGTCATTAATAGAGAATACTTTCAAGCTGGACATACTTGATATTTATGTATTAACTTGATGAGAAATGTTGAGCTCAAAGTGCTAAAATAATAGTGAAATAGTGAAGGAAAAGAGGGTTTATATTACCCACATAAGATTAAATCTCAAATATGGTTGTACAAAAGTATATTCCAAATACTTGACAAAATTCAGAAATCATTACAGCCCATTAAAACTAGCCCAAAACCAAATTGGAAAACAACAACCGACATAGAAGAAAACAAATTGAAAAAAGTCTAATAGTCATATTGAAACAAAAACTCCAACCCATATAAATAATGATATACTAGGCTTTCAAAATAACCTTTTTTGTATACTTTTCTCTCAAAATAAGACTGTTTTCTCTCCTTTCCTTTTTTTTATTCATCATTGAGGAGAAACCCTCTAGAAAACTTTTGCAACTATTACCCTAAATAGTAAAAGATAAATAGAATAATTTAAAATGAACCTTAAGAAGAAGATTAATGGAAAAAAGGTCCTCAAATACAGCACTCACTCATCATCACCGGAGTAGTCAATTGACTCCATTGAAAGATTTTTTCTGGCCTGAAAAAGTAGACATATGAGAAGAATTTTTACCTATCATAGCAAGAAAGCATACTATATATTATACTCACAGCTGTACGTCCCCATGCAGTAGATCTTCTATTAGTGGGTGATGGTTCTGATAATTTCTCGGTGAACTTGGAAACACTTGAGGAGGGTATACAACTTACAGACTTGTATATTGTACTTGCTGGATTGGGGTAACTTCCAGTAGTCATTAGTGATTCAGAAGTCACTGCAACTGCAGAATGATTGCTTTTTGTCTTGTTATTTGGTACTTCAATATCAGCTTTCAACATACGATCATTTGCTTCACTTGAGGTGGTAATGGACGATTCAGCAATTTCTTTGTTTTCAGAAGTTGAATCTTTATTGTGATCTTCAGAAATCTGCAGATAGAAGGCTGTCAAATATTAGAACTTGTGAAAATAGTAAAACATGGTAGTAGGCAAACTTTGCAAGCATTAGGGAGAATCAACCAAAAGAGGAAAAAAATTCTCAGGAACCTTTAACTCGTAATAGTAGCAAGAAAGAAAAATTCAGGATGCAATCAATTGCAATGATTAAGTCAATGAACTGTGGGGAGCATCCATTGTGGGTGATAAGTGTCAGAACACTGATAATGTAATGGAAAAGACATTTTACTATCTAAAAGGAGAAATTTTGTATTCTAATCCCAGCAGCATGCAGGATTGATATTTTGGACTCTATTTGAGCACTTTTCCCACTCCAAGAGGAGCTTCTCAGAAAAGAAGGATATATTCTCCTGAACAAGGTCCTATTCTATGCAATGCCTATAAAGTACTTTCATATTTCAGAAAAGTACATCAAACCAGATCAACTTGAGTATAATAATTTAGGGAGATGGTGGGTACCCACTAGCCAAACTTATATTACTAAAGGCTAGTAGCAGAAAATGCAATTGTGATTTCATCAAACAATTCCTAATTGTAGCAGAAACTTTTCCCCCTCAAAAAAATCCAGTTGCACAAAAACAATTAATATATTCTTAAATTAAGTTTGTATCACATTGCAGTTCTTTTAGAAAATTGTGCAGAGTTGGAGCAAGACTAATAGCACATTCTACAAGTCTGTTATTACCAAAGCTATTGTTTAAGAAATTTCGAGCCAATTAATAAATGGTTAAGGACAGATCTAAAAGAGCAAATTATATAGCAGTTCAAATCATAAAAATTGTATTGCAACCTATCAAGTGGAAACCAGTCAGATGAGATAAGGACTATTGGGGAAGGCTGAATTAATCTTTAAGTATTAGGTGATGACCTTATCGTCAGATAGATCACTTCCAACTTCACTTCCACTGTCACTAAATTTCTCACTGGATGAATTTTCAGGATCGTCATCTATATCTGCATCAGGATCATTCTCTTCACTATGACTTTCATCATCTTCTAGGATGTCATTATCCGTTATGTCTTCATCTTCAAAATCTTCTTCTTCAGACTCAGTATAAAACTCAGAAGATAATGAACCTTCCTGTGAGAGATCTTCCTGGATAGACCACAAAACTGAAATGTGTAAAGATATTATAATGGATACTTTTATTGCGTAAGAAATATACAAAAAAAAAAAAACTTACATCAAAAATCCTTTCGTACTCCTCTAGCAGAATCATTACAATTGCTTGAGCATGATTGGCAGCTGCAGCAGCTTGCAAAAGTTGAAGTGAGCCATCCCCCCCCATATTGAAATCATTCTCAATCTCGCAATCACCAGCAAGAAGTGGCCGAAGAAGTAATGGGGCCATGCAAGCTGCTACAGCAGACAGACTCATCCTATTCTCCAATTTGTTCGAAGCAACAATTCGCATCATCTTTAGGATCCTGGAAATAAAAATGAAGATATGAACAAAATCTGAGCATAACTTCCTATAGAAAAGACACACATGTTAGAAGAGGGAACAACTGCTGCCATAGTTGGCTAGTGAAGACAAAGATTGCTAATAACATCAGCTAGGGCTACTACAGAGAGAGCAGATGACATCCAACACAAGACCACATTATAAAACTCAAAGAATTCAAGATATCTGCTGACACACACACACATATATATAATAGCCCCTGCCCAAGCGGCTCTTATTCCTTGAAAAAGAATAAACATATTTATTTTCCTCAGACTCTAGACTTGTAAAGAAAGGGATATTTGGAATATTTGCTCCATTCTCATCCAACTAGGCATCAACATCAACAGCTACATGTTCCTTTAAATTTTATGTTCATTTTCTTGTCCTTATTTCTGCCATGTTCAACAATTCAAAAGGGTACAGAGTGTGTATTTAAATATATAAACTCTTTAACCTTTTAGTAATATACTAGAACTCATTATTCTGTTTCTCTCATTATTTCACAATAAAGCATAATCCATCAAAATGAAACATAGCGTTGTATCTCATATCTCATTCAGTATTGCTTCTCTGATTCCTTGCAAATATCCATCAGAGGTTGGAACAATCATAAAATGAACCTTGAGCACTCTAATATCTTCAAACACTATTGACTTTATGTCTGTTATATGCCCATTCAGAAATTTGCTTCATACAATCTCACATTGTCTTTGAAAAACAAGCATACATCTGTAGAAAGCAAGTTATATCCCTTCCTATCATAGTGTGCTGTATGTGGAAATTAAAATAAAGTCAAAACAAATATCAGAGCAAGAAAGTGAAATGGAACTTGGTAAGCCGAGAGGAATTCCAAAACAGAAATTGGAGAAATATATTGGGTAGTGGAAACAAAGGTTTAGACAAGGATTACCATAGGGAAGTCAAAGGAAAGAAGTCAGCTTTATTTCTATTAAAAAATACTCAAATAGTAGACTGATACATAGTACAAGGAGCAAAATGTATCTTTGATCAAAAAGTTATTATCTAAAAGGAAATTCTGTGTCACGATTACTGTCAACATCAGACAATTGATTGAAATCACTAAATAACAATCATAAATGAACTTAGTAACTGAAATAAAACAGCTAGGGCCATATTAGAGCACATTGTCATCAAATGTACCTTCGCAACAAACGCAAATTAGGCTCAGGAAATGTTTCAAAAATTGCAGTACGCATATTATCAACTCTGGATCGACGATCAGTTTCTGTTAAATATCAGAATACTTGAGTATCATGTACATCCACATATAGGTACCTATATAAAACAGCTTGTCTAGCTAACGTGTAAAGTCAGTCATGAATTCATCTTATGCTAAAAGAATGTGCTGAGTTTGAAACACCACCTTGAACAATATGAAGTACACAAAAAAAAAGATGCCTGTATAATTACATCACAGAATATATGAAATGAAACCTTGCATATTACATACATGAAACATCAAATATGATATATTATATTTGATGGGAAATCAAAATAATCGCTTTCAAGAGTTTCTTTAGTGTCTTCAATACAAAGCAATCTTTCTTAGTGAAGTTATTGCCTATAGAAGAAGCACCCAGTGGCATGTTAAAATGTTTCAAAGTAGACATGCACCAGCAATTTTACCAGTAAACCTCCTTGTATAAAACTTATCAAATATGATGCAACAGAGCAACCAACAAGTTCCAAAAACAAGATAACTCAATATGGTTATTTCTTTATTCTCCTGTTTGAGCAAGCTTATAAGGCATATATATTTTTCCTTTCCGGGAACTTCCTAAATATCTATCAACCAAAGATAAAGCCTTTTGACGTGCTAAAGTCAGAACAAGCATTAAAACTGAAGATTATATTTCCTTGGGAAGCATCTAATCAGATTGTTTAGAAGATAAGAATGAAGGCATTAAAGTCTCTTGGGATAAACATTACAGCAGAAAGACATCATTTGTTGGAGTTTCTAGGGCTTGATGGATGTGAATCTACAGTTTCTTAGCGGTGATGAATCAAAGAGAAAGAGAAAGGACATCTTTATTTTGAGAGAATTCTTCTACATCATACCCTAGCTCTTATTCTTTATAGAGGAGAGAATTCCCATACAAGTCCAACTCCAACTCAGACTTTACTAATGACCCATTTACACCTAAGGCGGTTTCTTTTTCCAAGTTGAATTTTGAGTCGGTTTTGGGCTTCTTTACTAGGCTATGATGAACCAAAGTTTCTCAAATTTAGGAGGATACTTCAATTTGCAATCATACTTCTAAATATTGAGTCCCATATAAGTATTTATGAGCTCTAATCTTCAATTCTTTCAGCATCCCTTCTCAAACTAGTGTATACATGTCAAACACACCTACCTTGAAAGTGTTCTCTGTTAAACATATTCCATTCTCGATGTTCTAACGAGCACATCAACTTGCTATTTTTCTTTTGAAGCATACTCTATTCCTACTTGCTTCTTCAATACTTTCTCTTTAATAAAATGAAGATGAAGTTCAATATACTTTGTCTTTTCATGAAATACAGGATTGTTAGATATGTATATTGCGAACTGATTATCACAAAATACTTTGGTTGGCTCATTTGTTATGTATCTAAATTTGTTCACGAACGACTGAAGCTAGAAGGCTTCATATACTCCTAAAACCAAGACTTTGTATTCTACCTTTACACCAGATCTTACAACAAATCCTTGTTTCTTACTCTTCCATATAACTAAGTTTTTCCAAACAAAAGTACAAAATCCAGAAGTTGATTTTCATTAAATATTGAACCAACTCAATCTTCTATACTTTTTGTAACACTGTCCTAAGCCCGATGCTCCTTTCAGGTACTTTATAATCTTGTAAATTGATTTTATATAGGGCTTTGTTGGAGCTTGTTATGGTCAAGTATATAAGTCTACAAACTAGTTTTCTGTATTGTTTCGCATTATCAATCTCAACTCCCATGTCAGAATATACATTGTATTTGGATCTATGGGTGTGCCTTTGTTTTTTCCTCCCAGTAGACATGTTTTCTAAATGAATGAGGTACTTTTATTCCAAAAAAATAATGAAGTCTTCCTAGATCTTTTATTTCAAATTGTACCTTCAAAAACCCCTTGAGCTTCCTAATTCCTTTTATATCAATACATGTCATAATAATATCATCTACATACATTATGAGTATAATTTTTCTTCTCCTTTGTTTTTTAGTAAAGACAAAATAATTTGATTGGCTTATTTGAAATTCATAACTTATTAGAGTTGTGTTGAATCCATCAAATCAAGCCTTAAGTAACTGTTTGAGGTCATACACTGATCATTTTAATTATCAATTATTGTCTAGCAATAAAATTAAAATATGATGGTTGTATCATGTATACCTATTTCTTGAGATCCTCACAAAGAAATCCATTTTTTGCATTCATTTAGGTAATGTTTCAGTTTATGTTCACAACTAGTAATAAGATAATCTTCACAAAATTCAGATTTGTTACAAGTGAAAATTATGAAAATAATCCACACTACAAGTTTGGATAAAATCCTTTGTCATAAGTCTAGCTTTGTATATGTATATATTGTCATTTATTTTGTATTTCATTTTATACACCTACTTGCATCCTATTGGTTTTCTGTCATCTGGTAAGGGTACTAACTCTCAAGTTTTATTATGATACAATGCATCCATCTCAATCTTCATAACTTACCTCCATCTTAGATTTTTCAGGACCTCTATCACTATCTTGGAAATATAGTAAAGATTACAAAAACAAAATGTCTAAAACTTGAAAATAGTTTTTCATATAAAACAAATTGGCTTATAGGATATTTTGCATATTCTCTCCACTATTTTCTCAAAACCATAGGCAAGCAATACTTTACTTATGTATTAGGTGTACTTGAGCTCTCAATTGATTGTTCTGAAGTTGTTTGTTCTGGATCTTCTTGAGTGGCAATTGGTAGATTGACTCCTTGATTTGTTACTCCTATCTCCTGATGTAAACAATGTCAAACCTTCTCCTATCTTTTTCTGTGTATATCATAATGTATTGGTCACTAACTGGTATAGGCAAAATAAGTTCAAGTAGAGATGCATTATTGTAAATGGTTTCACCATCAAGTAAGACGGAATCCTTATAGCTCTCACTGAAATAGTGGACATCTTTAAAGAAGATAACATTCATAGAAATATATCTTTTGTGTTTGATGGGGTCATAATATCTGTACTCTTTATGAATTCTAAAGTATCTCAAGAATACACATTTTATAATTTTTGGTTGTCTCTTATCCTTATTAATACTATAATCTTGAACAAAATAGATACATCCAAAAGTTTAGGGTTATACGTGGAATGTTTCAAGGACAAAGTTGAAAAGGGTTTTTCTCTTGAAGCAAAGTTGATGGTATTCTATTTATTAGAAAACATATTATTTGCACAACATCTCCCCAAAATTTATAAGATAAATTTTATTGGAACATAATCACTATTAACCAATACATATTCTTTCTCTCAATTACACCATTTTGCTGTGATATAGCTGGACATAAGACTTGAAACAAGATACCATTATCTCAAAAATAATTTTGAAATTCATTGGAGGAATACTTCCCTCCATTATCATCTCTCAAAGTTTTGATTGCAGTATTAAATTGATTATGAACCTCTTTCTAGAACAATTTAAATATTTGATTAACATCAAACTTGTTTTTCATTAAACAAACTTATATCATCCTAGAAAAGTCATCAATGAAGTTTACAAAGTACTTGAAGCCACATAAAGATATAAACATAGTTATCCAGATATCAATATGAATCAAATAAAAGAGTAACAAAATTATTTTATTAATTCATGAAAAAAAGGTGCATTTATGATGCTTAGCAAGCTCATATCACATACAAGTCTATTTTACAGTTTGGCAACATAATCTTAAGTCTTGAGAAAAATAATGTCCTAGTTTATAATACCTCAAGTGTAAATCTTCCTTTTTACTTGTATAAGTTTTTGCTTTGTGGTCTACCATGATCAAGGAGATATAAGCCTTCATTTTAAATCCCTTCACCGATTATCTCTCTCGTGTGAAGGTTCTAAAATAAATAATAAAGAGAGGTAAAAGGTCACAACAATTTACGGTTTTTACTAATTGACTTATTGAAATTAAGTTGCAAGGGAATTAATTCAGAAAGAGAATTGACAGAAGGTTCAAGAATCCATTTTGAATATTTCTATCTTTCATCAAAGGATGTTCACCATTGATAAAAAGTACATGCTTGGCTTTTGATATGTTGGATAATGAAATGAAGAGTTTGAAATTACTAAATATGTGATTAGTGGCTCTTGAGTTAATGAGCTAATGTTTTTTTGATATTCATCATTTGATTATGCTTTTTCTTACAGTTCTAAATGAACTGTTTTTAGAGTAGCTACAAGTTTTAAATTATTTCGCTTCCCATGATATTATTGATATGGTCTTAGTGTTTGGGGGACATCTGTTGAGAGTGGCTCGTAATGCAAAACCCAATACCTATTCTCCACTGTGTGGTTGGTTCTTCCACACACTTAAGATAAGTTATGTCTCTTCCTCTTCCTCTTCTTAAATAGTCTTCTCTTGTGATGGATTCTCTTCTCTCAAAGCTCATATTATTGTCACACTACAACTGCTACTTCAAAGTTCATACTATAGTTCCTAGGTTGTACATTTACTCTTTACAATCTTGCACGCATACTACTTATTGAAGACTTTTTTTCTTTTTTCATGAACTAATTCTTGATAGGTTTTTGTTCTTTATTTAGGGTTGACAAAAATAGTGCTACTCTGAATTCTTCTTTTTAATGGTTCTGCCTCTCAACATTGTGAAGCTTATAAGCCACTTAGATGGTTACCAAACTCCCGCACTAAGAAAGTTCCACCTTTTTGCATACTTCACTACCTTTGTTGCTATCATGTGGAGAATACTATAGTGCTGAACTATGGTACCGCGATGTCACATGATGATTTTAGGAGTTGGCCCCCCATCCTTGAAAGTAACCTCTAACTCCACCTCCTATTAAATGATAAAAATATTACACCATGGTACGAAGGGCCAATTAAAATCTCAAAAATACCCCTAATCAAACCTTTCCTATTAATTGGAGCATAGTTATTATAACCATAATGTATGATCAAAATCCTCTATATAAGGAGGGTACAAGAGAAGAAATATTCTCTCTCTGATTCTGTTTGAGGCCATGACTCTCACTTTCTTCTCTATGCATTCTATTTTTCTTTTAAGAGAAAATAAATACTAACTTAGGTGTTGGAGCATTTTACCTAGGAAAACCTTGAATGGGCAGTGACGTGATTCTCATGCAGACTACAAATCAATTGGAGTAGACAACAACTGGACTCACATCGGTTGGTACCAAGGATCTCAACACCATTCCTTCTGTTATTTTAAATATCCTCAAGACATTGTCTTTGCCTACGTAAATTTTTTGGCATCATCCAAGACCTATTTAATCGTGTCACAACATATCATATTTGTGTTGATTATTGGATCTATGCTATGTCAAATCAAGGTCATGATTAGACCATCTTCCTAGGCCAATCTTCTATTGGTTTCTCGAGTATGTCTCCCTTAATGTACAACCTCTTTCCTTTTGATCTGAGAAAGACTTGAAGTCATTTGGAACCCATAGTTGTGTCCAAAAGTGACAGGTTTCTTGCTCTCTCATACTAGTTCTATCATGATTTTGGAGGCTAGGGCTTCTTTTTTATATTGGTGAATATAATTTTCCTAAAACTCTAATATTATATTTGGAGTTTCTAGAGTTTAATGAATGTGAATTTAGGGTTTCTCATGATGAATCAAAGAAAAAGAGCGAGAAACTCTCTTTTGAGAAAATTCTACATCATAACCTAGTTCTCATCCTTTATATAGGAGAAAATTCCTACATAAGTCCAACTTCTACTCTGGTTTTACTAATGATCTGTTTACAGTTGTCAGTTTCTTCCTCCAAGTTGGGTTTTGAGTCAGTTTTGGGCTTCTTTATTGAGCTACGATAAACCCGGGGTTTCTTAAATATAGGAGGGTACTTCAATATGCATCCATACTTATAGATCTTGAGTCTTATAGAGGTATTTTTGAGCCCTCATCTTCAGTTTTTTCAACATTATTGACATATTAGTAATTCAAACCAATGGAGAGCAACAAGTGGACTAAGTTGCACTTGCCTTGCAACTGATTTACATATGTGAATATTACTGATCAAACCATGGGGCATCATCTGCAAATATGGCTAGCAAAGACTGGCTCAAATTGCTATCACAAATGGAACTTTAAATCATATCTAGCTCAAGGTCTAACTTGCATATCTGGAAATTCTCCATTACAATTGCATTAGTCTGTATTGATGTAGGAAGAGAAGTTCAATGACAAGCAAGTAAAAAAATCTGCAATGAAGCAGTAAACTGTAGTGGCATCTAAAACGAAATACAAGAAAAATGTTGCAGCCAGAGCATCAGAGCAATCAATATGACCAGCTGCTGAGCTAACAGTAGGATATGTAAAAACAAAAAATAGAAGGACAAGCTAATACAGCAAATAAAAATATGCCAGGATGCTCTGACTCACTGTATGCTTCCACCAGGGCAGTACAACATGCTGCAGGAACTGGAGATGATAGCAACTCTCGAAGCACATGCTGCCAACCATAATTCAGAAGGCCATTATCTATGGTTGGATTTGGCTAAAATAAAACAATGGCTACAAAATTTTTTTTTTTTTTATGTGGCAAGTGGCAGCTTACCTTGATGCAATCACCAATAACATGAGCATCCTCTTCTGCAGAAAATTCATCTTTTCCTATAAAATTACCCAAATTCTGATATAAATTGAACTTGGAAGTGAAATTATGAAGACAATCAGGATATTTTATTACATAGCAACAAGTAAAGCGTTACAAGCAGAATGTCTAAGATAACCATATGGGTTCTCCAAAACAGTCACAATTTGTCATTCAGGAATAATTTGCCATGGCAAGAAAAAAAACAGAAAATAACCAATGTATTTGATAAAATTTGGAATTTATTTGAAAATATATTACATTAAGGGCATTTGTTTTTTGCAAGAAAATCAAGTCTTGAAATTTGAAATTCTACAAAATTGAAAATTCAAATGTTTGTTTTGTAGGAAATTTAAATTCCTAAGAAAAGTAATTCTTGATTTCAAGGATTTTGATTTTTGACCAAATTGATCGAAAATCAATGTCCAAAAAATGTTTTCAGGTCATGCGAATCACATGTGACCTCAAATAATGTTGAAATCTTTTAATAATTAAATATATTATTTTAAAATATTTTAGAAATTCTGAATATTTAATAATTAAGATATGTTAGATATTGAAGGTATTTTTTATAATTTATCTTAAACTTTTTATAATTAAAATATTTTAGATATTCAATATATTTTTAATAATTAACATAAAAATTTGTAATTAAAGTACTATAGATATTTAAGATTTTTTTAAAAAATATAATTAACATTAATTTTCAAAATTTTAAGTATTTAACCCGTGATTCACTCGAATATTTCAAAATCTAGAAAATCGAAATCACTCGAATCAAACAAAAAATTCGAAAATTTAGCATTTTCAAATTTCTCGAACCAAAATTGTGGAAAATTTCAAAATTTCAAGATTCCCAAGTCTTGGAAAATCTAAATTTCCAAGACACCAATTTATAGCAAAACAAACGGGCCCTAGAATATTGTTGAAATTATTATTTTAGTGTTTTGATAGTTTTTATTGTGAGCATAATGAAATGTTTGTGAAACACAAATAATTTGCTAATAATTCATCGAGTTTGTGAATTATTCACTAATAAGTCATTTTGACAAGAGTTTGGCTAGGTTATTCGTGAGTAAACTTGTTCACTTGTTTTTCAGATTTTGGAGAATTTTGCTTCTAAGCTCCAAAATCAAACCTCTTTTCAGCTTAAAGAACAAAATCAGTGATTAGGATAAATAAAACATTACTAAGATAAGGAGAAAAATCAAACCTTGCTCATAATCCTGAACCCTGCGTTCCACCTCCTCAACATCAGCAGATTGTCGCAGGATACCTTCCACTTTGAGCCCTATTCCATAGGAAGATAAAATTACTTGCATAAAGGCAATACAGTGTTTTACAAGCTCAAAGAACAAGGAATAGGTTATTATGCAGTCCAAATTTGCCTTGGCAGATATGTCACCATGTAATATAGATACTTGTATTCCAAATTCGTGATACACATGCCCCAACAAAGATATGCATTGTGAACACCTAAAAGATATATCCTTCTGTATATAGTGTCCTATTTGTATAGACCAATTACCCAGTGCAGACTATAAGTGTACAAAAAAGCAATCTAACAAAATCAGAAGAAAGACAACTGTGACAAGTTAAAGAAACAACAACCAGAAGAACTCCAAAGCAACATAAGAGAAGAAGCAAGAGAATATAAGAGGACGGGAAGCCTAAATATATCAAAAACAATGAGTATATGGCTGTGGTGGCAATGATTGCATCACAAAAGTAGAAAGGGATGTCATTGGGTCACATATCTTCTGCCTCAGCTTTTATTTTCCTCTCATTTTGGCAATAACCTGATCTATAACAAAGAATAGTGTTAAGTCAACTAGCAGTGAAGAAAAAAAAATTATAGCTTTAAGATAGTCATGACACAAACTTCTTAATTGAGTGAATAAAAAAGATGATCTGTAGACTTCTTCAGAACCTAGATTATTGATAAATTGTTTTTACTCTGCAATATTAGAATCAGATGTGTCCCTGCATTCAAAGTTCTTTTTGCCATGTCAAACACTTGAACCTGCATCTGAGTAAGATTCAAATATGCACCTCCATGACAACAGTTAAACCAATGACAATATCTTGCGTTTTAATTTCTCTGAAACTTTGGACCACATAAAATTGGAACACTAAACAGAGATCAGCACCTAGAAAGTCAGTGGTAATGCTGGCAATAGTACACAATGCAATTGAGCTAGCTTAGCTCATTCATCTCTCAAGAACAATTCAAGTTTCTATTTTTGTTTACCTGAAGTACATAATTTAAATTCTTGCTTCTTGCCACCATGAGATGAATTCGACAACTGTCAATATAAGGTAAGTCATGCATCTTCAGAAGAACTTTACAATGGCTGTGTATGAGTTTCAAAAGATCGTGCAATCAGGTGTATCAACATGCAACAATATTTTTAATTTTCTTGTTAGCTGATATGCTCTACCTACTCCGAAAACATCAGAAGCTTCAAAGCACCAACATTCTTCAAAGCACCAACACCTAGCTTTTCTAGATTTTATTATTTTATTTGGAGTGAATTCTTGGAAATTGTCTTGAAGAAAGCCTTTAATAAGGGTTCTCAACCAATACCTAACTTCCTTGTTGTAATTGTTAATCTTCATGCCTTTTGATCCTTTGGTTGTTAACATTTCATCCAGTGCACATTGTTTTTAAACATTAAGCAATAACTTTTACCCATTATTTAACACCTTCATGCTCCATGTGTTGAATTTCTAGGGATTTCAGATAGAAAGCTAGGATTTCTTGAGGATGAAAAAAGAGAAAGAAAAAAAAGCTTTATTCTAAGAAAAGTTAATCAATACAAAACCCAAATGTCCTATTTAAAGTCCTACTTGGGTTTTACTAATGATCCGTTTATACAATGTTAGTTTTCTTTTTTGAATTAGATTTCGAGTTGGATTTAAATTTCTTAATTGCGCTATGATGAACTCAGGTTTCTCAAATATAGAATGGTACTTTAATATATAACCATACTTGTAAAACTTGTCTCCCATATGAATATTTTCATGCTTTATTTTCAGTTTTTCAACATCCCCCTCAAGTTAGTGCACAAATGTTCAGCATATCCAGCTTGGAGATGTTTCCTAATAATTCTTCTCTTTTCAAAACCTTAGGGCACCGTTTTGTTTGAGATCAGGATCAGAATCAGTCTTTTTCAGAATTATTTTTTCTCATAAAATTAATATTACTTATTTTATACTATTATTAAATTAAATTATTATAAAAAATTAAATAGTTTTTCGAATTTTAAATTATTAAAACGTTAATTTTGATAAAAAGATATTAATTTACAAAAGTGGTTCATTAGCATTGATCATGATTCTAATCCTAATCTCGAACCAAACGATGCCGAATATATTTGCTAGTTGATTCTTTATTAAAGTGTATTTTAACTCCACTTGCTTCCTTCATACCTTCTCCTTGAAATGAAAATCAATTTCAATATATTTTATCGTTTCATGAAATACAAAATTATTAATGATATATAATGTTGACTGATTATCACAAAATACTCTCGTTGGTACTTCTATTGGGTAGCCAAGTTTGTTTTCAAATGATTGTAACTAAAGAATTTCACATACTTTTAGAGCTAGAGATTTATTTTCTATCTCTACCCTAAATTTTGCAACTACTCCTTGCTCTTCTATGTAACTAGATTTCCTCTTGACAATAATACAACACCCAAAAATTGACTTTTTATCAAATGTTGGTCTAACATAATCGGCATCTATGTAGCATTGTATGAACTTAGAGCTCCCTTGAGATATTTCAAAATCTTGTATACTACATCCATATGTGATTTTTTTAGGGATTGTATGAACTAATTAATATTGCTAATAGTAAATAAAATATTAGGTCTTGTTATGATTACATATATGAGTTTCTTAACAAGTCTTCTGTATTGTTCTAGATTGTCTATTTTTTTCCCCTATTTAAATATGACTTTGTGTTTAGATCTATCAGGGTATTTGTGTTCTTTCCTTCTAATAAACATGTCTCTATTAGTAAATTAAATGTATATTTTCTCTGTGATTACCCTTTAGATGAGTGAATTACTTCTATCTCGAGAAGGTAGCGAAACTTCCACAAGTCTTTTATCTTAAACTAAGTCCTCAAGAATATCTTTAATTTCTTAATTCCTTCTATGTTATCTCTTATTATAATAATGTCATCTACATACATAAATAGTTGTCTTCCTTGTATGGTGTTCTTTAAAAAAAATTAAATAGTCTGATTAGCTTCTCTAAAATCCATGACTAATTAAAATTATACTAAATCTATTAAACCATACTTTAAGGAATTGCTTAAGATCATGTAATGACCTTATTAGTTTACAAATTAATAGTTATTTACTGACATGATTAAAGTTTGGTGGTTGTATCATACATATCTTTTTTTTAAGATCACCATGAAGAAAAATATTCTTCACATCCATTTGAGTGATGTTTTATCCCATATTTACTGCTAAAAATAATATAATTTTCAAGGAGTTTAAGTTTGTCACTATTAAGAAAGTGTCAAAGTAATATAATCTATATATTTAGATAAAACTTTTTGCCATAGGACCTTGAATATGTCTATACTCCCATTTGGTCTATATTTCACTATATAGACCCATTTGTATCCAACATGCTTTTTCTAACTAAACTATACTTCACTATAAGGTAGAGATGTTAGCTCCCATACATCGTTGTGATGTAATACCTCTCTATCTCTACTTTCATGTCTTGTCACCACTTTAAATCTCTTAAAACTTCTGCCAATATATCAGTAAGATGGTGATAGAAATGGCCAACGTAAAATGTATGAAGGTAGGAAAAGTTTTTTCATATGAAATAAACTAGCTTATGGGGTATTTTGCATATGCTTTCTTTTCTTTTGTCAAGATTATGGGTGAACAATATTTTATATGGGTGATGGAGGTACTAGAACTCTTGATTGGTTTCTCTTGATTTGTTATCTTCTTTGAATATTCTTGAGTTATAATTGTTGGATTGATTTCGTAGCTCGTACTTTCCTTGTGCCTCTTAGTGCATATAATATTAAATTTGCTCTTGTTCTCTTTTATGATTATCATACATTGGTGATCATTAACTAGTACTGGAAGAACTAGTTTTGAAAATTTTTCATGATTATAAATAACTTCATCATCTAAAAAGGTAAGATTTTGTTGAGTTTTGTTGAAGTAGGAAACCTCCTTAAAAAAGGCAACATCTATGAAAATGTATCTTTTATATTTTATTAGATCATACCATTTGAATCCTTTATGGGTTCTAGAATATTCTAAGAAAACACACATTACAACTTTTGGTTATATTTTATATTTATTAAGATTATGATACTAAACAAAACAAACACATCCAAAAATTGTAGCTTTTAAATAAAATGCTACTTCTTCAGCAGAAAAGATTTGAAGGGGACTTTTGTTTTGAAATAAAGTAAAAGTTGTTCTATTAATAAAATGACATGCAACTTGAATTGCATCACCCCATAACTAATAAGATACATATGATAGCCCTAACTATTTCTAACAAATGTTTGCTCTTTCTCTCAGCTACCGCCTTTTATTGTGTTGTGGTTGGACATGAGAAATAGACTTAACTGTCTAGACATCACTCCAAATTAAAAGAAATGGATGTAAGCTTCTTTTGTTGATTTTGGAGGAAAATGTGTTCCTTTGATGTTTATTAAGTTCATACGTTTCACACATTGGACTCTGTTGAGATTTATAGCTAGAGAATATCATTTTAAGTTTTGAAAAAAAAATTGTCCTAATATATAATCTCAGAGAAGCCGGTTTGCCTTTTGGTTTGCATATGTTTTGACTTGTCCACCAGAATCAAAAAAGTATATACCCTTATCTTCAATCTCTCCATTAATTATTATCCTCGTATAAAGGTCTTGAAAAACACAATAAAAAAGGTAAAAAATCACACTATAATTTATATTTTTAGTTAATTGGTTTATAAAAAGTAGGTTGCAAGGGAATTGGTTTACAACGAGAGTTGAAGACAATTCTAAGGATCCTGTTTGAATGTTCCCTCTGTCTTCTAAAGCATATTACTATTAGCCATAAGAACATGTTTGACTCTTAGTATTCTAAATAATAAAGTAAAAAGTTTAGAATTATTAGACATATGGTCAGTGGCTCATGAGTCAATGATCCATGAAGATACAGTCTTGGGTCCTGAGCTGATGAGGCTGATAGGACTTTCCTGTCACTTAGTATCTGATCATACTCTTTCTTACTAAGCTCTAGATAACTATTTTTGATGTAGGCATTGGTTCTAGATTGCTTATCTTAGTGCTTGTGAGATATATGCTATGGAAGGCCTGCAATGCAATATCCAATATTTGTCTACTGTGAGATTTGTCCTTTCATAGTGAGTACATTTGAATTTACTTTTTCCTTTTCCTCTATGTCTTCCTGCATAGACTGCTCTTGTACTTGGTTCTTCTCTTCGAAAACTCCTATTGTTATCTATTACAGCTGCTGCTACTTCAAAGTCGGTATTAGGTTTTGAGGGTTGTAAGTTTACTCTTCGCAATCTCGCATACATGCTACTACTTATTGAGCACACTTTTTCTCTGACATGAATTGGTTCTTAATTGGTTCATATTTTTTGTTTAGAGTAGATAAAAATAAAACTACTTTAAACTTTTCTTTACATTGTTTTACTTTTCAACACTAGATATGGAGGGTTGATGCATATTTAACTTATTCCAAAGGCTTTTCATCTTAACAAAATGCTCCTCTAAGGGTTTTTCAACTTGTTTGATTTTCACTATCCCTTCTGTTGTTTCAAATATTCTTGGAATATTATTTTTACTTGAGTAAAGCAAAAGCACACAGACTGAATGCTACTACGGAAAGCAATGGTTGTGTCACAATCCATCATGTTGATATTGACTATAGGCTCCATACTATTCTAGAGTAAAGTCATGACTTGATCATATTCATTGAACCACTCTTTTGTTAGCTTATTAGGCTATTCTCCCTCTATGTACATCCTCTTTTCTTTTGCTCTAAAAAATACCTGCATAGTTTTTGCCCACTAGAAGTAGTTCCTAAACTCTGCTAGCCTTATAGAGGTCATCTAAAGTCCATAATTATCACCAAGGATGATATATACCTTCTTTACTTCTGTATTAGTCTTTCATAGTTTTGGGAACTAAATTTTCTTTTCTTTATTGGCAGCAGCAATGATCTCCTTAAAACTCTGACACCCCATTGAATTTCTAGGATCTCTAGAAAAAAAGCTAGGTTTCTCGAGGATGATACAAGAGAAAGAAGAAAAAAGCTTTATTCTGAAAGAAGTTAATCAATACAAACCCTAGTGTCTCTCCTTTAAATAGGATAGACTTTTATCCTAGTAAAACTCCTACTTGGACTTTTCCAATGACCTATTTTACACAATGTCGGTTTTCTTTTCTGAGTTGGATTTTTGGTTGGATTTGGGCTTCAAGTATAGGATGGTACTTCAATGTACAGAAAACTTAATTCTCATATGGGTATTTATGAGCTCTATTTTCAGTTCTTTCGACACTATTGATCCAAGAAGAATGTTTTATGATGCTTCTAACCACCATATCAGTATTTATCTTGCAAATCGCATGCAAAATCCTTATCAAGTGGCTGCTTGTACTTTTTTTGTATATATTACAAGTTGCTATAGTTAATGCTGTAAAAATATATACCATATTTCTTGAAAGAATAAAACAAAACTATTTAAATCCAAGTAAATGAAAAATTGCTAAGGAACAATCGTAATATAGGGTTTGAATGGTTTCTTTATGCAGAAAACATTTTGCATAGGCAAGTCAACTCCATGTTTTATCTTTAGCATTTAACAATCAATTCATATATTTTAGATATTCTTAGGAATAAAAATATCTAGTGGAATATTTCCTAGAAGGGAACAATCAGTGGCATATAACACAGGAGCATTAGAGTTGACAGGTATGAAAGTTAGGCAAGCTGCATAGTGTTCATGTAATTGACTGTGTGTGCATGGCCCCTGCAGTAATAGAACAGCTGTTTATTAGGGTATGTGTGTGCGCATATGCATGTAATTGACTATTTGTGCATGGCCCTGCAGTTCCTTCCTTGGGTATGCCCTGCTCACAAACACCCTTTTAAGCTAAAAAACCTTCAAAACTTTTCATTCTCCATGAGTCCATGATGCCAATGCTGTCAAGGCTACCAGAAAACAGGTAGAGTTCTAACAAAATTAATGAATCAAATAGCAAGATAATAAGGAGGAAGTCAAGACAGGATGATTTTGAAGTTGGAGGGCAGGATTGTCTATCCTTAAGAATGTTGTATTTGTGATAATATACAAAAAGGGAAAAAGGCAAGTTGCATTAACTTTTGATACAACTTCCATTTCATCATCCGAAACCTTAACAGATGCTCAGAAATAACTATGGTGTTCACTATTTATACTATCCTAACCAGTTCTCTACTTAAACTTGCATATTTCTACATAGATTAGAATGACATTCTAAGTACCATGCAGGGAAATATAGTCCACACTAAGTACCATGCAGGGAAAATTATTAGCTTCAAGTAGAATTAAAGGTACCATGCTGTTCAATGAACCTAAGGGCCTTCTCCAAGAAAGATGGGTTTCCATCTGTATCTTCAAGGGCAAGTAATACTGGTTGTCCAATAACCAAAGATTTCGTAGGTCGCTTGTTATCTCTCCCTGCAACAGAGATAACAAAACTACTAAATTTTTGTGAGAATGATAGAAAGATGAACTAAGTTATATAAGAATGAAACAATAAAACACAATCCTCAACAAGTAAAAATAACGAAGTGGCTCTTCTCAAAACCAAGTGTAGAAAAATAAATCAATAAATTAACTGTAAAATAAAACCATCCAGTACCTATTTAGCTAGCAAATACATCACACAACAAACCAAGTGACAGACAAGCTTCTTATGTTCATCAGTATCTTCAGTCTTATACTATATAAGAAATAAAAGCAGGCACAAACCCTCCTAATTAATATACCAGGAGTCTTCCACAAGGAAGAAAAACAGTAGTTGTCTTAATAAAAACCAATCAATCCACCATGAAAAAATGGAAGAATTCTCTCCTGCCAATCCTTGCACCATCTCAAATTCAATTTCAGGAAGTCAAAGAACAGTTGCCATAATCAACTGCATCATAACCTTCCAACATTTCTCTTAACATATCATTGAAACTTAAAAAACATTTTATTCAGAGCCGATTTCCTGATCCAACTGACAGGAAGTCATGTTGATGGAACTGCATCTGATCCTTAAGACAGTTAAATCGAGAAAGAAATCAACAGAGCTCCACATTATACTAGATTTTTTTTTGAGGGTGCAAATTACCCATGACTGAATCAAAACGTTGGAAAGTAATATCTATCTTTTGGTCTTGACCACCAGAAGTGTTTGTTCTTCATAACCTCCAAGTAACATCTATTTTGTACACTAATACAAGTTGTGCAATCATCTGAAATTCTTAAGGAATGTATAAACAAGGTCTATACCATCCCACCTGAATTGGAAAATGGTTATACATCTTCGAAGAGAACCCTCATGAGAAACTCCTAGGATCCATGCCTAAGGAGAGATTAATTCTAATTAACATCAACAAGAAAGTCAACTCTTGGTTAATCACTGCTCCAATCCATTATGAGAATCATAGAAATGGTCAGTATGGCAGCCAGAACTCTTGGCACATCTCTACAGTTTTATTATCTCCTACAGATACAGAAAATCTCTTTTCTCCTTTCTCCTCATGTTGGTAATCATGCATGTTGTGTATGAATGGTGAATTGTCGACAAAGATACAAGAAAAAATATATTCCTCATACATCATGGATTATATGATTAAGCAAGGCTGAAGCTATTTTGTTTTTTGATGACATGATGCAGTTCCAGAAGTACATATGCATATTAGATATTATTGGGTTGCTTGTGCATGGATTCAGCTCATAAAAGGTCAAAAGCATTGGGTAGCACAGAACACATTTTTTATTAGAAAGATGATCTAATGCAGATAATAACAGATAATGTAATCTTCACAATAAAAAAAAGTACATTGTTCAAATGAAGCTTCAAGTGAGTCAGCTACATCAGTTTCGAGGATTGCATTCTGCCCCATTGCATGGGATGCAACAGGAGCCTGTGCCAAAGCATTTTCTAAAGCAGTTTTCCACTCATTTAGATCTTCTGAAGTTTCTCCCTGTAAGATTACATTAGTATGGACAAGAATAATTTTAGCAGCTAGGTTAAAAATCCAAGCAAAGAGCAAAGGGAAAGGGTAAAGCTAGAGACCAACTTTTAGAGTAAAAGTACGCCCATCAGGGAAGAGCACCGTCAAAAGTTTTTTATCTGCTTTCACAACAACACTGAAAAGATGCACCAAAAATGAGTTCATTTGTTACTGTAGATCATGTGAATTAGTAGAAAACGAGGGAAACGGAAACACAAAAATATATCACCCAATGCCCACCTTCCTGAGTTGTTCAGGTCAATGCCACCAAGGGTAAGATTTTGTTCAGTTCCTTTTTGAGGGGGAGCATTCTGAAAATTTAAAAAGGAGAAAGCAAAATCAGTAGTGTACCATAGCAAATAACAAATTCATCAGTATAATTTTCCAAAAGCCAAATTTATAGCTCTAAGCAGCAATAGACATGATCAAACAGAAGAAGATTAACAAGAAATCATGACATTAATCAAAGCTGGGCTCAAAGCATTCATTATATCACATCCATGAACCAGTTTCCAACTGCATCCAGCAGTTGATCTACACTCAGCAACACAACTGGAAACCTAAAATTCTAGAAGTACAGATAATGGCAACCATTTGAAAGAGCTTTATCCATCCAGAACCCACACCTCACCAATATCATACCAATGGTAAGGGTTTTGGTAATTACTATAAAGGGGTGCACTTGGATACAACTGTTGCATAGAATCAGGTTTTCCCATGAATTTGCACCAAAACATTAACCTTTCAGATGTGGACCCAAAATCACAACCCAAAACTGATGAGATATTCTAAACAATGTTTGAATGCCAACCAATACTGCCATTTGATTAGATTTAGAATTGAGTAATAGATTCTCATGCTTTGTTCAATCCCAAGTATGCCATCTCAAGCCAAATCCCACATGGATAATTATCAACTCTAAGTACAGCTTAACTCAAAAGGATCTATTAAGCACTATAAAAAATGCAATTTTCAACAAAGAAATTCACAGATAAAATTTAGACTCTATTTCTTAGGTGTAGGAACTAATTGACCCCATTGGAGTTTCACAATGATGGTTGAACAATTGCACTGTCAGTGGTGGCCGCAGAAAATGGCTTTTCTACTTTAAGAAATGTGTTTCATGCCATGAGAAAGCAAACATGCTAGAAACAAATGTGGAAGCAAAAAAATAAAATAAAATAAGAACAAGCAAATGATTAGAATATACAAAGAAAACAAGCTCAAGGGATTACTGGGTCACTTCTATAAAAGACTAGTGATGATCGTGTAAGTATAAACCATCGTTTCTTCCATGAAGTCCACCCTATGCCTGCAGTTTTGAAAATGCAAATAGATGTTTACCAAACATGAATGGCATAAAACACTGTATGAGTCCTCCTTTAACTATAACAAAAACAATTGCATGGTTAGATGATACAAGAGAATCAAATGGATAGAAAAACTATTAAGATAGATAGAAAATAATAAAATATAATGTAAGCTGCTTTTGCAAGAAAAGACCTTTATTGAAGAATGAGCTGCAAAGCAAAATATTTTGAATGTCAGCATTTAACACTTTTGAATAAGGATGTCAATAAGCTGAATTGATGGAATAGTGGAGCATGAGATTTAACCGGTTATAGTTCGAAGGAATAAGATATAAATAAAGTGAACCTGTATAAAATAGAGATCAGCATATGTGTCTTGCATAAGCAAGGCACTAAAATAATTTGGCATCATAATAGCTTGATTTATTGTCAATTTAAAACCACCAGTATAATGGACTATTATTTTCAAACATGTTGCATTTGAGTATCCAAAATATTAAGGTAGCCATCATTAATGCTTTTTGGAACAATATCACTTCCTAATCAAAAGGGAAACCTGTTACACTAGAAACTAGCACATAATACATCTTAATTAGAAGTTTAGCTTTTAGTTCAGACATTTTGGTTCGGCTGACTAGAACGAAGATCAGCTTTCAGTCCTTGTGGTCCACAGAAATAACCACCATGCATGCCTCTCATCAACCTTGAAAACTGAACAGACAGTTTCAGTTGTTCGTCAGCAACCAAAATATTTTGGTATCACCCTCTCTAAAAACAAAACCAAAACTGAGATTTTAAACCTTTGTTTGTTCAAATGCTTGATGTATGGTAATAGAAGTAACGAAACTTCTATTATCTCTTCTATGATGACATGTAAGATGAAGGATGAGGAAACTTGTAATAAATTGAAAAGGAGCATTGCAGTATAGAAGTGAAAAAGTGCATCAACTATTTAACTTCCAAAATCTATGATGGGTTTTTCATTTTCAAAAAGAATAAGGCCAAGGCTAGGGCTTTCAATAGGATGGGCTCCAACTACAGCCTGTCTCAGTTTTGTACCCAATCCCAAGTCTCAATAGTATTGGAACTAGTCCCAGTCTAAACAAAAATATCAATAGAATGTTTCAGGGTTCAGCTGGGACTGGAAACTTCAAGAGTCCCAAGCCTGAATCTGCCTGAGAAGCCAGGACAATCCCTGAAATTTTTGACTAAGAGCCATATTAAACAGGTCTTGGCCCATCAGCAACCATAGCTAACACCAACTTGGAGTTGCAATGGCATACACTTTCTTGAACAAGCTGAAAACACCACCCCGCGATCCTGATTTACAAGGCCAGGCCTAGGCCATGTTGAGCGAGCTGGCCTAATTACGCTTATATATATGAACAACAAACAAGCTATGATCATTCATCTGTGGCAATTCACCTGAAATATCATTGAGATCCGTGTGAAACTATGCTACCCAAGAGAGCTTGCCTATGAAACAAACAGATCCAAATTTGACTTATTATGGTTTTGATCCTAAATTGCAAATAAAATGGGCTAATTTTATTAGAGAAATAACATCCGACAATATTAGCCACTTGATCTCAATCCAGTCAAATGAAATACATTTCGTCAATAACTGCATTATCTGTTGCATGTTGAATTTGGATAAAGATGAACATGGAAAAAAATACAATACTTGAGGACCAGAGAGAGAGAGATAGAGGGAGAGGCTGGGACTGGGGGAGTGGGGGGAAGGGGGTGTGGGCATGATGAATGTATGATTAATCACCATGAAGACAAACATGTCCAAAGATGTTGATTATGGCATATGAAATAAAAGGGAGATTTTTTTTATCAGTTATAATTGCAATAATGCCTACCTTTAGATGATATGAACAGTGGTCCACTCTTGAGAATCTGCACCTGTAAAATTGTATAAATTCAGAATTAATTATTCATGACAAGTTAGGAAAATACAGGCACGTTTGCATAAACCCCAAAAAACTTGACTGGAACTGTAAAGCACATTTATAGCTTACAATAATTCCCCTGTATTCTATCTGGGTTCAGACTGCCAAATAGATGGAGAGATGTAAAGGTGTTCTAAAAGAAGATGAACCAAAGAGCTAAGAAAATCAGGATACCTAACAAGACTATAAGTTCAGAACATGGAATATGGTAATATATAATAAACCACATGTAAAAAAGATGATATTGAATATGGTTGGTTATGAAACCATTGTGCTGGGTGGAAGAATGTCAATGAAAGCTGATCATGATATACATCTCAAATGGAAACAGTGAGCAAGTGAAGCCAAATCATACACACAAATAAGAAAAATCTTGAGAATCCCCACTTAAGAGGTTATAATCAGAACAAATATGCACCAAATCTCAAGAGAGTTTTTACCAGAACAATAAGGAAAACAGAGTGGATTATGACACGAGTCTGAATACCAAGGAGGTTAATTAAGGTACCAATTGATCACTTGTGCAATCTTTGTTTACACGTGATAGCACTTATACCCATTAGTGTCACAAAAACTTCTATTGGTTACATTATGCTTCCCAGAAGTCTCATCTCTAAATAATATGTTGTCCTGACAGTGAAAATTTGGTACAAACTTCCCAAATTCATACACAGTAAGGCATGAGGCATGTTATCATATAAGTTTGCTGGTAAAAGAAAAGAACAAAACTTAATGCTGAACTATCCAGAATTATTTAGATGTAAATCATAACCACCAAGACTTAACCCTATAAAGAATATTTCAAATAGTTGTCATTCTTGCATTGTCTTAATGATTTCATGTCCCCAGAAAATATGTAACACAAGGCTTCAGGCCACTCAACATACAAAAACATTGCAAAATTTGGGCAAGAATAACCTTTATTAAGATATGGTACTATGAATGGCTGGATTTATCTGAAGCTAAAATGTTGAAAATCTGAAAATGACCAAATCTTGGCAGATTCATCTTGAATAGAATCACACCCTAATATAAATTCAGATTTTATACTCGACATAGGATTAGCTTAAACAGGGTATTCAAATGTACCAACCTGAGGGTAAAAAAATGAAACAGGAGAATAGTAATTTGTAACCAAGTTCATAGATGATTAAACCAACTTAAAGCAACTCTGGTCCAGCTTAATCCAGAGCACCAACTTGATAAAATCCAAACTTGTCCAACCAACTGGCAAATACTCTGGTTATGAATGTAAACAGCTAAATGCCTCTTCTGTTACCCAAAATCAATGAAGCTTACCCAATCTAATCTTCAATTTTATTTTTTTTGCATTTCGTGCTGTGGAGTTAAAAAAATTGAAGAAGCTCCAGCAAAATAATAAAAAAATATCTGGCCCTTTTTAAACTCAACTTGGCTATTACATGCGTTCTATATAGCGGAATCATACGCTGAAGATGTCAAATGAATTTGATATCAGAAACCTAGACTGAATGAAACATCTGCAATTGGAAATGATTTGTCAACTGTATTTAACCTATTATCTCGCCCAAAATCTAACATTTGCATGAAGTTCATAAATCTTTCTGTTAGTACAAATGCAAAAGGAATTGACCTTGCATTATCAATAGATTTACAATACATATTATTAATCTTTCCTTATGGCACCTCATTCAAAAATTTGCAAGCAACAGTTTCCCCATCATATCAATTTCATTTGTTGACCTTCAGAAGGAGCGACCAATATTTCATTTGTTCAGTACTCTTGTGCCATGGACTCAAAAGACATATTGATATGGGTGTTGGACAAAAAAAAGTATACCCAAATAACATCATCAAGATTGCATATTAAGTATTTGAGATTTGCAAGAAAAATGGATCGAACACTGTTACACGAAACATGTCAACCTAGTTAATACTTGGAGAACACCAATACTAAAGCCATCCAATCTTCATGGTCACTCTTACCCCCACAAGCTCCTAAATCTCCACAAGCAATCAGCTAACGACCACTGAACTGATTGCAAGACATATAATAAGTGAGTGAGGTTGTGCAGTTCAGGATGTATGCATGAACTTGCAAAATGATGGTGAAATCACAAGCTCGTAAATTGCACAAGCAATTGGCTAATGACTTCACATGATTGCAAGACACATAATAGCAGATAACATAACCTAGCTGATAAAAATCAAGGTAGATATTATGCACATTTGGAATAAACTTCAAGCTAGACATAGAACAGATTATGTGAATGGCCATGTCCTTGGGCCGCAGGGCAGAATATTGAAGCTCAATTAATTATCATGCCAAGCATATAGAAAATTGATGCCAAAGTACATAATGTTATTCAAACAATCTCATACCTGGGAATTATTTGCTTGTTTCTCAGGACTATCGGGAGTCTTTGTTGTCTTTGTGTCTCCCACCCCAGATCGACAGCTTTTGCATTCAGGTGCACTTTCATTGGTTTGAAATGAAGCCATCTGCAGCAGATCAACAAGATAAGACTTCAAGCATAATAAACAAGTCACAAAATAAGTTACTTATTACTATTGCATCCACAATACCATATTCAAAACGATCATAAATTAACATAAACAGAGAAGCCTTGCACTTGGAAAAATGAAGGAAATAAGCCAAAATAATGCTTGGCAAAAATATTATTTCCCATCACATGGCCACTCCTTTCTCATCATTTTCACAATATCTCTGCTTAAACAAATAGTACAAAAATCCAATGCTTCTTATATTCACCACGACACCCAGAGTGCTAACGAATCCTTATTTCTCCAAATAATACAAGCTAACCCTCAATGTTGATATACAAGAAACAAGTTACTGATTGCATCCACATTTCACTATTCAACTGCCAAACCAACCAAATAACCCCCTAAATCTTCTCTTTACCAAATCTAGACCAAAAATTCACAATTTGATAGTTAGAGAACTGACCAGATCAAAATTAACACAAACAGAAAATTTAATTCCCACCACCTGATAAGTCTCTACTTCAAAAATAACAAATCCTTATTTCTTAAGTTCATTATGATACGCTCTTAATGATACCCAGAGTTCCAACAAATCCTTATATCTCTAAATTAAACAAGCTACCATCCACATTTCCCAAATTCTCCACAAGAAAAACCCAACTTGATACACAAAACGCATTGAAATCATAAAAATGTGAGAAAGAAGAAATTGCTGATCCTTTTACCATATCCTTAGTTGTCTGCTTTTTTTACAGAAATACCAAATTCTCAAAAAAAAAAATCCATTGAATCAACATTTCAATATCCAGTCCCCAATCCAACTAAACATCCCCAAATCCTCCTCTATCTGAAAATTTTCACGAAGAACACGATTAGAAAATGCGAGGACAGAAATCGCACCTGAGCTCAAACGGCAACAGCCAAACCGCCGCGGTAATCAATCTGATCCACGAACGCCCGCCATCAGAAAAAGATCACGAAACTTTCTCCGTCCTCGTCCTTGTCCTCTGCTTCTTCTCCGCTGGGAACAAAACCATTTCCCTTTCGAGAACAACGAAATTTCTTTTTTGTTCCTCTTCTTCTTCTTCTTTCCCGCGCGCGCTTCTCTCTCGCCCACTCGCTCGAGAAGCCCCCTTAGACCCGCTCAGCGGGCGTTAGAGACGTGAATCTCTAGGAGAAGAGGTGATCTCGAGAGGAGTTGGACGGATCGGATTTATGTGCTGGTTTCATGATTTTAGAGTAGCGGAAGAGGCGCGTGTATCGAGGCAGATGATCATCTCGAGTATTTCGGGCGGATGGGATGGATCGATAGAGTCATAAAGTTTGGAAAATGGATTGTGAAGGATCGCTGACGTGTCGCGTCAATTGTGGTGGGGGCGACGGGACCCGCGGGTGTGTCAGAGATTCGGGCGTGACGTGGTTTTCCCCCTGCAACGGTAGCCGGAATTTCGAATGCGTCAGGCAAGCAGATTTACGAAATTGCCCCTTCAGGCTTAAAAATAGGCTGAACATTATATGTGGTGGTTTTGATACTCGGTTAAGATTAAAATTAGTAAATTATTTTTATAAATTAATAATTTTTTATTAAAATTGATTTTATTATAATTTAAAGTTTGAAAAGAAAACAAAGAGTAGAGAGAGTGCAAATACTAATTTACGTGGTTTGACAATAAATTATCCTTACTTTAGATTTCTTATCTTGATCTTAAGAACTTGAATTCTTTACTAAAATTATCATTTCAATCGGATGAAACCACACTTTTACACACCTCACTAAATCATGAGTGTCATTCTATAAATCAAAGTCAATCCTATTCCTAACAAAACTAAGAGTGTGCACTGTCAGGAATCTTATAAGGATGGAAATCAAGAAAAGTATAAAAAAAAATCTCACCGTAAGAGACTATTAAAGTTAAGCATAAGGACAAGATAAGGATTTGAAAGCTAATTAATGCTTATTTTGAGGCTATAAGATTTTAGAAACTTGGATCTTGTTCTAAAAATATTAAAATTCCCTTATCTAGATGGAAAAATAAGTCGCAAACCTTTATATGATCATTAGAACTAAAATCTAGTCATTAGAAACCACCCATAGTTTTTGCTAAGTCTAGATGATTGAACTCATGTCTAATCATTTTTCAACAATCAAAACATCAGTAGTTATTTGTGGTCACATGTTTGGATGAATGAACATTAGGATTTGGACAATCAAATCTTAGTGTTTGGAAAATTGAACTTAAACTTTGGACAACTAATTTTTACATACATATTTTTTTAGTTTATATTTATTAAGTTTGAATGACCAAACTTAAGATAAAAAACTTTGTTTGCTAATTTTGGATGACCAAACTCCCCTATTTAGATGACCTAATATGAGACATAAACCCATTTTAGGTCAAATTACAAAAAATTCAATTAAATGACTATTTAGCACTTTATTTAATTAAATTGGATAAATGTAAAATAGAGCCATGAAGTTGTTTTCAAGTTAACTAAGAGTTAAATAGAAAGTTCTAAGAATTTAACTATTAAATAATCAACTCGACATAAAAGTGAAAATTAAATATAGTCAATAGGAGTTGATCTCGCATTTTGAATATCCTTGAACTCCAACTTTGGTTTATCATCATCTATGCAAAAATTAATATTTATTTTTTATCTTGAGACTCGATCATTCATGAGTTTAGATGAACATTTGATAATCCCTAAGCTATTACAACTTAACAAACTTATTAAATTCTAATTTAATTATTATCAAAATTCAAAGAGCAACAATAACTTTTTTTTGACTTTTGGACATCTTAGGTTTCAAATCCACCATCACATGATTCAAGTTTACATAATAGCACCTGTGTGCAATTAAGGTTTTCCCATCATCATTATAATTGCAAAACAAATTATATAAATATTAATATAGTTCTATAAAAACAACAAAAATACATTATTTCTCAAATGTAAGAAGTAATCTATGTTGTATAGTTGTTTTCTTATGTACTCAGAAATTGATAGTTATGTATAGTAAATAATTATACCAATAAACAAGCAATTAAACTATACAGTACACTTATTAATATAATCAAATATCAAATATTATGTTTCTTATAATACAAATGCATATGCGATTAGAAAATATTGCACAAACATATAATTTATCATATATAATCATATATTGTATATATATGAAGATTTAACAATATATACTAACACAATTTATTACCAAATTCATACACCCAATATAAGCATAAAATCTTTGTTCTACAATGCTATATTGCATATATAATTACAAATTAAATATGGTATACTAATTCAAATTTCTAATAAGAAAACTAGCAATATAATATGTTGCACAACATAATTTTTAATGAATGGCAATGAGTATATAATATTCTACCTAGTTTGTAGATTGAAATAGACACTAATCACTCAAAACTAATCAAAAAATATTATGTGATAATTATATAACCAATTAACACCGGTATACATTTGGATAACAAAATTTAATTTTAATTTGTAACATTATAACTAAAAATAAATAGAAGAAAAATTACTTAAATAAATAAAAACCAGTATAAATTTTAGGGATAATTACGGGTGACCCCCGTAATTATCCCTAATTACGGTTAACTCCCCGTAATTTCCGTAATTACCCCCACCCCTCAAATTCGCCCATATTTACCCACAGCCCCCTGATTGTTATTTAATCAAAATTTTACCCAAAAATTTCGATTTTACCCCCGTTATTTTTACACATACACCCCTAAAAACTTATTTTTTTACAGTTAACCCCCGGATTTCGGAATTTTACAAATAACATCACAAAAGAACTCAGATTTACAAAAAGGTCATCCAAGTTCGAATTTTTGCAAATAAACCCCCGGAAATTATTCCGATATACAGAAAAGTCCCCGAAATTCGGATTTTTGCAAATAACACCCCGTCGCGCGGCGGGAGCGGAGGAGGAGGCCGGCAAGCCGGCCGTGGGAGCGGTGGCAGCGGCCGGCGGCGGGAGCGGAGGCGGAGGCCGGGCGGGCTGGAGCGGAGGCGGAGGCCGGGGCGCCGGCGCGCCTGCACGCGGGCGTGGGCGAGGACGGCCACGGCCGAGGCCGTTCCGCCCCCGCGTGCCGGGGACGGAGGCCAAGGCCGGCGCGCCCGCACGCGGAGGCCGAGGCCGAGGTCGTTCCGCCCCCGCGTGCCGGGGACGGAGGCAGAGGCCGGCGCGCCCGCGTGCCGGGGACGGACGGCCTTGGCCTTGGCCGTCCGCGCCCGCGTGCCGGCGCGCCGGCCTCGGCCTCCGTCCCCGGCACGCGGGGGCGGAACGGCCTCGGCGTCCGCCTCCGCTCCCGCCGCCGGCTCGCCGGCGCCCCGGCCTCCGCCTGCTTCCCCGGGCGCGGGCGCGGATTTTTGCAAATAACACCCCGAAATTATTCAAATTTACAGTAAAGTCCCCGAAATTTTGATTTTTGCAAATAACTCTCCGAAATTATTCCGAATTACAAAAAAGTCCAGAACTTTCTTATATAACCCTCTTCTTCGTGTAGCCCTAAACGCATATGCGTCGCCGCCGCCGTTGTGCTCTGCCGCTGCCGCCGTCAGTCCCTGCACAGCTGCTGCCGTCGCTGTCCACTCGTTGCCTTGCGAAATACAGTGAAAGTTTAAAAATTTCAAATTTCAAATTACAAGTTTATTATTTTGTACATTTAAAAATAGACTACCTTCAATATTTTTCTTTATAAATACGTCCAAATTTTATTTATTTTATAAATAAATTTTACAAATAAGTCATCGAAGGTTTCAAAGCTTAAAATTTAAAATTACAAGTTTCATATTGTACATTTACAAATAGACCCCTTCAATATTTTTTTTATAAATAAGTCTATATTTTTAATCATATTTTAAATAAAATTTTACAAAAAAGACATTAGTGTTTTTTATATTTATAATTACAAATTTAATATTTATAAATTAAAGAATAGACCCTCAAATTTTTTTAAAAATAACTGTAAAATTTTTTTTAAACTAATTTTTACTATTTTTTACATTTAAGAATAGACCACCTTTAATATTTTTTTTTATAAATACGTCCAAAATTTATTTATTTTATAAATAAATTTTACAAATAAGTCATCAAAAGGTTTCAAAGCTTAAAATTTAAAAATACAAGTTTCATGTTGTACATTTACAAATAGACCCCTTCAATATTTTTTTTATAAATAAGTCTATATTTTTAATCATATTTTAAATAAAATTTTACAAAAAAGACATTAGTATTTTTATATTTATAATTATCAATTTAATATTTATAAATTAAAAAATAGACCCTCAAATTTTTTTTTAAAAATAACTGTAAAATTTTTTTAAAACTAATTTTTACATTTTTACATTTAAAAATAGACCACCTTTAATATTTTTCTTTATAAATACGTTCAAATTTTATTTATTTTATAAATAAATTTTACAAATAAGTCATCGAAGGTTTCAAAGTTTAAAATTTAAAATTACAAGTTTCATGTTGTACATTTACAAATAGACCCCTTCATTTTTTTTTTATAAATAAGTCTATATTTTTAATCATATTTTAAATAAAATTTTACAAAAAAGACATTAGTGTTTTTTATATTTATAATTACAAATTTAATATTTATAAATTAAAAAATAGACCATTAAATTTTTTTTAAAAAATAATTCTAAATTTTTTTTAAAACTAATTTTTACAAATACACCCCTCGCCGGAGGCCCGACGGCGCGCCGGACGGCCCGCCGGCACGCGGCCGCGGACGGCCTCCGCACGCGGGAGCGGAGACGGACGCCGAGGCCGTTCCGCCCCCGCGTGCCGGGGACGGAGGCCGAGGCCGGCGCGCCGGCACGTGGGCGCGGACGGCCAAGGCCAAGGCCGTCCGTCCCCGGCACGCGGGCGCGCCGGCCTCTGCCTCCGTCCCCGGCACGCAGGGGCGGAACGGCCTCGGCCTCGGCCTCCGCGTGCGGGCGCGCCGGCCTTGGCCTCCGTCCCCGGCACGCGGGGGCGGAACGGCCTCGGCCGTGGCCGTCCGCGCCCGCGTTTCGGCGCGCCGGCGCCCCGGCCTCCGCCTCCGCTCCTGCCCGCCCGGCCTCCGGCTCCGCTCCCGCCCCGGCCGCCGCCTCCGCTCCCGCTGCCGGTCGGCCGGCTTCCTCCTCCGCTCCCGCCCGCGCGACGGGGTGTTATTTGCAAAAAATCCGAATTTCGGGAACTTCTCTGTAAATCGGAATAATTTCCGGGCTTTATTTACAAAAATTCGAATTTGGAGGACTTTTTTGTAAATATGAGTTCTTTCGTGGTGTTATTTACAAAATTCCGAAATCCGGGGGTTAGATATAAAAAATAAGTTTTTAGGGGTATATGTGTAAAAATAACCAGGGTAAAATCGGAAATTTTTTACAAAATTTTGATTAAATAACAATAGGGGCTGTGGATAAATATGGGCGAATTTGAGGGGATGGAGGTAATTACGGAAATTGCGGGAGGTTAACTGTAATTAAGACTAATTACGAGGGTCACCCGTAATTATCCTTAAATTTTATAACCCAAAATAAATACGAATCTATAATATGTACAAACAGCCAAAAATCAATTTCTCATAAATAGATATTAACCCAAATCCTAACAATCAATTCTACATTGTCAACTAAATTAGAACAAAAACAGTTATGCAATTCAAATTAACTAAAACTCCCGAACAACAATGAAACAAAAGAAAATCACACAACGCACTTTGCTCGGTTTTTTTCAGTAAAGAGAGAACAGTTGATTTGGGGAAATGAGAGAGAAACGAAAAGTTCATTGAGAGAGAGAAAGCAAGTTTGCTGAGGAACCACGTCGCCAATAAATAAAGAGGGAGAGAGATAGCTGTGAAACCACCGAGAAAAGCACAGGGCTATAGAGAGAGAGAGTGTAGAGCGTAGAGAGAGGAGAAAACGGAGCCAATCTGGATAGTTTGATTCAAAATTATTTTTTTAAATTAATATTATTTATTTACATTATTATAAATTAAATTAGTAAGAAAAATTAAAGATTTTTGAAAATTAAATAATTAAAAGTTTTAATTTTTAATAAAAAATAATTTATAAAAGTATTACTAATTGTTGATTCGGATCTTAATTTAATCCCGACTAAAGGGTTTTGAGGGCAACCAATTTTCTCCTACCTACATAATTTTCAAAACCAATGAATGAAAAAATCGTTATTTTTCCAAAATCCAAATGGAATTTGAAACAGAAGTTCAAAATAAATGAAATGTTCAAGTAATTGGAAAGTTTTTGGAACATTGTTAAATTTTCAAATTTTAGATAATTAAACATCAATATAGAATATAATTTTGCATCAAAATAGGTTTAGATCCGTCTGAATTTCAGAGCCGGACGCACTTGATCAAAAAATATTTTTTGGATCTCAGACGTGACCTCTAATGTATTATGTGTTTAATTTTTAGTCTCACGTCCGGATATTATTATATTTTTCTGTTTCCACAAATATTCAAGCAAGTTCAACTTTTGGATGAAAGGGCTAATGTCAAAAAAATGAGAATAATAGGGTACAAGTGCAATTTCACAACTTTAAAAAAATCACATTTATAAAGAATTAATTATCTTATTATTATTCATAAAAATCACTCATATTTATTATAAATTTATAAAAAATATCTTGATTAAAATATTAAAAAATATTTTATTTTAATTTTATTTTATACATTAAATGATTATAAAAAAATTAATTATTTTTATTTAATTATAATTCGACAATTGATCCACAATCAAATTAGATTTTAAATTTTAAATTTTATAATATTAGACAGATGATTATTCATAGAAACTAAGATAAAATAAATAATTTTTTAATTAATTTAATAAATATTTGAGTCAATATCAGATAAAAATAATTTAATTTTTATATTAATTTAATATTAAATTAAATTAAATTAAAATATTCTTTAAATATTTCATTCGAGGCGATTATTTGTACTTTTTAAAGATTGTACAGTCCAGGGCGCTTATTCCAATTTCCAGTAATACAGGGACTAATCCGCAAATTCAAAACCGTCGCTTTCGTCCCCGTCGCCGCCCCATTCCTCCTCTCTCCCCACCTGAAAGCTACCAACAAACCGCTTTTCCTCTCTCCCTGGTCGCCATGCCTCCCGCTCACCCTCCTCCGGATCCCTCGCCGCATCAGCCTCCAGCCACCATGCCCTCCGCTGCCGCTACTGCCGCTGTCTCCGAGGCTGCGATCCATCCTTCTTCCCCCCGCTTCTTCTTCTCCGCCGCCACCGCCGCCGGATCCCGCCGCTGCATCGCCATCGCAGTCGACCTGTCCGACGAGAGCGCCTATGCAGTCAGTTGGGCTGTCCAGAACTACCTCCGACCGGGCGACGCCGTCGTCCTCCTCCACGTTGGGCCCACCAGCGTCCTCTACGGCGCCGACTGGGGTGCCATGGACCTCTCCGTCACCGATGGCGAAGTCGAGGAGTCACAGCAGAAGCTGGAGGACGACTTCGCTGCCTTCAGCGCCACCAAGGCGCAGGACCTTGCGCAGCCGCTCGTCCAGGCGCAGATACCCTTCAAGATCCACATTGTCAAGGATCATGACATGAAGGAGAGACTGTGCTTGGAGGTGGAGAGGCTGGGGCTTAGTGCTGTAATAATGGGTAGCAGGGGGTTTGGGGCGTCGCGGCGGAGTAGCAAGGGGAGGCTGGGTAGTGTTAGTGATTACTGTGTTCATCACTGTGTGTGTCCTGTTGTTGTGGTGCGTTACCCGGACGATTGTGTGGCGCCGCCTTCCGGAGGGGATGGTTCGAATGTTGAGAGTGGGAAGGGATCGGTGGAGAAGGAGGCGGAGCTGCATCCGGTGTCGGAGGAGGAGCAGGAGTACCTTGATGCAACCGATGAATAGAAAGGTCAGAGATGATCTCTTAACTTTTTTATCATGTTCTTTGTTTTAATACATTGATTCAAATTTTCTGACTGGCAATACACTGTGAGTTTTTCTTAGAAGTTGTGTGTTGCTTTAACTGAAATATGCGGATTGGTTTGTGGTAAAGTTGTTTTGATCTATTCTTTTCTATTTGTATTAGCAGATTGCGAGTTTTGCGATCTCCAGGTTATATTCCTTCGATCCCTTTATGTTACCATAGTTGTGCCTCTTAAATTTACATGTGCCAGCATAGCAGTGACTTGTTAGAAACCGTGAATCCTGAAGTGTGTGGATTGTTGTAAAGTTGTTTCAATCTAGTTTTTAACTTTCGTATTAGCAGAGTTTTGTCTCTCTACGTTATGTTCCTTTGACCCCTTTATGCTACTGCCATCTTTCCAAAGGTCAATCTTTTCTTGCTAATTTTGTTATTTTCTAGATTCTTGAAGACATAATACTAGAGAAATGTTGTGTGAACCCATGGACTGATATATTCTGGATCATTTTCCTTGGTTTCTTTCTGTCAATGCTTCAGCCAATTGTACTTTGCACTCATTTTCTTGGCTTATTTGTGTTCTTGTGGCGGAAGCATGGAAATGCAATTGTGGGCTGTTATCACTCATCCCTTTTTATATTCCCTGAAAATCTATTTTTTGTTATGCTTGTGTTTATTTAATCCACTTGTATATGTTGTATATAATTAATACTATTCGTGAATCTTCTTACTTGTTATGTTTTTGTATTGGATATCAATTTGGATGCCATCATGCTTTAATTACCCTTCTTTAATTAAGGTTATTTCCATTATTAGATGAAGAGCACATTCTCCTTCCTCACAAACTCATGTATTTTGTTGGCTTACTGAATATCGTAATGGAATGATGTTCTATGTCTAGTCATGATTTTTGATCTTGAGCTTGTGCAACTAACGGCAAGGATTACCTTGTTGCTTCATCCTTGGACTGAACAAGGCATATTTTGCCACAAGCTTATTGACCTGATACAGCTGTCCATCTGGAAATAACATGCATTTGCACATGCTATGCATCCCATTGCACAATCTCACAATCTCCTCTTTGTCTAAACAGATGTTGGTATGAATTGTACTGCTCTTACTGAAGGTTGCTTACATTTGACTTGGATATATGACTTGAAGTACTTGGTAAAGTAAAAGATTATGACCTTCGATTATCTCAAAATAAATGCGCAGACCGGTGATGTTAATGGTTTCTAAATTAACC